>JAKJMR010000298.1:474475-486375 GCA_024449315.1 Daboia siamensis
AATAATAATAATAATAATAATAATAATAATAATAATAATAATAATAATAATTGGAAGGGACCTTCAAGGTCATCTAACCCAATCCCCTGCTCAGGCAGGAAACCCTATACCATTTTGGACAAGTGAAATTAAAACGTTGAAAGTGCTGTGCCTACTGTACCTGCTTGGGGGACAATTTCCTTGGAGTTTTTAGAGCTTCTAAGTTTTTGTGGTCAGTCCAGACCTGAAAAGGGATTTTATTCCATTCCAGGAAATGTCACCAGGTGAGGAGGGCCCACCTAACAGCATAGGCCTCTGTTTCCCACACAGCCCAACGTTGCCTGGTTTCTGTCAGTTTTTTCAATATGTAAGCACATGGCTAGAGTTGGCCTTTCTCGTTTTCCTAGAGCAGCATGGCTCCCACTGTTACATCGCTGGCATCAGTCTGAATAACAAAGGGCTTTTCAGGGTCTGGGTGCCTTAGCACTGGTTCGGCAGGAAAAAAAATCTTTTTTAACTTTTCAAATGCGGCTTGACATTCCATGGTCCATTTTAGTGGCTGGGTAGGTTTCGGTTTGTCCACCCCTTTTGTTTTCAGCAAGTTAGTGATGGAGAGGGCAATTTGTGCGAAAGGGGGGGGGATGAATTGCCTGTAAAAATTTGTGAAGCCCCGGAAACTTTGCAGCTGCTTTCTGCTACGAGGCGGCGCCCATTCTAATACAGCCAGCACCTTCTCCAGGACCATCTCCACCCTGTTTTAGGAGATCCGGTAGCTCAAGTAATCGTTTCCTTATGGAATTTGCACTTCAAAAGCTTAGCATACAGTTTGGCAGCACAGAGTTTATACAGAACCGGTCTGACCAATTTCACATGTTCAGCTTTTGTTTCAGTGTAGATTAATATGTCAAGATACACCAAAACCCCTTTATATAGACTGGTCGACGGCCCTGCCTCACAGTTTGGATGTGATCTCTAGCTTTCCGGTCAGCTAGGAGGTCTGCAAACCTCCATCTCAGTGCTGTCATGAAGTGCTTAATGTTTTGGAGCTTTGGGGTGTTAGCGTTGTGAAGGGTCATCATCTATCGAGCGGCGGCCCCCTCCAGGGCCAGGGTGATGACCCTGACCCTAGCCTAGCCCCTTTAGTGGGGATGTCTCACCTGTATTCTTGCATGTGGGCAAGAAAAAAACCCAATTGCTGGGGGTCTCCATCAAGAGGGTGTTTTCCACTCCTGCTGATAGGGTCCCCGTCCACTGACTCTCTGGATAGTCGCATCACCAGGGTCCCTTCAGGGAGCACTGGCTGGTGTGGTTGTCACCCTCTCTGTGGATTCGGCGGTGCCAGCAGCTGTCTCCAGGGTCAGGAATTCCCCGCTTCCTCGTGCTGTCATCTCTTTCCATGTGAGCTATGGCTTCTTGCATTTTCCAGCTCTGGAAAACTTCCATCATGAAGCGCATTGCTCATTTCATGAGGCAGTTGGCGTAATCCAGTTCTTCCTCAGGTTCGCTGTCATCATACAGTGTTTCCATCTTGCGCCTCTAGCCATGTTGTCAGCTGCAGCAGGCGAGGGTGACTCCTTTGGACCTTCTTTCCCAGTTCTCCTTCTTCACCTAGTCAATGGACCATCTCGGCTTTGAGGGCAGCAGCTTCCTCTGTCCATCCAGCGAAATTTGTGTCGGGGTGAGTTTTGGTGTAAATCTCCCCCCAACAGTCAGCTTCTTCATGCTCACTGCCCTGGTTAGACATCATGTGTACAGTTCCACAGTAGGGCTGGTGCCACTGCAGGTCGATCATTTTGCAGATCCTGCCTATGTCAACACTGCTAACATTTCTATTTGTGTATCACTTTTAGAGTTAAAATTAGATGAAGGTGTGAGGGGGAAGGAAGAATATGCATGGGGGATTAGTTAGACATAATAACAGCAGAGCATTTTCAAGGTTGTATGTAATTAGAGGCGATAAGAACTGGCAGGTTAAGCTAAGGAGGGAAAACCTACCTTTCAAACTAATTGGAGAATGTAATTTATGACGGTTAACTAAAGGCGGGAACTATGCTTTAATATTATTGTGGTCAGGGGAGGGGAATTCAGATTTCGGCTTTAACCAAGTATTACCGATGTTATGTTGCTCTAATAAAGACTTTTAAGGTAAACAATGGCGCAGATTTCTTTGAATAGTTCATCTGTTGGAAGCTCGACAGCCTAATGTAAGGTCTCGCCTTAGCTATTCCAAGAAAGTTGAACTCTTGAAGGAGGCAGCATTTCAAAAGGATCTTTTATTGAGAGATAGAGATTGCAGAGAAAACAGGCAGGATCCCACATGGAAATGCTAAGTTAAACCCCATCGTCCAAATCCATCCCAACTGCCCAGTTCATAGAGAAGCCAATCCAGAGGTTCAAAGGTGCTGTGAGAACTCCAAGCTGGGAAGGTGATAAGAAGCTGTTCTTGGGTGCTGCGACCTTGGTTCTCCAGGGATGAGACAAAGCAGATGGTCCCAGGAACATCCCTCCCCACTCCCATTTCCCAAGAAGATACATCAAAGCAAAAGAGGAACAAAGTAAATTGGATAAATCACAGAAAACCCGAGGTCCCCCCCCTCCCACCAGAATGGCAATGTCCCGATAGGGATCTATCTAACCTTAACCCCAACTTGATACTGTCTTTTAGTGATGTTTTTGATAGGTTGAGCTATAATATCCGTTGCTTGAGTGGGGCCATGAGCACCTGCATTGCTCACGGTGATACAAGCATTTGCGCATGGAACCACGAATGCCCACGATGCTCGTGTGAGTGGGGCTGTGTGTGTGCGCATGCATGCACACCAACCAGCCACTCATGCAGCCTGGTGGCCAATAGGCTGTGCCCCAGTAGCGGGCCATGACCCACAGGTTGGGAACCCTGCTTTAGTGGACTAACTGTTTCTTTTACTTTTTTCTTATTTATATGTTGAAAGAAACTTTATTATCTTTGACTTTTGTTGTAAGTCTTTGTTCATTTCCTGACTTCATCTTTGCAGATTCTGGCTGTCTGCTAATATTCTGCCTTAGTTATGTGTCCCTCTTTCCATTTTTTCTGTTCTTATCCTTTTTGTCTTTCAGTTTTTTGTTTTTTTTAATCCCATTTATATCCCGCCCTTCTCCGAAGACTCAGGGTGGCTTACAATCTAAGAAGCACAAATCAATGTGCTTAGCAATAGCCTTCATTCTATGTATATGCCTGCTTATTAGGGATTTCGCCCCCCACCCACCCAAAGCGCATTATTACAAAGTCAGCTTATTGCCCCCAACAATCTGGGTCCTCATTTTACTTACCTGGGAAGGATGGAAGGCTGAGTCAACCTTGAGCCTGGTGGGATGCGAACCTGCACTAATTGCAGGCAGCTGGTGTTACTTAAGGAGGCATTAGCCCACTGCTCCACCAAGGCTCTCAGTTTATCAGAGATATTTGTGCAACCATGCTGGTTTCTTCTTGGATTTCTTTTTAGTTTATTGAATTTATATAGTTTAGTTTATTGAATTTATATACCGCCCTTTTCCCATAGGACTCAGGGCGGTTTACAAAGTATTTAAAAACGTCAATACAATACAAAAGTTAAAGACAGTTAAAATAATTAAATTTAATCCCTGAACAAATATAAAACCCCATTTAAAAACTCTCAGCCTGGGCCGGAAAGCTCAAAGAGCCAGGTCTTCAGGTCCCGGCGGAATGACCGAAGGTCGGGGGCAGTCCTAAGCTCCACGGGCAGCTGGTTCCAAAGGGCAGGCGCACCCACTGAGAAGGCCCTCCCCCTGGGTGTTATCCGCTGGCAGTCTTTTACCGGCGGCACCCTGAGAAGGCCCTCCATGTGGGAGCGCACAGGACGAAGGGAACTTGATGCCGGCAGCAGGTGTTCCCTTAAATATCCCGGACCCAAGCCATTTATTTATTTATTTATTTATTTATTTAATTAAATTTCTATACCGCCCTATTCCCGAAGGACTCAGGGCGGTTTACAGGGCAGCATAAAATACAATATAAAAATAATATAGAATTAAAATACATTAAATTAATTAAGCCCAATTAAAACATTTAGAAAGCTAAAACCCCTTCAGTCCAGGCCTGATAGATCGAAAAACCAGGTTTTCAGGTTTTATAGGTTTTTAGGGCTTTATAGGTCATCACCAGCACCTTGAATCTCACCCGGAGGGCAACTGGAAGCCAATGCAGCTCGCGGAGTAGAGGTGTTACATGGGAGTATCGGGAAACCCCCATCACAACTCGTGCAGCACCATTCTGCACCAGCTGAAGCCTCCGAGTGGTCCTCGAGGGCAGCCCCATATAGAGAGCGTTGCACTAGTCTAACCGGGAGGTCACGAGTGCATGGGTGACTGTGCGTAGGGCATCTCGGTCCAGATAGGGTCGCAACTGGCGCACTAGGCGAACCTGGACAAAAGCTCCTCTGGTCACGGATCCTATGTGATCTTCAAAACTGAGCCATGAATCCAGGAGGACACCCAAGTTGCGAGCCCTATCAACGGGAGGTAACACCTCACTCCCCATCATTAAAGATGGAATAGTCTGGTTAACCCGAGATGCCATGCACAGCCACTCAGTCTTGGCAGGATTGAGACGAAGCCTGTTTTTCCACATCCAGATCTGGACTGCTTCCAGGCAACGGGACATCACGGCAAGGGCATAGCTGGGTTGGTTCGGGGTGGAGAAAAAAAGTTGGGTATCATCAGCATACTGATGATACCCCACCCCGAAACCACGAATGATCTCACCTAGCGGCTTCATATAGATGTTGAACAGGATGGACCGACCCCTGAGGAACTCCATAAATGAGAGGCCTCGGGGCAGATCTCTGCCCTCCCGTCAATACCGATTGCAAGCGGCCCAGGAGATAGAACCACCGTAAAACGGTGCCTCCCACTCCCAACCCCCTGAGACGCTGCAGTAGAATACCATAGTCGATGGTATCAAAAGCCGCTGAGAGGTCTAATAAGACTAGGACAGAGAAACAACCCCTGTCCCAAGCCCGCCAGTGATCATTCACCAGCGCGACCAATGCCGTCTCCGTGCTGAGACAGGGCCTGAAACCCGATTGGTACGGATCCAGATAATCAGTTTCCTCCAGGAACAGAGGAAGCTGATGCGCCACCATGCTCTCAACAACCTTCGCCAGAAAGCGAAGGTTGGAGAACGGACGATAGTTATTTAAAACAGCTGGGTCCAGGGCAGGCTTCTTGAGGAGGGGTCTCACCAACGCCTCTTTCAAGGCGGTGGGGAAGATACCCTCCTTCAAGGAAGCAGTTATTACTGCCTGGAACCAGCCTCGTGTCTCCTCCCGAGCCGCATAAACCAGCCAGGAGGGGCATGGGTCCAAAAAACAGGTGGTGGAGCTCAGCCTCCCCATAATCCTGTCCACATCATCAGGGGAAACAGGATCAAACTCAGTCCAGATAACATGCTCAAGACTGTCCGATTCATCTACGTCAGACTCTGACCTGTCAGAGTCTAAGCTGGCCCAGATCTGAGCGATTTTGTCCGTCAGATGATGACTAAACTCCTCGGCCCATCCCTGTAAGGGGTCCTCCCTCACCTTCTGGTTAAGAAGGGCGCGAGTTACCCTAAACAGGGTAACTGTGGTATTGTAATGGACTAGGCTTTTATAATCATATTTTTCAGTTTCCCGAGCTTCTTGGGTTGTTTTCTCCTTTAGGATTTCCATCCAAGGAATCTTTCTCAAGCTGAGTTTAATAAAATCTGCTCTTTTAAAATCTAAGACTCTGGTATGATTATGTTTTATTGCTTGTGTTTGCATTATGTTGAATTCCAATATGACATGGTCACTCTCATCCAAGTTTCCTGTAATTTCAACTCCCTCTATCACTTCTTCTGTGTTAATAAGAATTAAATCCAATATGGCTCTTTCTCTAGTCTCCTTCTCTACCTTTTGGACAACAAAGTTGTCAGCTAGGTTGGTCAGGAACCTGTTTGATCTCTCTCTTGATGCAGAATTAGTCTTCCAGTTGATATCAGGGTAATTAAAGTCCCCCATTAGTATTGTAGTGTGTTTCCCACATACATTTGTTAATTGGTTAGCAAAAGGTACATCTCTAAAGAACCCTCCCCCACTGTCTTGTTGCTACTTTGGTTACTATCAAAGAATAAGAAACAAAAAAAAAGCAATCTGGATGTGAGAACAAATGATGACATTAGCAAGAAAATGTTGTTGTTGTTGTTGTTGTTAGCTGCGAAGTTGTGTCCGACCCATCGCGACCCTATGGACAACATTCCTCCAGGCCTTCCTGTCCTCCACCATCCTCTGGAGTCCATCCAAGCTCACGCCTACTGCTTCAGTGACTCCATCCAGCCACCTCATTCTCTGTCGTCCCCTTCTTCTATTGCCCTCGATCTTTCCCAGCATTAGGCTCTTCTCCAGTGAGTCCTTCCTTCTCATTAGGTGGCCAAAGTATTTGAGTTTTAGCTTCAGGATCTGGCCTTCTAAAGAGCAGTCAGGATTGATCTCCTCTAGGACTGACCGGTTTGATCGCCTTGCAGTCCAAGGGACTCGCAGGAGTCTTCTCCAGCACCATAGTTCAAAGGCCTCAATTCTTTGGCGCTCAGCCTTTTTTATGGTCCAACTTTCACTGCCATACATTGCAACTGGGAAGACCATAGCCTTGACTATACGTACTTTTGTTGACAGGGTGATGTCTCTGCTTTTTAGTGTGCTGTCTAGATTTGCCATGGCTTTCCTCCAGAGGAGCAAGCGTCTTTTAATTTCTTGGCTACAGTCCCCATCTGCAGTGATCTTGGAGCCCAGGAAAATAAAATCTGTCACTACCTCTATTTCTTCCCCATCTATTTGCCAAGAATTGAGAGGGCCAGATGCCATGATCTTGGTTTTCTTAATGTTAAGTTTCAACCCAACTTCTGCACTCTCCTTCTTCACCCGCAACAAGAGGCTCTTTAGTTCTTCTTCACTTTCTCCATTAGAGTGGTATCATCTGCGTATCTAAGGTTGTTGATATTTCTTCCGGCAATCTTAATTCCAGCTTTTGATTCATCTAGCCCAGCCTTTCTCATGATGTGCTCTGCATATAGGTTAAATAGGCAGGGCGACAGTATACAGCCTTGCCGGACTCCTTTCCCAATTTTGAACCAATCAGTGGTTCCGTGTCCAGTTCTCACTGTTGCTTCTTGACCCGCATATAGGTTTCTCAAGAGACAAATAAGATGGTCTGGTACTCCCATCTCTTTAAGAACTTGCCACAGTTTGTTATGATCCACACAATCAAAGGCTTTAGCATAGTCAATGAAGCAGAAGTAGATGTTTTTCTGGAACTCCCTAGCTTTCTCCATGATCCAGCGTATGTTGGCAATTTGATCTCTAGTTCCTCTGCCTCTTCGAAATCCTGCCTGTACTTCTGGTAGTTCTCGATCCACATACTGCTGAAGTCTAGCTTGTAGGATTTTAAGCATAACTTTACTAGCATGAGAAATGAGTGCAATGGTGCGATAGTTTGAACATTCTTTGGCACTGCCTTTCTTTGGAATTGGAATGTAAACTGATCTTTTCCAATCCTGTGGCCACTGTTGAGTTTTCCAAATTTGCTGGCAAATTGAGTGTAGCACTTTTACTGCATTGTCTTTTAAGATTTTGAATAGCTCAGCTGGAATACTGTCACCTCCACTAGCTTTGTTGTTGCTCAGTTTTTCTAAGGCCCACTTCACTTCACATTCTAGGATGTCTGGCTCGAGGTCAGTGAGCACCTCACTGTGATTATCAGGGACGTTAAGCTCATTCTTGTATAGTTGTATAATTTTGCCACCTCTTCTTGATCTCTTCTGCCTCTGTTAGGTCCCGGCCATTTTGGTCCTTTATCATGCCCAGTTTTGCATGAAACGTTCCCTTCATTTCTCTAATTTTCTTGAAAAGGTCTCTGGTCCTCCCTATTCTATTGTTTTCTTCTATTTCTTTGCACTGTTCATTTAAGAAGGCATTCTTATCTCTTCTAGCTATTCTCTGGAATTCTGCATTCAATTGGGCGTATCTTTCTTTTTCTCCCTTGCCTTTCGCTTCCCTCCTTTCCTCAGCTATTTGCAAAGCTTCCTCAGACAGCCATTTTGCTTTCTTGCATTTCTTTTTCTTTGGGATGGTTTTGGTTGCTACCTCTTGTACAATGTCGCGAACCTCTGTCCATAGTGGTGGGGGTTCTCCAATTTTTATACCCCTGTCATGGACCGATCATCATCTCCTGCGGCTGGTCTTCCGTTTTGCCACTCCCCACCGTGGGAGTGTGGAACCAATTAAATGGTACCGCCCCAGACGCTTAATGGACCCTGTGAGGTTCCAGGCTGTGCTGGGGTCCCCACCTGCCTCCTCTGCTTACAACTCGGCAGATTCCCTAGTGGAAGCCTGGGAAAAGGCAGCCACTGGGGCTCTGGACCGAGTTGCACCCTTGCGGCCCCTGACCCGGTGCAGATCCCATCGAGCTCCATGGTTTTCCGCGGAGCTCAGGGAGATGAAGCGTCGGAGACGGGGCCTAGAGAGCTGTTGGAGATCCAGCCGATCCGAATCCGACCGATTGCGACTAAGATCTTATATTAGGTCTTATCTCGCTGCGATAAGGGAGGCGAGGTCTAATTACTTCGCCACCCTTATCGCGTCCGCAGATAATCGCCCGGCCGCCTTGTTTAGGGTGACTCGCTCCCTCCTTAATCAGGAGGTGAGGGAAGAACCCTTGCAAGGTCGTGCCGAGGAGTTTAACCAGTATCTGTCGGACAAAATCGCTCGGATTCGGACCGGTTTGGACTCTGACTGGGCGGAGTCTGACGAGCAGGACACGGGCAATCTTGTCGTTTGGGAGGAGTTTGACTCTGTTACTCCGGATGAAGTGGACAGGATTATGGGGAAGCTGAGTGCCACCACATGTTTATTGGATCCGTGCCCTTCTTGGCTGGTTTATGCGGCTCGGGAAGGGACACGAGGCTGGCTCCAGGCGGTTATATCTGCTTCTTTGAGTGAGGGTAGTTTCCCCGCCGTCTTGAAAGAGGCAGTGGTGAGACCCCTCCTCAAGAAGCCTGCCTTGGATCCAGCTTTGTTGAATAACTTTCGCCCGGTCTCCAACCTTCGCTTTCTTGCGAAGGTTGTTGAGAGTGTGGTGGCACATCAGCTCCCTCTGGCCCTGGATGAAGCGGATTATCTAGACCCGTACCAATCGGGTTTCAGGCCCGGGTACAGCACGGAGACGGCATTGGTCGCTCTGGTGAATGATCTCTGGAGGGCTCGGGACAGGGGATGTTCCTCTGTCCTAGTCCTATTAGACCTCTCAGCGGCTTTCGATACCATCGACCATGGTATCTTGCTGCGGCGTCTCAGGGGATTGGGAGTGGGAGGCACAGTTTTGCGGTGGTTCTCCTCCTATCTCCTGGGACGTTCGCAGTCGGTGTTGGCAGGGGGACAGAGGTCGACCTCGAGGTCTCTCATTTGTGGAGTTCCTCAGGGGTCGGTCCTCTCGCCCCTCCTGTTCAACATCTATATGAAACCGCTGGGTGAGATCATTCGTGGTTTTGGAGTTGGGTATCATCAATATGCTGATGATACCCAGCTTTTTCTTTCTACCCCAAACCACCCCAGTGATGCCCTCGACGTGATGTCCCGTTGCCTGGAGGCGGTCCGGGTCTGGATGGGGAGTAACAGACTTCAACTCAACCCCGACAAGACTGAGTGGCTGTGCATACCTGCATCCCGGGATATCCAAAATATTCCATCACTTTCTATGGGGGGTGAATTATTACCCCCCGTAGATAGGGCTCGCAACTTGGGAGTCCTCCTAGATTCACAGCTCACTTTGGAAGATCATATAGGGGCTGTGACTAGGGGGGCCTTCACCCAGGTTCGCCTGGTGCGCCAGTTGCGACCCTATCTAGACCGGGATGCCTTGTGTACGGTCACCCATGCGCTCGTGACCTCTCGCCTTGACTACTGCAATGCTCTCTACATGGGGCTGCCCTTGAAGACCACTCGGAGGCTCCAACTGGTACAGAATGCAGCCGCGAGAGTTGTGTTGGGAGTCTCCCGATACTCCCATATTACACCTTTGCTCCGTGAGCTGCATTGGTTGCCAGTTGTCTTCCGGGTGAGATTCAAGGTACTGGTAATGGTGTTTTTTTTTTTTTTTTTTTTTTTTTATTAAAAAGTTTTTCAATACATTTTAATTATAACATCCCATTCCCCACCCCTCCCCCGCCCTCTCCCACCCTCTTACCCTCCCTCTCCCCCCTCCCCCCCCAGACTTCCCAGAGCTAGATACAAGGTATAAAAAATAAGATAACCAATCATAAACGCCCATATGCTAACAATAATAACCTATTAATTCTCTCGCGCTTTAGCTCTTATAAATTGACTACAAGCAATATACTTATTCAAATGCTAAATAAAACTTTTTAGTCCCATATTTATTCTGGATGTAATCAATCCATTTCTTCCACTCCACAATATATCGTTGTTGAGAATGGTCTTTCAAATATGCTGAAATCTTTGCCATCTCCGCCAGGTTGGAAACTTTTAAAGTCCATTCCTCTAAAGTCGGCAGTTCTTGCTTCTTCCAATATTGCCCTATTAAAAGTCTCGCTGCCGTAATTAAGTTCAACATCAAATTAATGTCCAACACAATAGTATCAGTAATAATACCCAGTAAAAACAATTGCGGACAAAACTTTATCCTTTTCTTGAATATCTTCTGCATATTCCACCAGATTTTAATCCAAAATGGTTTGATCTTTTTGCAAGTCCACCATATATGAAAATACGTTGCGTCTTCGCCACCACATCTCCAACATTTAGGCTGATAGTTTGGATACATACTTGCTAACTTTCTAGGATCTAAATGCCATCTGTAAAACATTTTATAAAAGTTCTCTCTTAAATTTTGAGCTTGGGTAAATTTCACATTTCTCACCCAGATCTTTTCCCAAGTATCCATTGTGATGACTTCCTGAATGTTCTGTGCCCATTTTATCATACAGTCCTTAACAATTTCTGTTTCTGAGTCAATCTCTATCAATGCAAGATATATCCGTTTGATATGCGCTGGTCCCTGATTTCTAATTTGTTTTACCAGATTTTCATCATCCCTCAAAAAACCAATCTTCTGATCTTCTTTCCACCTGGCTTGTAATTGTCCATATTGAAACCAAGTTTGTACAATCTTTTTTTCTCGTAAAAGATTGTATGACTTCAAACACCATACATTCCTCTCCAAAGTCAAAATTTCCTTATATGTAATCACATCATGTTTAAATCCAACATTTATATTCTCTATTGTGTGTTTGGGTATTGCCCATAACGGTATCTTATAATTTAATTTTTGTCTGTGCTTTTTCCAAACTCTCAACAAAGCATACCTCAAAATATGCATTTTAAAAACATTATCTACCTTTTTGTCATATAGTAAATATGCGTGCCAGCCAAATAACAAGTCATGCCCTTCAAGATTTAAGAGTCTCCCCTGTGTCAAATTAATCCAATCACTTATAGCTGATAATGCAGCAGCTTCATAATATAATTTAAAATTGGGCATTCTTAGACCACCTCTTTCGCGTGTATCCTGCATAATTTTAAATTTGACCCGTGGCCTTTTCCCTGCCCAAACAAATTTATTGATACCCTTCTGCCACTCCTCCAAATTTGAATCCTTTTTGAGAATGGGTATCATTTGAAACAAAAATAAAAATTTTGGCAGAACATTCATTTTTACTGCTGCAATTCTTCCCAATAATGATAGTTGTAATTTTTTCCAACTATCCAATTCTTTTTGCACTTTATTCCATAACTTTTCATAATTATTTTTATATAATTTAACATTTGAGGGTGCTAGATATACCCCCAAATATTTAACCCTTTCAACAATTTCAAATCCAGTTAAGCTTTCTA
>JAKJMR010000298.1:491375-552212 GCA_024449315.1 Daboia siamensis
ATTACGCAAGCCCCTTCGCCACGACAAGGCAGTAATCCATGAAGGGAAAAATAAGAAAATAAGAAAAGCCAAAAGCCAAAGCCAAGAAAGACAAAGATCTCAGGAAGGAACTTAACAATTTCAGATGGCTGTTGGAAAGAATTAAGAAGCAGTATTGCAATGACATCCATAAAGACACTGAAGATGGAAATAAACATGGAAGAACATGAGTCTTCCAAAAGATCTCCCAACCTCAAAAGAACACCCAACGGACAATAAGTTATTCCAAGAAAATAAAGAGGTAGATGGAATACACTGAAAATCTGTACAGTAGAGATATCGACATCCAAAATATTTATAAGATATTCCCTATTTAGAAAACACTCCAGTACTAGAAGATGAATTAAATCAGATTTCTAGTTGTTATTAAATTGGAAAGATACAGGAATTGTTGGGATTATTTAGAAAAATATGGAAAGCAAGAATGGCAGCCACTCTGGGAAAAATATAATGGCCAAGATTGGAAGATCAGTCTACATAAAGTGCTAAAGAAGGAAGACTTAACAGTGTGCACACATTAGTGTTGATGCTCACCAACCATATAGATGATGTACCCATCCTTCAGGCTTTCCAACAGTGCATCCGTTGTTCTTCTCCTACAGTTCATCTCTCCTAATATTATAAACTATTCAAGGTAACTGGGCAGTGTTTCAAAAATATACTAATTTGATTATTTGTACCTTGATTGAAACCTCTGGATTTTTTTCTACTTATTTTCTTGGCTGTCCATTGTAATGTCAATACTCTTTTTCAATACTAGAGTTCAAAATTATTAATACTTTTTATTTCAAAGTACTGTTTCTATCTGTCTAGAAATTTCCAAAAATATTGTTTCTTCAAAGTCCAACTTTCACTTCCATTGAATGTGATCACAGGAAAGATCATTGCCTTTATGATTCTCATTTGCACAGTTGTAGAAATATCACAGCATCTGAGTAACTTTTCCAAGATCTTCAGCGCTACTTATCAAGTGCTAATCTGGAGTCATTTCTTGACTGTTGGCTCTTTCACTTTTGGTAGCCTATTCTAAAAAGCAGAAGTTGTCCATTGCTTCAGTGGCTTCATTATCAATTCTAAGTCTCATTGCTGTACCTGTTTGGTCTTTATATTTAAACTTTGTGCCACCTGTCACTGTGTCCTTGATTTTCATTACTATGACTTGCTGAACATACGCATTTTCAGCCATCACAATATCATCAGCTCCACAGATTGTTTCTGTTTTAAAACCAGTCTCATTTTTCATCAATTATGTCATGCTTCTGAACCAATTCCAGGAGCTGGGGATTGTTGGTACTGTGTTGTGCTAGTTCTCCTTCCTCCAGGGCTGGTTCCAATGGGTGATGACAATGAGGGAGGCCTGGTCAGCAGTCTCTACTATGCGGGGTGCCATGCGGCTTGTCTTTCTTTCCTCCCCTTGTTTTAACATCAACAATAATTTGCAGGTTTATCTATATGGCTGCCATGAATCATCGTGATAGAACGTAATTGAGGAGTTGGGAGTGGGAGGCACCGTTCTGCGGTGGTTCTCCTCCTACCTCTCGGGCCGTTCGCAGACGGTGTTGGCAGGGGGGCAGAGGTCAACCCCTAGGCCCCTTAGCTGTGGGGTGCCTCAGGGGTCGGTGCTCTCGCCCCTCCTATACATCTATATGAAGCTGCTGGGAGAGATCATCCGTGGCTTCGGGGTGAAGTATCATCAATATGCTGATGATACCCAGCTTTTCATCTCCACCCCAAACCAACCCAGTGATGCCCTCGATGTGATGTCCCGTTGTCTGGAAGCGGTACAGATTTGGATGGGAAAGAACAGGCTCCGGCTCAACCCGGCCAAGACTGAGTGGCTCTACGTACCGATATCTCAAGAGGTTCCATCTTTGATTATAGGAAGAGTGATGTTACCTCCCGTTGACAGAGCACGCAATCTAGGTGTCCTCCTAGAGCAGGGGTGTCAAACTCAATTTCATTGAGGGCCGCATCAGCATTGCGGTTGCCCTCAAGGGGCCGGGTGGATATGGCCAGGGTGGGCGTGGCTACTGGGTGGGCGTGGCTAGAGTGCATATGGCCTACGCATCAAGGGTGCCTATGGGTGCCTGGGCAGGAGTGGGACAGATCTGAGGGTCTCTGGCAGGAGGAGGGTCTCTGGGCCAGGGCCAAGGCAGTGGGGGCCGTTCCCTCAGTTTCCAGGATGGCTTCGCGGGCCACATGAAACCACTTCGCGGGCCAGATCCGGCCCCCGGGCCTTGTGTTTGACATGTCTGTCCTAGAGTCACGACTCAGTTTTGAAGATCATATTGGAGTCGTGGCTAGGGGGGCATTTGCCCAGATTCGCCAGGTACACCAGTTGCGCCCCTTTCTGGACTGAGATGCCCTACATACAGTCACCCACGCACTCGTTACCTCCCGTATAGACTACTGCAATGCTCTCTACATGGGGCTGCCCTTGAAGACCACCCGGAGGCTTCAGCTGGTGCAGAGTGCGGCTGCACGGGTAGTGATGGGAACACCCTGATACTCCCATATTACACTCCTCCTGCGTGAGCTGCAATGGTTACCGATTGCCCTCCGGGTGAGATTTAAGGTGCTGGTACTTACCTTTAAAGCCCTACATGGCTTAGGCCCAAGATACTTGCAGGACCATCTGCTGCCGGGAACGAGTTCCCATCGCCCAGTGCGCTCACACAGAGAAGGCCTCCTCACGGTACCGTCGGCTAGACAATGTCGGCTGGCGACCCCCAGGGGGAGGGCCTTCTCTGTGGGAGCGCCAGCCCTGTGGAACCAGCTCCCCCTTGAGCTTCGGATGGCCCCGGATCTCCGGTCCTTTCGCCGCGACCTCATAACAATCCTTTTCTACCTGGCTGACCTGGACTGACAGGGATTTTAATTATGTTTACAATTTTTAACTCTAATCTTTAACTTATTTTAATTTTTAATTTTAATTTATTGTACAGAGGCCTTTAATTTTATCTTAATTTCTATACTTATTGTATGTTATTGTTGTCAGCCGCCCTGAGTCCTTCGGGAGATAGGGGGCCATATAAGTCCCATTAATAAATAAATAAATAATTGATCAATTGCATTTGAGTGTGAAAAGCAAAAAGATATAAGATGGGGGACACCTACTAGGCAGCAGTCCGTGCCAAAAAATGGAATACGAGGACTCAGAAGTTGAATAGGGAGTTGCAAAGAATCTCCCAATGAGGAAACTAACCGTTCCTATCAGACAGCATCTAGAACAGCACGTCCAGTTCTAGGAAAGACACTGGTCGACAACAACGTGTCTATTGTTCTCACGATTCCGTCCATGGCGATGGCCACGCCCATTCAGAGGCCTCCTGTTCGGAGACTGGCGCCGCGCCGGGAAGCGGGATCGAGGCCGGCCACTCAGGGCAAAGGGCAGGCCCTTGGGCCCAGGCCTCCCCGAGAGCGCTCCGAGGCTCTAAGCAGCCGCCCTCACGAGGGCCCCGGGCGCTGCTTTGGGGCGGGGGAGCGGCGGGGGCCGAGACCCCCCCGCGCCTCCTTCGCCCGCCGCTGCTTCCGGCCGAGAGAGGGCGGGACCGAAAGACCCGCCTCTCCAGCGGGACCGGAAGCCAGGCGAGCGCCCGTTCCGCCCCGCCCCTTCCGCCGTCGGGGCCCTGCGCACGCGCGCTCGCGGCTGCCGGGGGCGCCTGTGGCGGGGGACCTTCCGGCGCCGGGCCAGGATGGCGACGGGCGCTGCCTGTGAGCTCCCGGCGACGCCGGCGGGCGGGTTGAGCCTGGCCCGGCCTCCCGCGGCGCCCTTCCGCCGCTGCAGCCCTTCCAGGGCCGCCGCCCCGTCGAGCGGGGGGCCTCCCGCGGCGCTGCCCGGGAAGTGGGTCCGGCTGAACGTGGGCGGCACCTGCTTCCTCACCACCCGGCAGACGCTCTGCAGGGACCCCCGCAGCTTCCTCTTCCGCCTCTGCCAGGCCGACCCGGACCTCGACTCCGACAAGGTGGGCCCCGCTGCGGCTCAGGGGTCGCCCGCCCGGCGCCCTCGAGACAGCCCGCGCGGCCTCGGGTGGGGCGCGTCTCCCCCCCTCCAGCTTAACGTGCACCCGAAGCGCCCCCAAAGCCGAAGCTCCGCTGGTGCGGCGTTGGCCGCCGTAAAAGAGAACAAGCGGGGAGTTTTAAGGACCCGGGAGCCGCCGCGGAGGAGAGGCCGCCGCGGAAATGCCGCCGCTAGCGCCGGCCTTACTTCTCCCAGCCGCACTTAAGCCGCCTCTCCGGGCTGAGCCGCCAGCCCGGCTCCCCTGTGGGCCTCGGGTCCCCCCTCTGGAGAGGCCGCCGCGCGAATTCCTCAGATCGGGTGCCCTGCGGTGCCCCCGGGGCACGTGTAGCAGAGGAGGCAGGCCTAGCAAAAGCGGAGCCAGAGCGGCCTGCCTTCCACAAACCTTTGGCTAAAGCTCCGCTGCTGTCCTCGGGGTTTACCATCCTGAATTCCAGTCCACGCAAGTCCAGGCTGTTGATCTAATCTTTGAAATCTCGGCTGCTCTCCTTCCTCGGTTCTTAAGATGGAATGTAATCGGGAGGAAAACAGCCTAAAGCAGAGATAAAGGATACAAAGAGGCAAGCAGATCTAGCCTTCCTCTGCCCAGTACCTAACAGCTAAATTGGTCTCTGCTGCCAGCTACCATAGGCTGCCATTGGAAAACTTTCTCTTGCCCAATGGCATGCTCTTCCCTCTGCAGCATTGGATGGTAAATATAAAAAAGGACCATTAGCTGAAAGGTTTTATTCCTGTGGTTCTGGATAGGTGGAAACTTCTGAACATATTCTTTGTTGCTCCTTTTACAAGGATATCCGAACCAGATTCGTACTTATTGCCCAGATTCAACCTGTGTCAAAATGCTACATGCATATTTACATGTGTTACAGCACATGTAAATATGTGCAGCAGTACAGATCTGTCAGACCCTGATGAGCCAATGTCCCTCAACGCATTCTTTGTAAATACCAGTATAATGCATTTAAATTTTCGATATGTTACCCTGTTAATACTAATAGTTTTAGGTGGTGCAGTAGTTAGAATATAGTATTGCAGGCTAATTCAGCTCACTCTCAGGAGTTTGATCCTGACCAGCTCCAGGTTGACTCAGCTTTACATCCTTCCAAGGTAAAATGAGGACTCAGATTGTTAGGAGCAACAGGCTGCCTCTAAACTGCGTAGAGAGGGCTGTAAAACACTGAAGCTGTATTATTAGCTATTGCTAATATTAGTTTGTTATAATTTTAGATGTTATATTTAATATAATTGTAATGTTTACATATTTAATATAGGATGTATTGTGGATCTTACGGATGTTAGCACTTGTCTGAGATGGTATAGGTTGGGGGGGTGTCCCTCCCAGCTTCAATTCCATTCCATTCCATTCTATTGTTTTAATTCTGTCTTAAATTTTATTTTAAGATCAGTACTGGTTTACAGCTGCAATAAATTGAATTGATTGATTGAGTGCTCTTCCCAGTTCAGCCAGCTGCAGTCCATTGTTCCAGTTTATCAATAAGGAGGCTATGATCTACTTCAGGGGTCAGCAACCTGAAACAGTGAAAGAGCCACTCGGAACCGGTTCCCTCACAAAAGAAAAACTGGGAGCCGCAAAAAATGTGTGCACATGCACGTACATGAGCACATACGCAGAACAGGATTAGGCGAGATATGCACCTACCCCTCATATTTGAATTGATTGGTTGAACTTTTTTTAGTCCCACTTTTTTTTTTTGGATTGCACATGGCAGAGGACTGCGAGCCGCAGGAGACGGCTGAAAGAGCTGCATGCGGCTCTGGAGCCGCGGGTTGCAGACCTGTGGTCTACTTTATCAAATGCCTTACTAAAATCTAAGTAAAGTACATCCACACCATTCCCTTGGATCATAATCTCAGGTCATTGTCAAAGAAAGCAATAAATCAAGTGCCATTTATTGAAACTTTCCTGATAGGATAATATTAATTCCCAAGGCTAATAGAAATCAGGGATATTAAAAACATGGCTTGTTTTTAATCTATGTTGGCTTTCAGTAATCACCTGTTTGTTTCTAAAGCCTTGCAAACACACTGCTTGATTATCATTTCTAGGAATTCTCATGTATTGTGGTCAAGCTGATTAGTCTGTAGTTCCTGGGTCAACTTTTACCCTTAAAAAAAAATATTGGAACAATGTTGACTCTTCTCCAGTTTTCTGATGCTTTCCCTGTACTCCAAAATTTCTTAAAGATTTCAGTCAGTTCCTCAGAGGTAACATCTACCAATTCTTTTAACATCCTGAGATACAATCCATCTGGTTCAGGTACTTGAACTCATTCAGAGCAACTTGGTGCGCTCTCACCAATCACTTGCCTATTTTAATCTGTGTTTCTCTTCTGCTCCTCTTGCTGTAGCTTTTTACAAGTCAGGTCACTTTTCCTTATGGAAAAGACAGGTGCATGGTAGAAATTAAGCACCTTGCCATCTCCTCTAGTCAGTGGGCCACTTAAGCCTTCTCTGTTGATGCACCTGATTGTGGAATATTATTCCTCTCTCTTTCCCATGTTTTACCTTGTTCCTGATAGCATTCAGGTGGGAACCTGACTTGGCTTAACAGGTCCTATGCTTTTCCTGATTTTACTAATGGTTAGCAGTGCAGAAAAATAAATAACATCATGAGAAATACTGCTTGAGAAAACATATCTCACTTCATTTATCGATTGAGGGAGGGTGATTTTTTCTTATTATTAATGGTGTATCAGAGCTTAAACTCCCTCATACCTGTCTCTTAAGTACTCATATATTGAAAATACTGGAACCTTCTAGAACGTTATTCACCCCTTTCATATATTTCCAGGTATCAATCATATCCCTCTCTGCCCCTTCTGTCCTCCAGACTCAGTTCCTCCAATCGCTCCTGACGCATCTTGCCCCTCGGAGTTTCCACCGCTCTTGTTGCCCATCTCTGGACTCGCTCAGTCTCACATCTTTTTTTAAGTGGAGTCTCCAAATGGGGTCTGACTAAAGATATTGTGGGATTAGTACCTGCTTTTTCCTGCTGATGATCCTTCTAGTGATGCATCCCAGAATTTTGCTTGCCTTCACAACGTCAACTCTATGATACATCTTTGTGTCACCAGCAAGATGTGTATATTAGAGTTGATGTTCCTAACGGTATTTATTATGAGGAATATATTCAGTAGGATATCTCAGGGTTCCATCCTGGCCCCCATTTGTTCTTCATCTTTTTAATGAATTATTTAGATGAGATAGAAGAAGTGCTGATCAGGTTTTCTGGCAACACAACGATGCGTAGCATTGTTAACTCCTTAGTTAGTTGATAGGCTCAAGGTTCAAAAGACTCTTGATATAGAGTCCTACCCAACAGAATGCAGTTCTTTGCAGGGCATGTAAGCTTCTGTCCTTAAAAAATCAGATAGATAGGTACTGGCAGTAGTATTCTGAAAGGATCTCAGTATTCTGGTGGACTATAAATTAAGCATGAGCCAGCAATGCGCTACAGTTGCCTAAAGGACTAATGTATTCTTGGGCCACATCAACCAAGGCATAGTGAGGAGATTATAGGAAGTGATAGTTCTGTTCTGTGTTGTACCGGAATATTGCATCCAGTTCTAGTTGCCATAATTCAGGAAAGATGCTGAGGAACTGGGAAAAGTGCTGAGAAGAGCAGTGAAAATGAAGGGAGGCTTGAAGGTTGAATCCTATGAAAAAATTTAAAGGCACTGAGTATATTTAGCCTAAAGAAGAGATGGCTTAAATGAAACAAGCCAGCAGCCTCAGTTCTTGAAGATCACTACCAAGGAAGAGGATATGGATTTATTTTCCATGGTGTCTGAGAATAGGACGCGTACAAAGATTTTGAAATGAGGACTTTCCTGTTACATATTAAACAATAGGACAGTCCGTATCCAGGTGTGGGAGTGGAGAGCAGTCCCCATCACTGGGGGTGTAAAAACAAAGTTTGGACAGCCAGTTGCCATGGATGAACTGAGGTTTTCTGACCTGAACTGGGGGTTGGAGGCCACCAATGTCCCTTCCCTTCGACTCTGTAAAATGTCATCCCATTTTCAAAATAAAAGAGGATATAGGGAACTAGAGATCTGTCAGAGCTTGACATCTATCCTTGGCAAGCCTTGAAAGAGACTTTCAGGTTACATGTAAAATTATCTGGTTAGAAAAGTAAAAGGCACAAGTCTAGGATAGGGGCAGCTGGCTTGATAGTAATACATGTGAACTGAATATGGCTGTCTGCACCAACCACCATTCAAACATGAATCAGCAATGCAGAGTAGCTGCTAAAAAGGGATGTTAGGAGAACCTCATAGTCCCGATCATGGAAATTGTTCCATTCTGTTCTACCCTGATTAGAGTGCACTTGGAACACTGTGTCCAGTTTTGGGGCATCAAAGCTCAGAAACAATGCCAAATTGGAACAAGTTCAGCTGCCAACTCGGAGCCTTCCCAGAAAAAGGATTCAGAGACAATGCCATCCCAAGCTGGATGGGTAGGGGGAAGAAGAATCCTAGAAGATTAGAAGGTTATAACTTTACTTTGCAAGGTTTTCTCCATTAGGAGTAAGCAAATAAAGGGTTGAATTTGATTAGGTCTTAGTGTCAGGTCTCTGGGCTTACCAAAGTGGTGGAACATCTGGAAAACATATCCCACCAGGAACCTTGACCGATCTGGATGTGTTTGCCCCACAGAAAGGAGGAACGAGAAGCCTTCAAATATCTGGAGGGTTGTCACAGAGAAGGCAATATTGTTTTCTTCCCTGGTGCCCCAAAGGGCAGGGCCAGAACCCCTGGGTTGCAACGACAGGGAGGCAGGTTTAGGCATCAGACTTCTGCCTGATGGGAAAAGCTGCATCTGAGTTCTCTTTTAGTCTTCAGAGAAAGGCTTGAAATCCCTCAGATAGTTTAGTGCACAGGTGTCAAACTCACCACGTCACGTGACGTGTCGCGACGTATTGCGACTCTTTTTGCATTGCCGGCAGTGGGATGGGCACGGCTTTGGTGTGATGAAACAGGCCGGCAGTTTGACACCCCTGGTTTAGTGGGTCCTTTCTATTCTGTCATTAATAATAGTAAGAGACACAGGTGTGTAGGAAAAACGATGGTCATTCAGAAATCCGGGAATGAATGAGAATGGTAACTGAGTGCAGGCAATCCTCACTTAACCCTTTAGAAGGCTCACGTGCCAGCTTACTATAGCCCACGTCGAAAGTGATGCAAGTGGGCTGCAACTGGTTGCTGTGGGTGCACAACAAGTTTGCAGTGCTCTTGCAAAAACTTTTCTCTCGTGATGCGTTTGCATTGCTTTTGATGTGTAGAAGAGCAAATATCTTGCAGCTTTCTTGCAATCCTTTCCCCTCCAGTCCTCCTGCTGTGCAAGTGGGGGAGAGGAAAAAACGGTCAGGCACAGGATGATGCCCACTGGCTGACTAATAGCGATCGCATGATTGAGCAATCGCATGATTGTTTGTTTGTTTGTTTGTTTGTTTAATTTATATACCGCCCTATTCCCATAGGACTCAGGGCGGTTTACAGGGAGAATTAAAAACAACATACAAAAATTAAAATCAGTTAAAACAATTAATTCAAGTCTCTGAAATTTAAAACTAAAGTTGCCTTTCAGCATGTTGTAACTTCAGACAGGTGCTGAAAAGTCATCATTACAGGTAATCCTAGACTTGTGACGGGTCGCTTAGCAACTGTTTGAAGTTATGACAGACACCCCAAAAGGTACTGTCAGACCTGCTCCTGTCTGGTCCCTTAGGGAAGAAAAACCCTCGACTCCATTTGGTTGATATTTCTCGGCTCCTGGGTATCATTGTTGTGGAGGATGACCGTCCACTGCACTGCGGCCCCTTCCAGAGCCATGGTGGCACATTTCACTTTGCCGCCTTCTGTAGTTATCTCCTCTTCTACCCTCAGTTCTTCCAGATCTACTCGTGGTTCTCGTTGATGGTTGCCATGGCTTCCATGGGTGCTAGTCGCTCCCATGCATAGTGCTCTTCCCAATCTTCCTTCCTCCGAACACTCAGGGACCACCTGGGTCTTGGCCGGTCGCTGCAGCTTCCCGCCTCTCCCATCCACTCAGAGCGATCCAGCCTCTCCCCAGCATTCAGTCGCTCCCTTGAGCGACATGGTGTGCACAGTCTCCACGGTAGAGGTGATGTCATCTCCGGGTTGACCACAATTGCAGATCACGCCTAATGTCAGACCTGCCCAGTCTGATCCCCTAGGAAAGTAAAACTCTCGACTCCATTTGATTGAAGTGAAAGGTAATTTTACTAAGAGATCCTGGTTGCAGTAAAGTCAGGTGGAATCTTGAGTTTCCTGCACAAGACAAAACTATTTCCTTCCGTCCCATACTCTTCCCCGTGACCAGTCAAAATGCAATCAGTTCGGTTCCACCTGAATGTTTTGGGAATGCTGAGTTGTCTGGGCTGGTAACTTTCCACACTCAGGGCAAATGGCTCTGAAGTTTCCTTGGCACAAGCCAGACCCACAGTGATCTGCTTTTCTTCAGCTGTCATCCCCCTCTTGAATTCCCACACAAAAATGCATACAGGTTTATTGCCCATTTGTCTCCCCCTCATGCCTCCTTCCCCAGACCTTTGATGCCAGTGCTGCACCAAACCGAAGATGCCTCCATATTTTCCCAATATTTTTCTAATTTATTAACAAACATTAGCTTTATTTATTTATTTATTTGAAAAATTCATGTGGCTATCACAGAACACCCCCCCACACACACACATAATATTACAATTACATGAGTTCTGTATTTAAGTTTTGTTCCTTTCAGGTAAGCATAGGGACACCGATCTTTTAATTTAAAAATTTTCTGATTTGTTTTAATAGTTCAGTTTTTGAACAAAGCTTTTCTCCCCTCTTTGTCACATAGCCCACAGCTGGCAAATCCTCTCGAAAATCATAACCTAATAAATTGCCTTGAGGATGTCAAACCAATAAGCATGACCTCCCCACAAAGACCACAGTGATCTAAATAACATTATTTGCTCTATTGTTAAAACTTAAAAAGCTACTTACAGAACTGATTGCTGGAAAATTGGGATGTATACCAAATAAAATTTCTTTTTAATTAGGATGAAACAGGTGCCTATTTAATAGACAGAGATCCAACCTATTTTGGACCGGTACTGAACTATCTCCGACATGGGAAACTGGTTATCAATAAAGACCTTGCAGAGGAAGGTATGTTTTGCAATTCAGAAAAACTGTTCTGAAATTCATTTACTCCAAAAATTAGTTTTCAAATTGCTTCACTTGGAAAGCACTTGCATTTCCACAGGCTGGCTGGTTTTGGCACCTCTTTTAGAGTTTCCTGGGCTTGAAATTTCGAAAAATAAATAGGTCCTGGCATTTAATTGTTCTCAAATAACAGTTCTTCCAAACAATCAAAAGTAGGAATAAAGAAGAAGCAGATTTGTACAAGCAGACCCAAGCAGTCTCAGTTTGCAAGGCTAGCCAGACCTCCAAATACGCTCTCCCCACCTCTTCAAAGTCCCTGTCCTTCAGCTGGGATAGTTCTAATTGTGATATATGTGAAGGAATGGAAAGGAACGGGCTGGGCCGCAGGTAGTCGCCCCTTTCACCTGTTTGGGCTCTGTTGTGTTCCACAGCTGCTCTTGGAAGTGGGGAGGCGGGGAGCAGCACTCTGTGGCTGGGCTCACGTTGCCTCTTAGGGGTGGCAGTGACAAAGATTGTTTCCCATCAGAATTAAGTTTTGTCTTTTGTAACTTGGTTTCCTTTTCAAGGTGTGCTTGAAGAAGCTGAATTCTATAACATCACATCCTTAATTAAACTGGTGAAGGACAAAATAAGAGAAAGAGACAGTAAGATCTCACAGGTGAGACCCCGCTTGGATTTCTGAGTAAGGGGCGTTTGGTTTGGGGCCATTTCAGTATATGAGACTTCCAGGGTGGAAGAGGAACGTGGCCTTTCCCAGCTCCAGCAGCGTTTCTTCTGTCCTGTGGATGTCACATTGACGGTCCCACTGAGGCGGGGGAGCTGTATCCGTGACCTTGTGGGGGGGAGCTGCTAGTTTGCCACATTAGTTCCACCTGCCTTGTTCTCTGCCACAGGTGCCAGTCAAGCATGTTTACAGGGTGCTCCAGTGCCAGGAAGAGGAGCTGACCCAGATGGTCTCCACCATGTCTGATGGCTGGAAATTTGAGCAGGTAATGTAATGAGGTTCACTTCCTTGCAACTGCAGGAGGCGCAGTGGAGAGGGAGGGAGAGGCAGAGGTTTTTTCACATTGGTATAAGGTCCCCTAAAATCATACAGGCAGCCCTCGACTTGGAGCAGGTTGTTCAGTGACCATAGTTGCAATGCCACCAAGAAAGGTGACTATTTTTCACGCTTACGACCACTGCAGCATCCCCCCAGCGCCACGTGAACAAAATTCAGGCGCCTGGCGACTGACTCTTATTTATGACAATTGCAATGTCTTGGGATCATGTGATCCCTTTTGCGACCTTCAGTGGGGAGGCCAGATTCCCTTAACAACCGTGTTACTAACTTGAGAACTGCAGTGGTTCATTTAACAACTCAATTAACAATGGTCTGCCTTAGCAACAGAAATTGTGGGCTCAATTTTGGTCATAAGTCGAGGACTGCCTGTACTACAGATGAAATGCAGCAACCCTAAGCCTCTCTTTCCTCTTTCAGCTAGTGAGCATTGGATCATCTTATAATTATGGGAATGAAGACCAGGCGGAATTCCTCTGCGTCGTCTCCAAGGAGCTGCACAACATGCCCTACGGCACAGCCAGCGAGCCCAGCGAGAAAGCAAAGGTGAGTCATCTTGAGGAGAGGGGAGAAGTGCACAAGAGCTCAGCGCTGTGCTTTGTGTTTGCCTGGTGTCAGGGCAGGGATCAGGTGCCCAGGCAGTTCGGATCCAGAGACAACAAACACACCAGTGAATAAGAACATGAAGCTTTACTATTAAGTGGGGCAAACAAATTTAAAAGCCTAACATAAAAAGCATACATGCCAAGCAAGATGATGCCCAGATCTCTGATAAGGAACTCCTAACCGCAGAGATAGCCCACGGGCGGCCAATTTTCACAGCCCTCCATGCTAGATTCTGTGTGGAAGCTCCTAGTTTAAAGACCCGGAGGAGGTTTTTATGAAAGCAGCCCGGCCTCTGTAGTCCTGAGACAGCAAGACCTGGCCTTCACCAGGTGGCACCTGACTCTGGGACGGAACCAGAAGTCTGAGCTTTTCACAGATGAGAAAAACTTTGCAGCTATGTGACCGTTTCCCCCTCCTCCCTTTTTTCAGCAGACAAGAATGAGAAACAATCAGGTTAGCTCAGAATGAACTCTGAACTTTTTCTTAATATGAAGGAAAATCAAACTGTGCCAGTCAACTTGAAATATTGTGGTATTGCACTGTATTACTACACCTCAGTGCTAATGGGACTCGTAAGAAAACAGCGTTGCCCACACGTGGGACTCTTGTCCCCATTGCAGTTTCAGATTCTGATCTGAGATGGGGCCCTTCAGGCTAAGGAGAAGATGGAGAAGTACAGAAGAATTCTGCTTGCGTCCCATGGCTTCTCCCATGGGGAGCGGGTAGTTGAGAGCTGGGTGGAGCAGGAGGAATAAAGGTTTAATTAGCCAAGTCTCAATGTCTGGACATTGTCCCTGGCATTTAAGCCCAAACTGGCCTGAAGCAGAATGGAGGAATCTTCAGAAGATGAAGGAGTGGGCATTTGCCCATGGCCCATGTCTCTGGCCTTCTCCTCTGCCCGAGGGGGCCCGCAAGAGGGGTGCCATCAGGAATGCCAGCCAGTCTAGTTGGGGGGGCCAGAGCGGCGGGTGGCTCCCCATCCAAGGCAGAAGAACTGTGCAAAGGTACTGATTATGGGGGCTAAGAATTCAAGCTATTTTAAGATTGCAGACTAAACGTCATGGTTCCGATGAGTGAGACCAGTAGAAATAAGAACTCTGAGGCAATTGCTTTCTTCAAAGAACACATTTAATGGCTACATAGTATCTGCGCCAACAAAAGTGAAACCAAGACTGAAAGTTTCCCCCCCAAGGTTACAATGCAACAAGTTGAATTTCCCACCCCTGAAATATGTCATAAATCAGGGCTTTTCAACCTTTTCACCCACTGTACCACTCTTAGGATAAGGCAATGTCCAAGTACCACCAGTTGCCCAGCAAGGTGCCAAAAACTTGAGCAAAAAAGGAAAAAAATGACAAAGTACAGGTAGTCCTCGATTTACAATAATTCTCTTAGTGACTGTTCGAAGTTACGATGGCACTGAAAAAAGTGACATGATCATTTTTCACACTTATGTCTGTGGCAGCATCCCCGGGGTCATGTGATTTACATTCAGATGCTTGACAACTGATTCATACTTATGACGGTCACAGTGGCCCAGGGTCACTGCAACCTTTTGACAAGCGAAGTCAGTGGCCGGGCGTGAGGGTGTTGCAGGGTGCCTGTGTGGGGGGAATCCCTGGGTCTCTGGTGGAGGGGGGGTGGGACTGGGGTGGGTGCCCTCCTTCCTCCCTCTCTCCCATTGTCCCTTCCTTTCTTCTTTCCTCCTCCTTTGTCCCTCCCTCCCCCCCTCCCTCCCTATGGTTGCAGGGTGCCTCTGTGTGTGTGTGTGTGTGTGTAGAATCCGTGGGTTACTATTGTGAATGGGCAGGAGGGAAACCAAACTTTTCAATAGGCATGTTACTGTTTATACTCTGAAGGGCAAATATTCCTTCTTTTCTTCCTTCCTTCCTTCCCTCCCTTTGTCCCTTCTTTCCTTCCCTCCCTCCCTCTCTCCCACTGTCCCTGCCTTTCTTCTTTCCTTCCTTCCTTCCTTTTTTTTTTTCCTTCTTGTAACTTGATCGTATTTGAAGAAGTTCTTTTTATTCCTCCACCAACCTCGGTTCATTCTGAGCAGTTCACAATCCTGGCTTCTTCTTCTTCTGTCACCTTTTTGTTTTTCCAGTTCTTCCCTAAGATTTTTGGGTCGCTTCTTCTCTTCTTTTCTCCTCCATTCTCCGAGCAGTTGTTCTTTCAACGACTCCGACTCCCCCACCCCACCCCGTCTCCTTTCCCCATTATTTCCTCTTGCTACCAGGCACTCTCGGTTTAGGAAAAATGCTTTCTGAAGTCCAAGATGGAGGTGTCAGACACAGTCACACTTCCGTTGCAGTTGCCCTTAAAGTCCCGAAATTGGGCTTGTTTTGCTTCCATAAAGATCGTTCTTTCCCACGTGGGCTTTGGCTGCCTCAGAAGGTGCGAGGGGCCTTGTTCCTTATCGGAGACGCACAGAGGGAGGCCAGAAATCCACCCTCATACGGTGGTGTCGGGGTGAGGCCAGAGCCTGAGGCTGGGCGGGTGGCACCCAACGGCCTCCTTGGGGACGCGCCTGTTGGAAAAGGACGGCGATGGCAGCTACACAGAAGACAGGCGCGGTGCTGAGGCGACGGATGGAGTGCAGTCTGGGAGGACGCGGTGTCTCCGCAGCCTCACTTCGGAGGGGACTCGCTGCCCACCCGCCTCCGCGGCTCCTTCCCTGGCGCTTCATGTCCAGCTCTATGGCAGGCCTGCAAAGGGCGATGGGAGAGGAGCGGGTGCAGGGCCAATCAGGAGCCTGCTAGGGGGCAAGCTGGCATGAAGAGAGAGAGAGAGAGAAGAGAAGGGAAGCGCAAGTGTTTCTCTGTCTCTGTCTCTCTCTCTCTCTCTTTCTCTCTGCAAATGGTGGAGGAATGGGAGCCATAGTTGAAGGCTGAAATGCCTTCAGCTGTAACTCCTCGCACATGTTTGTGTGTGTGTGAGCAGGGATCAATGCTGCTTTCCAGGTGATAAGTGCTTCTTTGGGGCTCAGCAGACGCGCCAGGATCAGTGCTGCTTTCCAGGTGATTGGTGCTTATTCTGGGCCCAGCAGCTCCAGCTGGAGCCTGGTGCTGATCTTGGCACTTCCACTGAGCCCTGACAGCCCCGAAGAAGCACCGATCAGCTGCAAAGAGGTGCTGATCCTGGCGCTTGAGCCCTGGCAGCTCCGAAGAAGCACCGATCAGCTGTAAATTGGCACTGATCCCGGCGCTTGAGCCCTGGCAGCCCCAGCACCAGGCCGCTACCTCCCTCCCAGCCTCCTCACCGGACAGGGCTGCCACCCGGAAGCCATCAACCCACCAGGAGCTCTCTGTGGACTGGAGCCCATTGGCGGAGGTCGGGGCTGGCTGTATGAGCCGCCAGCTGATCGGCCCAACCTGCACCAATGGGCTCCAGTCCATGGAAAGCTCACGGCGGGTCAACGCAGCAAGGCCAGTGCATGGGCGCGACGCGGGGGGGAGGAAGCCGAAGCCGCGTACCACCAGCCCGGTGCTCAGGTACCACCAGTGGTATGCGTACCACCGGTTGAAAAGCCCTGTCATAAATCACAGTCCCCAATTAACTACTTTGGCTTGCTTTCTAACAGAAACTCCAGCCTGCCAAAACTTAGGTAGCTTGACCTTGGTTCCCACAGGAAAGTTATTATGTCTAAACTAAAAGAATTCATCTCCCCATTCCCATTGCTCTGGCAATCGAAAATGAAGTGAAGATGGTTGCAGCCAAGATCGTTTGAAAGTTGACACTAGATTTTAAGAGTGTTTTTACTTGCTTTTTATTAGTATAGTTTTACTTTAACATAAAATGATTAAGCCATCACCTAATTCCTCCTGAATAAATGTTAATAAAAAGAGAGTGATGGTGAGAACTGGAGAAGGGAGAAAAATGAGTTTATATGAGCATTTTAGACACAAATTATAAAAAGCACTCCAGTGGAAAATAAAAAGCTATCTCATTGAAACAGGAGGTCACACAGTCCTGATCCTTAAAACATGTGATTGGAAAAATCTGGGGTTTTGCAGCACCTCAGAGTTCCGTTGGTCCTAGTGTGTCACTTGACTGCTGCTTTTCTAGGAGTGTGTCAGAGTTATTGTGAGATGAATTAGTTTGGCTACTTGATTTCTCAGTTTGTAATAGTTGCTAAGCCAAAAGCCAACATCTTCATATTCAATTTGGGTCATTCAAGGACGTGTTGTATTATTTGCTGTTATTGTCTGTGTTCTGCCATTTTTGAGAAGCTGTAAGAAGCAGCTTAACTGCACCTACATTTCTTTTGAGCAGCAGCTCATGAAAGCTTTTGCCTTTAAATGTAATTTGTTAGCTTACAAAAATACTCCCAGGCTCCTGATTTTTGGCTTTCCTCCTATAATGTTAGATTAAGTTTGAAGGCAGTGCCACCTGCTGCTTTCCCCCCCCACCCCCCAGCACAGTATTGCCTCTTTTTTTATTTCTACATCCCTTAATTCCCAATACTGGATAAAAGCAGATTGAAGTATAATTATTTCAATTTTGGAACAGCGCAAGGGCCAGGGACTCAGTTTCCCAGACTGACAGGGACAAAGCTTTTCAGTGCAGAGTTTCCCTCCAATAGCGCTGACTGCTTTGGGTAAAACCCCCACAGATTATTAAACTAAGCTTTGTGTCACAGAATGAGGGAGGGAAAGTGTCAGGATACCTATACCCATCTGTAAGAAAGTTATTAGCAATTATTTCAATTTGTTGGCATTGTCGCATGTAATTTCTCTTGTTCCCAGTAAATTTGTTGTGTGATTCAACAAATGCTCACTAGGAGGTGCATAAAGACAAATGAGCTCCATTTTAGCAGACATAAAAATATTCTGAAATGACATTATTGTGATTATTAACCAGCACAAGGGAAATCTATATGCAAATACTGAAAGCTGAAATAATATTAGAATAATTTGGAGGAATTTGTTGTTGTTGTTGTTAGCTGCAAAGTCGTGTCCGACCCATTGCGACCCTATGGACAGGGCGACAGTATACAGCCTTGCCGGACTCCTTTCCCAATTTTGAACCAATTGGTGGTTTTGTGTCCAGTTCTCAACAGTTCTCACTGTTGCTTCTTGACCCGCATATAGGTTTCTCAAGAAACAAATAAGATGGTCTGGCGTGCCCACCTCTTTAAGAACTTGCCAGAGTTTGATTTGATTTATTTATTTGATTTTTATACTGCCCTTCTCCCGAAGGACTCAGGGCGGTGTACAGGGCAATAAATATCAAAAATACAAGATACAAAAGTTAAAAAAACATTAAATAATTGTGCCTGATGCAATAAATTAGTTAAAATCAATGTTAAAACCCCAAACCCATCAGACCAGGCTGGCTTGTTCAAATAAATAAGTTTTTAGATCACGTCGGAAGGAGCGAAGGTCGGGAGCCATCCGGAGCTCAACCGGTAAGAGGTTCCAAAGGTCTGGCGTGCCCACAGAGAATGCCCTCCCCCTGTGGGTCACTAGTCAACATTCTCTGACCGGTGGCACCCTGAGGAGGCCCTCTCTGTGGGAGTGCACTGGACGGAGGGAAGTTGACGCCGGCAGCAGGTGTTCCCATAGGTAATCCGGACCCATGCTATGTAGGGCTTTATAGGTCATCACCAGCACCTTGAATCTCACCTGGAGGGCAACTGGAAGCCAATGCAGCTCACGGAGCAGAGGTGTAACATAGGAGTTTCGGGAGACACCCAACACAACTCGCGTGGCTGCATTCTGCACCAGCTGAAGCCTCCGAGTGGTCCTCAAGGGCAGCCCCATGTAGAGAGCATTGCAGTAGTCTAAACGAGAGGTCAGGAGCGCATGAGTGACTGTACGCAAGGCATCCCGGTCCAGATAGGGCCGCAACTGGCACACCAGGCGAACCTGGGCGAAGGCCCCCCTAGTCACAGCTCCTATATGATCTTCTAAGGAGAGCTGTAAATCTAGGAGGACACCCAAGTTGCGAGCCCTATCTACGGGGGGTAATAACTCACCCCCCATAGTAAGAGATGGAATAATCTGAATTTCCCGAGATGCCGGCACGCACAGCCACTCAGTCTTGTCAGGGTTGAGCCGAAGCCTGTTCCTCCCCATCCAGACCCGGACCGCCTCCAGGCAACCGGACATCACGTCGAGGGCATCACTGGGGTGGTTTGGGGTCGAAATAAAAAGCTGGGTATCATCAGCATACTGATGATACCCAACTCTAAAACCACAAATGATCTCACCCAGAGGCTTCATATAGATGTTGAACAGGAGAGGCGAGAGAACCGATCCCTGAGGAACTCCGCAAATGAGAGGCCTCAAGGTCGACCTCTGCCTCCCTGCCAACACCGACTGCGAACATCCCAGAAGGTAGGAGGAGAACCACTGAAAAACAGTGCCTCCCACTCCCAACCCCCTGAGACGCCGCAGCAGGATACCATGGTCGATGGTATCAAAAGCCGCTGAGAGGTCTAATAGGACTAGGACAGAGGAGCAACCTCTGTCCCTAGCCCGCCAGAGATCATTCACCAGAGTGACCAATGCCGTCTCCGTGCTGTGCCCGGGCCTGAAACCCGATTGGTACGGATCCAGATAATCAGCTTCCTCCAGGAACAAAGGGAGCTGATGCGCCACCATGCTCTCAACAACCTTCGCAAGAAAGTGAAGGTTGGAGACCGGACAAAAGTTGTTTAATACAGCTGGGTCCACGGCAGGCTTCTTAAGGAGGGATCTCACCACCGCCTCCTTCAAGGCGGCAGGAAAACTACCCTCACTCAAGGAAGCAGTTATTACTGCCTGGAGCCAGCCTCGTGTCCCGTCCCGAGCCGCATAAACCAGCCAGGAGGGGCACGGGTCCAATAAACATGTGGTGGAGCTCAGCTTCCCCATGATCCTGTCCATGTCTTCAGGAGTCACAGGATCGAACTCCTCCCAGATAATATCAACAAGACTGCCCATGTCCTCATCATCAGACTCTGCCCAGTCGGAGTCCAAACCGGTCCGCATCCGAGCGATTTTGTCCAACAGATGTTGACTAAACTCCTCGGCATGACCCTGCAAGGCTCCTCCCTCACCACCTGATTAAGGAGGGAGCGGGTCACCCTAAACAGGGCAGCCGGGTGATTATCTGCAGACACGATGAGGGTAGCAAAGTAATTAGACCTTGCTGTCCTCATCGCCGCAAGATAAGACCTCATAAAAGACCTTAGTCACAATCGGTCGGATTCAGACCGGCTGGATCTCCAACAGCTCTCTAGGCCCCGTCTCTGATGCTTCATCTCCCGGAACTCCACAGAAAACCATGGAGCCCGCTGGGATCTGCACCGGGTCAGGGGCCGCATGGGTACAACTCGGTCGAGTGCCTCCATGGCTGCCTTTTCCCAGGCTTCCACTAGGGCATCGGCCGAGCTGTGAGCGAAGGAGGCAGGTGGGGACCCAAGCGCCGCCTGGAACCACTCAGGGTCCATTAAGTGCCTAGGGCGGAACCATCTCATTGGTTCAACGACCCCACGACGGGGAGTGGCAAAACGGAAGACCAACCGCAGGAGATGATGATCGGTCCATGACAGGGGCATAACAATTGGGGAACCCCCACCCAGATCATCTAACCACCGTCCAGATAGAAAAACCGAATCGAGCGTGTGACACCCCCCCCCCCATGGGTCGGGCCCTGAATTACTTGCATCAGGTCCATGGCCGTCATGGAAGCCATGAACTCCCGAGCTAACTCAGATGATCCCCCCAGGGATGGTAGATTGAAGTCACCCAAAACCATAAATTTGGGGAACTCAATCACCAACCCTGAAAGGATGTCGAGAAGCTCAGGCAGGGCTGCTGCTACGCGACTAGGCGAAAAGTACACCAGCAGCAAGCCCAACTGAGCTCTAGGGCCACATCTCAGGAGGAGAGACTCACACCCGACTATTTGGACAACGGTGGCCTCCCGTGGACATAAGGTCTCCCTCACGACTACCGCCACTCCCCCGCCCCTACCCTGGGCCCGAGACTGGTGCAGCACCCGGAAACCTGGCGGGCGGAGATCAACCAGAGGGACACCACCCTCTGGGCCCAACCAGGTCTCCGTAATGCAAGCCAGGTCCGCATGCTCCTCCTCAACCAGGTCATGGATGAGAGCAGCCTTATTGACTACGGACCTGGCATTAAGATCCACACAATCAAAGGCTTTAGCATAATCAATGAAGCAGAAGTAGATGTTTTTCTGGAACTCTCTAGCTTTCTCCATGATCCAGTGTATGTTGGCAATTTGAATTTTAGTTTGCCTCTTCGAAATCCTGCCTATACTTCTGGTAGTTCTCAATCCACATACTGCTGGAGTCTAGCTTGTAGGATTTTAAGCATAACTTTACTAGCATGTGAAATGAGTGCAATGGTGCGATAGTTTGAACATTCTTTGGCACTGCCTTTCTTTGGAATTGGAATGTAAACTGATCTTTTCCAATCCTGTGGCCACTGTTGAGTTTTCCAAATTTGCTGGCAAATTGAGTGTAGCACTTTTACTGCATCATCTTTTAAGATTTTGAATAGCTCAGCTGGAATACTTTCACCTCCACTAGCTTTGTTGTTGCTCAGCTTTTCTAAAGCCCACTTCACATTCTAGGATGTCTGGCTCGGTCAATGACCACCTCATTGTGATTATCAGGGACGTTAAGCTCATTCTTGTATAGTTCTTCTGTGCAATTTTGCCACCTCTTCTTAATCTCTTCTGCCTTTGTTAGGTCCCTGCCATTTTGGTCTTTATCATGCCCATTTTTGCATTAAATGTTCCCTTCATCTCTCCAATTTTCTTGAAAAGAGCTCTAGTCCTCCCTATTCTATTGTTTTCTTCTATTTCTTTGCACTATTCATTTAAGAAGGCATTCTTATCTCTTCTAGCTATTTTCTGGAATTCTGCATTCAATTGCGCGTATCTTTCTTTTTCTCCCTTGCCTTTCGCTTCCCTCCTTTCCTCAGCTATTTGCAAAACTTCCTCAGACAGCCATTTTGCTTTCTTGCATTTCTTTTTCTTTGGGATGGTTTTGGTTGCTACCTGTTGTACAGTGTTGCGAACCTCCGTCCATAGTTCTTCAGGCACTCTGTCCATCAGATCTAATTCCTTAAATCTATTTGTCACCTCTACTGTATATTCAACAGGGATATGATTTAATTCATAGCTGCCAGAAGCGGGCTGTAAACTGGGCCCCTCTATCAGAGACGACTCTTATCAGGGAGGCCTGCAGCCGAAACACCTGCTGAATGAACATACGACTAGTGGTGCGGGACTGACGGTAATCCACGACAGGGGATGAAATGCGCCATCTTGGTCAGCATGTCCACCACCACATACACTGTCGTAAAACCAGAAGATGGGGGTAAATCCGTCAGAAAGTCCATGGACACAGCCCCCCAGGGTCTTTTAGGTGTCGGCAAGGGCTGCAGTAATCCAGGTGGGGCCCCTGTCGCTGACTTGGCCTGCCTGCATGGGATACAGGAAGTGACATAGGTCTGGACATTATGTCGGACTTGGGGCCACCAGAAGGTACGGGAGACCAGGTTCAGGGTCTTGAACAGGCCAAAATGCCCCACCGCTGGGTTATCGTGACACTGGCTGAGGATGAGTCCCCTGAGTGGCCCTCCCGGAATGTAGAGCCGGTCACGATAATACAAGAGTCCATCCGTGACCATCCAAGGAGAATCTGGCCCCACCACCTCCTCCCGCTGAGCCACCCACACTTCCTGCTGCTGTGTCTCCCGGATCCGAGCCTGTATATCAACCGGCTCCTGCACCGCAGCAAAAGACTCGATGAGGATCACTGTCCTGGGCAGAAGCTTGTCTTCCACTCGGGAATATTCGGGCTTCCTGGACAGAGCATCCGCTGCTTGATTGTGCCCGCTAGGTATGTACTTAACTCAGAAGTTGAACCTCGCAAAGAAAAGAGACCACTGGATCTGCTGTTGGTTCAAATTCCAAGCGGTTTGCAGGCTTTCCAAATTCTTATGGTCCGTCCGGACCTCGATTTGATGCCACGCTCCCTCCAGATGATGCCTCCAGGCCTCGAACGCCACTTTGATGGCCAGCAGCTCCTTCTCCCAGATTGTATAATTGCGCTCCAAAGGGTTCAGTTTTCGTGAATGGTACGTGCAAGGGAAGAGGGTACCGCTAGGCGTCGTTGCCTGGAGTAACACCGCCCCAATGGCAATGTCGGAGGCGTCCGCCTCCATGACAAACGGCCGTTGCGGGTCAGAATGCTTCAAGATGAGCTCCTTCATGAAGGCTTCCTTCAAAGTCTGGAAAGCCCGTTGTTCTGGAGCGTTCCACTGAAACCGAGTCTTCTTCTGCAGGAGCCGGGTGAGGGGAACTGTCAAGGCAGCAAACCCAGGGATGAAAGCTCGGTAACAGTTGGCAAACCCAAGAAGTCGCTGAACATCCTTCACACGACGTGGGGGTTGCCAACTCTGCAAAGACTCTTCCTTACTCGGCTCCATGGCGATGCCCTCAGGAGAAATGCGGTGACCCAGGAAATCGATGGTCACCCGGTAGAACTGGCACTTCTCCAATTTGGCAAACAGCCGATGTTCTCGGAGTCTCTGCAGGACCTGACGGAGATGCTGATGGTGCACCTCTCGCGACGGGGAGATCAGGATGTCGTCCAAGTAGATCACGACAAACTGATCTAACAAATCCCAGAAAATATCGTTCATGAAATGCTGAAACACGTCAGGGGCGTTGGTCAGGCCAAAAAGTGTCCATAACGAGTACCAAACGCCATCTTCCACTCCTCACCCGGCCGAACCCTGACAAGGCTGTAAGCTCCACGCAGGTTCAGTTTCATGAAAATCTTAGCCTCCCGGAGTCAGTCCAAGAGTTCGGGGATGAGGGGCAGCAGGTAATGATTGCGCACCATGATGGCATTGAGTTTCCTATAATCGCAGCAAAGCCGCAATTTGCCGGACTTCTTTTTAATGAAGAGCACGGGTGCAGACACTGGCGAGGACAAGGGCCGGATGAAACCTCGAGCCAAATTCTTCTCTAGAAAGTCCCGCAATGCAGCCAACTCGGGGTCTGACATGGAGTACAAAAGCCCCACTAGAAGAGGCACATCAGGGACTAAATCAATGGGGAAGTCATAGGACCTGTGCGGGGGGTAATTGATCCACCTCTGTCTTGCTGAACACATCAGCAAAGTCGGACAGTTCGGGAGGCAAGGAAACCCCTGGGGAACCCTCCACCTGACCGGCACAGATATGGCGGGTGTGGTCCACGCACTGCAAGCTTGGGAAGGTGACCAAGTTCTGTGATCAATAGATCTGTGGGTCACGCACCCGGAGCCACGCCAGTCCCAAGACCACGGGGAAATGCAGATCTGAGGTGATATAGAACTGGATGGCCTCGACATGGGAACTGATGGCCATACATAATGGTTGCGTGGCAGCCTTAATTGGCCCAGACAACAGCACTCGACCATCGATAGTCTTCACTAACATGGGCGGTTCCACTGGGCACTGGGGAACAGCCCATTTGGCCACAAATGCTGAGTCTATAAAATTTGTGGTGGCCCCAGAGTCAATTAAGGCATGGACCGGAATCCACTTTGGCTTGCCAGGAAGGATCAGACGTGCCTCCAATATCAGATGCCGTGGAGGTCCACAGGCAGCATCGGAAAGACATCGCTCAGTGGTGTGGGACGCCTGACCTATCACACTGTCTAGATCGGGCTCGGAGCGTTTCCTGACAGAAAAAGTAGCGTACTTTCTTGGGGCAGACTCGGTCACTAATGCCCGTTGTCACTTCTTTGGGCAAAAAGCAGCCAAATGCCCAGGGTCCCCACAGTAAAAACACAATCCCCCCGATCGTCATCTGTTCATTTCAGTCACCGAGAGATGAGACCTGGCGGCACCCAGCTCCATTGGCTCCTCCCTTTGAACTGGGGTCTCACGCACAACATGTGCGCAGGGGTCTTTGGGGTGGCACGGCGACTCTTTCGCTGCTGCAACCGAGCGTCGATCCGCAGGCAGAGATGGATCAGCCCATTGAGGTCTGAGGAAATATCCACACGGGCCAGGTCATCCAACATCTCCTCCGACAATCCATCCTGGAAGGCATCCACAAGCGCAGCCTCATTCCAGGTGGAATCCTGGCTAAGCAGCCGAAAATCGCTGATATAGCCCTGTAGGGGGCGTTGACCCTGCTTCAGAGCTTTCAAGTGTCGAGTAGTGGTCTGCGTCTTTATAGGGTCCTCATACATCAGATGCATATGATCACAAATCCCCACAAAGTTGTCCAACAATGGACTAGGTTGAGCCAGCAGAGGCGTGCCCCAACAAGCTGCATCACCCGAAAGAAGGCTTAACACAAACCCCACCTTATCTCGGTCAATGGGGAAATCAGCTGCTCTCACGCTGATAAAGAGCTGGCATTATCCCAGGAAAGCAGGAAACAGTTCTGGATTGCCATTAAATTTATCCAGCATCGCAACTTGGCATTTTCTCCTGGGTGGTGGTGATGGTGGGGGTACAGCATGGACCTGAGCTTTCAATTGAGCCACCTGAGCTGCCAACAAAGCAAGTTGCTGGGTGAGCTGGGCATTCTCAGCACGTAGCTCCTCCATAATAATAATAAGGGGTGGGAGGCTGAAGGCAAACTGTTCTGTTCCAGCCTACTACTGGCCCTGCAGAAATGTCAGGGACAACCCTTTTTCAAAAGGCAAAAGGCTGGAAGTAAGCCCGCCAAATTTATTTACACAAAACAGAGCAAACTGAGCAAAACAAAATACAAACCACTAAAACAGAAGCTATTTAAAGGTTGCCTTCAGCAAACCAGCCCTCCCACACATTCCCCTTTTATACAGTTCAGGGCGTGGCTTCTCTCTGCCTCCTTCCGAGGTGCCCCATTGCCTTCCTTTGTTTACTCCTGATTGACTGCCTCCTGCGTCGGGCGTCCTTGAACAGGGCCAGCTGTGGGTCATCTTCATCCAAGCTGTCAGGCTCACACAGCTGGGTCTGAATAGTAACCAGATGGGAGGGGCCTGGCTGAGGGCTCTGCGATGCCTCAGAACTGTCCTCTGCAGGCTCTTCGAACCCACAGGCTGACCCTGAATCACAACAATCCTGAGGTCCGGCCCAAAATGGCCTCCTTGTAATTTGAGCAGATTGTTGGTTGTCCAGAAGGCTGTGAGATGGGTGGCAAAAAAATTTGATAAATACCCTCTCTGAACAATTCTGTCTCATCTCCTCCATAACCTACCTGAAGATATAGGGAGTCCTCGACTTACAAATGCAATTGAGTTGTTTAGTGAATTTTGCCCCATTTTACGACATTTCTTGCAATAGCTACTGAGTGAATCACTGCAGTTGTTAAGTAGGTAATGTGGTTGTTGGGTGAATCCGGCTTCCCCATTGACTTTGCTTGTCAGAAGTTCGCAAAAGGGAATCAGTACTGCAACTGTCATAAAGAGGAGTCAGTTGGCAACGTCTGAATTTTGATCGCCTGGCCCTGGGGGAGCTGCAAACATTCGTAAGTGTGAAAAATGGCCATAAGTCACTTTTTTCAGTGCTGTTGTAACTTTGAACGGTCACTAAATATGCTGTTATAAGTCAAGAACTATATGCTATAGCATGGCTTTTCAACCAGGGTACCACCTGTGGTACATTGACACCTGGCGGGTGGTACGCAACCATCCTAGAAAAGTGGTAGCGGGGGAGGGGAATGAGCTGAACCAGTGGCAGCATCACACAAGCCTGAGCGAAAGACGGCTGGAGCTGCAGGGCTGTCAGGGCTCAACGGAAGCACCAGCATCAGCGCCAGGCTCCAGCTGGAGCTCAGCGCTGATCCTGGCGCTTCTGCTGAGCCCAAAAGAAGCGCCGATCAGCCTGAGTGTTGGAGCATCTCTAGGATCTTGTGATGTACATTCAGATGCTTGGCAACTGATTCATATTTATGACGGTCACAGTGTCCCAGGGTCATGTGAAGTGACCAAAATCTGCTGCAACCACCCAGCAGACGGGGGGAATAAAAACCACCCACCCTCACCCCACCCTCACTGCCAATCCTCAACAGAAATGCTCACAACAATGAAAACCTCGGACAGGAGGAAGAGCGCCACCAGGTGGGCAGGCAGGTGTCTTGCTCGGCTGTGGCTTGGGGGGCACTTTTTTCAGTGCCATTGTAACTTTGAACAGTCATTAAGTGAACTGTTGTAAGTCGAGGACTACCTGTACTTCATCTTTTTCCTTTTTTGGGGGGGGGGCACCAAGTTTGCTATGTGACTGGTGGTACTCGGATGTTGCCCTATCCTAAAAGTGGTACAATGGGTGAAAAGGTTGAAAAGCCCTGTGCTATAGCACCTGCCCCTTCTGAGATCGGTTTGGTTCCCACCCTGATGATATTCTGAAAGTCTTTAAAATTTAAACATGTTTCTGTTACCAGGCATGGAATTTATCTCATAATAGAATCCAAAAGTAACGGAGGAATGGAATGGATACCTTTTTAATAGTTTGAAAGCAGGCCTTATAGAGATGATATTTTCAAGTGCAGATTTTATACTTTCGAACAGGTTTTGAGAGGAGGATGCACCTCCAGTAGTTCTAGTAAGCTGGTGGCATTCCCGTGTCTTGGTGGCAGGGGTTGCACAAACCCTTCATGGCTGAGATATTATGCTCTGTGACTAAATGTTTGTTTGCTGGCTTTGTGTTGGTCTGCATTTTGCATCAAAGGCATGAGTTTTGTTAGAAATGAGAATAAACAATGTTTAGTATGCAAATCCACTTGGAAGATTTTGTCAAATCTAATGTCTCGATTTTTTTTTTCAGATTTTGCAGGAACGAGGTTCGAGAATGTAATTTTGTCATAGTATTGAATACAGAAGATTTATTTGCATCACCATACGAAGAGGCTTGGTGCCAAGTGGAAGTCTCTTGTGCAGACAAGATGGATTTGTAATCTTGGAAAATGTTGTGGCCGGAGCAGGCCTGTGTTGCTGCTTCGTTCTGATGCTGGTTCCGATTCCTGGTTGTGCTGATGGAGATTCCACGGAAGGACTCTGCTCTACTTTATACTTTTGCCCTGTAGAGCTGCAGCACTTTTTCTGGTGCCAGCCAGAGGAAGTTGTGCTGGTTCGTGGGAAGCAGTTGGGGGGATAGTTACTGCAGGTGGTTCAAGGGCAACATATTGGTGCTACTCCAGTCCGTATACAGGCCTCTGTTACTAGCAGCCTCTGTGAACTTCTCCTATACATTCCTTTGCGGTTCTAATGTAAGAATGTTTTAGGGAATAAGTATTCCTCTGTCGGGTTAAATGAAATATGTGTTTCTCTCCTTCCTAATTCCTCTCCCCTCTCCCCTTTGCTTCCTTTATTACCCAAAGGGGAGAAGTCTCTTTTTGCCTGCATTTCTAGAGTTGGCCTTCAGATTGCTTGATCTTACCAATGTCAGCATTCAGTTTGACTACACTTAAGGATTGAAGACCAGATTTGTTTACAAACGATATGACATCTTGCCTTTCAAATACATGGCTACCCACCATGTTTTTTTGAAAATATTTGCAAATATTGAGAGTAGAAAGCTGAAGTTAGGCCTCAGATTTTAATCTTAATGGCTGCTCAGTCCAGAAGTTTGGGAATGAAGGTCTGTGTGCCCTAAAGCATAGAATTTAGGCAGCAGAAAGGAGGAATTCTTCTGATTCTTAAACAGATGTTTACAGTTGTTTCTATATTCTTATCTATGCAGTTCTTTCTAATGTTTTGGCAAATACTGTCAAAATGAACCATAGTTTCATTAAGAGAAGCTTCTAGTAAATGTGAAAAAACACAACTGGATCTTTTTAGAGCACTGTGTTTAAGTGGAACTCTTGGCACGCCTTTCAGAATAGTTTAAAGAGGAATCGACTTCAGACTTCTCTTTGTTCCTTAGAGAGTTGTCCCTGCTTCTTTGAGGCTCTATAGCATTCTACCCATATTTTAAACTTTCATAGAACAAGTTATGTAATCCTCTTTTATAATCCACGTGTACTGTCTCAAATGTCTGCCTGCATTTGGAGATGGCATTAAGCAGCCCAGAAGATCGCAAGGTCTTCTCAGTACTTTTGAAAGATGCTGAATTGATTAAAGTGTAATTGCATAGGATAACTGTACATACACATACACTCTCTGAGGTATTCCTAGTCAGGATCCATGTTTTACATCTGAGTTTCTGTGTCTATCGCCAGTTTTTCCCCTGAAAGAAGTATTGCTTTGAGAAGACTGAGAAACAGGTTTGTGTACACGGCCATGCCTCTTGGTAAGGTTGCCACTGAACTGACCTTGGGTGTGGAACATTCTAGAAGAGAAATAAGAGTGGCTGGAAAGATTATCAGTATACTTTCTCTAAAAGATAGTGCTTAGGATCATACCTGCCCAGCTTCTTTTTGAACCACTTGGAAGTTATTAGTAATTAGCCAGCTCATTATCAATGCCAGCCTGAAAGAGGAGGGCGGCCAAGCTCACGATGGGGCAGGGGAGCTGCCTTCACACAGCTGTGAGTCCCCTTCAGCGCTTGCTTCAAGGGTTGGCTTTGGAATGAGTTGTCCCGTTCCCCCCACCACCTGTTCTTTCCATTTCTGAAGATGGCCTTGCAAGAGCAGAGAGGTGATGGGAATGTTGATAGGGATTCGCTTTTGAATAGCAGGCAGTTCAGAAGCTTACAACATTAGGGCTATTCTTATGGAGGAGTTTAAATCCAGGCAAAATACTTCCTTTGCGCTCATTTTGATGTGACTTCTTGCTGAGTTGGGGATGGGGGTGGGAGTAGTATGTGAACAATATAATACCACATTTTAAAGTTTATATCTTGGAAATTATATCATCAAATTAGCCTAAAAAGCATGGAATTTTTCTTTGCATTCTTCAAGATTATGTAATCTTATAGGGCATGAAGCTTTGCTTCCTGGAAAAACCAGTTTAAAACAATTCATGAACCATTGATTATCACTCTTTCATGGTCATATCTTCCCACGTCGTCTTCCTCATTTCAACAAACACTGTTATAGAAAGTTGATGGGTCTTAACCAAAGGAATTGGGTAGATTTTAATAACTTGACACTTGTCTTTGAAGGCATTTGCACTGATTCTGGATTCTGAATGATAAACATTGGTGTTAGCAAACCTGTTCTTTTCAGTTATTTGGTCTAACTTTTGCACTCTTTTATTTATTGACAGTGAAGGTTAAATGCTTTTCTAAATGCTTTAATATCTTGTAGTGTGTCCCCTTAAATAAATAATCTAATATAATGCATGGCTAAGGCACAAGATAACGATGATGCTCAATAAAAGAACAAAAATAGCAGAAGAGGGAGTGGTCTGAAGATCAGTAGCCTTCTTCTCTCCTCCCCCCCTCCAAGCATACTGTGAAAGTTCTCTCCAGATTTAGGTTCTTTACTCCTGAGGTAGGACCTCCCTATTTTGACCGGACTTTAGCTTACCAAGCCCTGCATTTTGATTGAGACTTGAATGTTGCAAAGAAATACAACATCTACTGTGGAATCAATAGAAAATTCTCAGCTACAAGTTCTCTGCTTATCAGAAGGCCACAGTTCCTTAACACCAAGTGAAGATAGGATCTCAACATTCAGTGGAAGCCTATCGAGATCAAACCTTTTGGATCAGTTTTGCAGACACTTTCTCAGGGTCTCTCAAGCAACATCTCAGGCTGGTTCTTTTCCCCAAGAAAATGTCTCATTCCAAATATCATGGACTGCTTCAGGGCCCAGAAGAGGTCCTAAATTCTGGCTGCCAGGGCTAATGCCAATTACTGCAAGCTTGCTGAAAAAGTTAGCAGTCTGATTTCTTTTATTGAACATTTTCACATTAAGTCTCAAAATCAAAGGCCACCCTTGGCCTGGAAAGAGGAGTTTTATTCTATCCTCAGGCAGAAAGTCCCCTGATAATTTGGTATGCTATCTGTGTCAAGAAGGGCAGAGATGAGGGCAGTTCAGTGCTGGAAAAAGTTGCAGACACAACTAGGTAAAGCATTTTACAGTTTACTGTGATTTCCAGAATATTTTAGGGTAACGTCACATCTTCCTTGTGGGCTGGATAAGGGGAAAAGAAAACAAGTGGCCAAAGAATTCTGAGTTTTTCATGAATTAAGAGTAGAATTTGGAAAGAGTTTCGTGAAACACAGAACTAGTCACAAGGGCTATTATACTTGTCAGTATTTAAACAGGGTGAAGTCATCGTCTCGGGCTTGGTAAGAGCATCCTTTAGTCACAGAATGGACAACTCAGGTGTTTGTTAACTTCACCCATTATTCTTGCAAATAGCAGTTATTGCCTGGAATGAATGCTCATTACCCTTTACATCAGTTCACTGCCCTATGTATTCTAAACCAAATTGTTAATGATCTCAAATAGCTAATCCCAAACTTCAACATTCGGAAGGCACGGTTAGTCAGGGCAGTATTTTGGTAAGTGGTGGTTGGAGGCGGAACAGCTAGAGGGCATTTTTTCTTCAGCTTGGCTTTCATCATTCTCAACAGTGGTGACCCATCCCATCCTGAATGCCAAAGCCGATTATAAATTTTAGTCCTAAAGGATCATTGTTGAGATGTCAACCCGTGTGTTATATGGGACACCAAGGCCCAGGGTTCACCAAGAACAAGACAGCTACACTATTCCTGGGCTATGAGAGTGGCAAGTGCTTTCACAGAACGCTTGTGACTTCCTTAAGAAAACAAGATGGTGTCCTATTAAATGAGGGCGAATTAAGGAATGCTGTTTTCTGTTTACAGGAGGCAGTGGCTTTGACAAAGATAGGAGGAAAAGGTTTGCTTTTCTGTTGGGTGATAGAAAACCTATTTTATCCTGTCAAAAGAGGAAATGCAATTTGCTTAAATTAAACTACTTTTTGGGGTTGACAAAACTTAAGCTCAATGGTTCACATATAACGTGCTAAGCTTCAAAAGTTTTTAATCAGGGTTAAAACTAACACAATTCTACATGTGCCGATGAAGTGGCTGTCTTTGGCCTGGTAAATATGTTCAAACCCAGCCACTGAGTCAGACTATTTCACGTAATAATCTTATTTACATGATCTTTATAAACAGGAGGATTTCCAGTCCACCCTGCTGATGGCAGGGATCAATTTGGGGATCTTTTGCACGCAAAGGTGATACACAGGTAGTCCTCAAAAGTTTGTTTAGTGACAGTTTGAAGTTACAATGGCACTGTAAAAAGCAGGCCATTGCAGCATTTCCATAGTCATGTGACCAAAATTCAAACGCTTGGCAACTAGCTCATATTTATGAAGGCTGCAGGGTCCCAGAGCCATGTGATCATCTTTTGTGATCTTCTGATAACTCAAGGGGGAAGCCAAATTCAGTTAACAAATGTTACTAATTTAAGAACTGCAGTGATTAACTGGCAAAAAAGGTGGTAAAATGGGGCAAAACTGTCTCACTTAGCAACAGAAATTTTGGGATCAATTGAGGTAGTAAGTACTATCTGTATTGCCTATGAACTCTGGTCCATTCTCAGTGTTCCCAATGTTAAATTTTGTTATCTCCAAATATGGATAAACTGTACTTAAGGCTGCGTTTTGTAGGTGTCTTGCAGAAGAACCAGCGTAGCTACCAGACCATCTGCTGCTTCCCTGCGTCTCTTGTTCTCCTGGTCCACTTTCATTGCAAGGATTCTGGCCAATTCCTCTACAATAGTTGCTGACCAAGATCATAAACAAACAAGGTTGCACAACTACATCTGATGCACCCCGTTCCAGAACAGAGAGACCCTTTGGACGTTCATGCCCGTTGTCTAATGGCTTGACTGCTGTAATGCACTGTGCATGGGGCTGTCCTTGAAGACCCCGAAAGTTTCAACTGGTGCCAAGCGCGCCTTGGTGCGCCCCCGCTCCGTGAGCTGACCTGGCCGGGGCTGCAATTCAGGGCGAAAGACCCCATCGAGGGAACGCCCGTCGCCCGTAACAGACCCCTTGCCAATTCAATGGCGCAGGTGCGCGCTGCCTTCTGGGCCACGGACCCCGGAGAGCCCGAGGGCTTCTTCAACCGGGCCGTCGCAAGGGAGAGCGGGAGGCTTTCTTTCCTTCTCAGCCGGCCTGGCCTCCTCGCCCTCCGTGATCCTTCCTTTACGTCGCTCTGATCGCAACCTCCCCCCCCCCCCATCGATGCCGTGTCCCTAGTTCGCAGCCGCGGAGCGCTCGCACTGGGCCCGGCTCTCTCCCTGCCTCCGAGCGGCCCCTCGGCCGGAGCGCGGCGCCGCCTCTGGATCGGGCCCGGCCGGAAAGAGGCTGCGGGGCGGCGGCGCCGAGCGGGACAGGCGCGCGTGGCCGGAAGGGCTCAGCCGAGGGGAAGGACGCCGCGGAGCCGGCCCCGCCCCTTCCGGCCTCCCGCTGGCCGCTCTCTCCCGGGGAGGGGGCGTGGCCTCGGAGCGTCCCGCGCGGCGGCGTTCAGCTTGGCGCTCTCGGCGCAGGCGCTGTGGCGCAGACGGGTCGCGCCGAGGGACAGGCCGCGCAGACGCGCTCCGTTCTCTGCGAGGGAAAGGCCGGGTTTGAGACAAAAGGGGGGAGGAGGAGGAGGAGGAGGAGGGCAGGGAACATCCGGGTCATTCGCCGCCGCCGCCGCCGCCGCCGCCTGAATCCGGGACACGCGCGGGGGTTGCTGCTGCCGCCGCCGCCGCCGCCGCGGGCGCTTCACGGTGAGGCCTGGGCCCGAGGCCCGGCGGGGAGGCGCCCGGGCGGGGGCGACGTCAAGGTCAGGCGGGCCCGGCGGCGCTCCCGGCCTCGGCCTTCTCCCGGGAGCCCCGCCGGCCTCCGCCCGGCCTTGACCGGCCGCTTTGTGTCGTCGCAGAGTTCGTCGACCATGTCCGGGATCGCGCTCAGCCGACTGGCGCAGGAGAGGAAGGCCTGGAGGAAGGACCACCCGTTCGTGAGTGGCGGCGGCGGGCGGCGGGCGGGCGGCGGGCGGCGGGCCCGGGGCGGCGCGGCTAACCTTCGGCTCCCCGCAGGGCTTCGTGGCGGTGCCCACCAAGAACCCCGACGGCACGATGAACCTCATGAACTGGGAGTGCGCGATCCCGGGGAAGAAAGGGGTGAGGAGGGGCCTGCTCTGCCGGGGGCGGGGGGGGACCGGGGCGGCCTGCCCGGCGCTCCGGGCGAACGGCTGCCCTCTTGTGCTTTCCCCACAGACCCCGTGGGAAGGCGGCCTCTTCAAGTTGCGGATGCTTTTTAAGGACGATTACCCCTCCTCGCCTCCGAAGTGTAAGTCCGGTGAAGCTCAGAGCCGCCAGGCCGAAGGAGCGCAGGCCCGTAGATTTGCAAGTTAGGAGGAGCGCGGATAGCTCATTTCCCCGCGTCTGACCGCGGCTCCCTCCCGGTCCCGGGCTTTGATAAGTTCCAAGAACTTGGCCGCTCTGATTCTCTTACGGTGTTTTCGTCTGCTTTATGAAATCATTTCCTTTCAGAGCGGGGGCTGTTATATATCTCTGGTTTTGAGTGATTTTCAAGCTGTGTATTATTTAGCGCGTGCAAAGGTTCTTGGAATCCCCCAGAAAGTAACAGGTTGCCCTGAATCCCAGGAATTTGCTGCTTCCTTTATTTTGCGCGACTCGCCTACTGAGAAGCTTTACACGGGCAAAGACTCTGAAATTCACTTTTCACTAACTGGTGAAGCTGTGCTGTTTTCTGTTTGTCTCTGCTTGAGGACATACTTCTTTCCATTGGATGTTCCAGATTTCTCCTTTTTAGTTTCATTTTGTTAATTGGTTCAGAGTCTTACTAAGTGTTTGAATAAATATTTTGGTGCATGGAATAAATGCTGTTGGATGCATTTTTAAAAATTGCTGCATTTCAGATCTGAGTTTCAGCATGTCAGCTTCCTTCAAAAAAACATTTTTTGTTGATGTTCTTTCCTACCCAATTCTTGTGGCTATCTTTAAATTACTAGTGCTCTTTTAAAAGAGATTTGGTTGAAAAAACCTCATTCGCAAGAGGTATCATCAGTCATAGTCCTTAAGATCTAAGGGATTCCAAAAGAAGTTTAATAGGTTTTCTTCAGAGAAGGGAATTCAAACTGGGTATAGAGGCAAAGATCACATTCTTGCTCCCTAGCGTTGATTGAAGCCCTGCTAGCTTTTAAAAGTGTTTTGCCAAATCCTTTTATCTGAACCAAGTTTTCCTTTCTCTAGGCAAATTTGAGCCACCCTTATTCCATCCCAACGTGTATCCTTCAGGCACAGTTTGTCTGTCTATCTTAGAAGAGGACAAGGATTGGAGGCCTGCAATCACAATTAAACAAGTATGCATTTTGTTAGAAACTGGACCTAATTTATGCATCATATTGACTCAAATGCCCTTACTTGTATACCCGTAAGATCTAATGATTTCTTAATATTTTAAATTCACAATAGCTGAGAGTAAGCATTTAATACATGGATGAAAATATGTATCTGGTTTTAATCCATGATTTTGAAAGATGCGAGTATACTTTACAGTGATACTTCTATCATTCTGTATTCTTAGATCTTGTTAGGAATTCAAGAACTTCTAAATGAACCAAATATCCAGGACCCAGCTCAAGCAGAGGCTTACACAATCTACTGGTGAGTTGCCTTTCAACCAATTTTTTATAGCAAACATGGATCATCAAGTTTATGATTAAAATTGGTTTCATCTTTTCACATATCAAGATTAGGTCTGTGAACTGTAGGTAGTCCTTGACTTATGACCACAATGGACCCCAAAATTTATGTTGCTAAATGAGACCTCTGTTAAGTGAGTTTTGCCCCATTTTACGATTTTTCTTGCCATATTTGTTAAGTGAATCATTGTAGTTCTTAAATTAGTAACCTGGTTGCTGAGTGAATCTGGCTTCCCCGTCGACTTTGTCTGTCAGAAGGTAGCATGACCCTGGGTCAGGACAACCGTCATAAGTATGAGTTAGTTGCCATGGGTCCGAATTTTGATCACGTGACCATGGAAGTGCTGCAACTGTTGCACAAGTATGAAAAACAGTCATAAGTCAGTTTTTCAGTGCTGTTGTAACTTTGAATGTTCACTGAATGAACTGTTGAAAGTCGAGGACTGCCTATATCTAATTTCCTTCCATTTTCTTTTAAAAACTCAAATAGGTAATGGAGCAGTTTCATTTTCTGCTGCTCTTGGAACAAGGGCTTCATTTTAAACCATTTTAGACAGATGTAGGGAAACCTCTTCCCTCTTAAGAGTTACATGTGGTATTGCATAATATATTAGGGCTGTGTGTATATAAATGTGTATACTTAGGTACAGATCGATCTGAGGTGCAAAGGTTGCTGGGAAAGTGAGGCAGGTCCAAGTCGGCCTTGTAGCAGGAGGCAGGCACTGTTAGCAAGTGGGACCAAAGGAGGGGGGTGTATTAGTCCATCCCTGCTTCGTATAGGATTTGATTGATAAAACTTAAATGGCAGCCCATCTTATAAAATGACAGTAATGGGAAAACTCAAGGCGTCTAATCTGCGACCCCCAGGCTCCAACTGTAGCATTCCAGTTGGGGGGCGGGGGGAGCCTGCTCTTGATGGCCTTCTGGAAGTGTAAAGAGGGGTGGGGGGAGGCTTCTTGATCTGGAGGGGAAGGGTGTTCGCCAGGGTGGGGCTGCTTCATAAAAGGCGCTCTCCTTGCTCCCACTAGATGGCAGCATTTAGGGGGGGGGGACCCAGAGGTTGCCCTGGAATGAACAGATACTTTAGGGAAAGGCGGTCTTCCAAATAACCTGGCTGCCTGGGGCCTTTGATGGAATCACCATCACTTTGAATTGCACCCAGAAAGAAACGGAAAGGCAGTACAGCTCACATGGGTAAACTGAGATGCCCAGCACTGCCAGCTGCTGCATTCTAAGCTGTTTCCAAGGGCAGCCCCCCGCAAAATGCATTGCTGCAGTCAAACCAATAAGTGACCATGCCATGATGAATCATGAGCAAGGCCTCCTGGCCCCAGAAAAGCTGCAATTGGCTGGCAAGAGGCAAAGGGCTCTCTAGCTGTTCCCTGTAGCCCCAGCTTCAGGAGTACCCCCATATTGCACAGCAGTTCTATCTGGGAAGTGCCACCTTATCAAGAGTCAAAGGGGGTGGGGGGGGAGGAGCAAAACTCCCAAACTCTGTCTAGCTAAGGTTGAACTGGAGCTGCTTCCTGCCCATCGAGACTCACAGCTGCTGAGAGAGCACTGAAATGGGTCATCAGCTACCCAGCTGGGGTGAAGATGCCTAACTAAACATCATCAACACCTGTAGATGTTGAAAGGAGTGGGCAGCCCAAACCCGCCCTCCCAGCCACAGAGAGGAGAATCACTGAAAAACAGTGCTTCCCAATCACTGTAGGTAATCTAGAGGATGCCATGATCGTGATCTGGCCTAAACCCAAATGGAAAAGACTCCAAGTAATCTACTTCACTCTGGGCCCTCTATGGTTGAATGCCAACCGCCCTTTCAATCTCCTTCCCTGGAAAGGGAAAACTGAAGATTGGCTGGGTCCAAGGATGGCTGCTTCTAACGGGGTGGGCCACTTCCTCCTCCAGAGCAGGCAGAAGTACCCCCCCCCCAAGAGGCATTCGCTTCAGCTGCAGATTTTGACAGAGAAATTATTTATTACATTCATACCTCCGTGCTTCTTACAAGCCAACTCACTGTGGTTTACAGTGCAACAACAAAGTGATACTAAACAGGACCAAAGTAATAAAACAGAAAATAATGCAAATAAAAATGTATAAATCCAGAACAATCTTTATCCAAAATCATAAAAAGTGTAAGAGTGAAATGCTTATATAAGGAAGTCTTCCGTCTTGACACTCAAAAAGCAAAGAGAAAAATAACATAAAAAATAACCCTAACCCAAACGTGAAAGAGGAAAATGTTCTGGGGTTCCTTCTGTAAAGGGAGTCTTTCCTCCTGCCAGTTCACTACAGGTGGTCCTCGACTTATGACCACAATTGAGCCCAAAATTCCTGTTACTGAGTGGAACATTCGTTAAGTGAGTTTTGCCCCATTTTACAACCTTTCTTGCCACAGTTGTTAAGTGAATCCCTGCAGCTGCTAAGTTAGTAACACGGTTGTTAAGTGAATCTGGCTTCCCCTTTGACTTTGCTCGTCAGATCGCAAAAGGGGATCACGTGACCCAGGGACAAGGCAACCGTCACAAGTATGAGTCAGTTGCCAAGCATTTGAACTTTGATCATATGATCATGGGGATGCTGCAACAGTTCTAAGTGTGAAAAATGGTTATAAGTTACTTGTTTCAGTGCCGTTGTAAATTTGAATGGTCGCTAAATGAAATGTTGCAAGTTGAGGACTACCTCTGGTTCTTGGACCTCTTTATTTCTTACCTAGAATGTAATTTATACGTAAACAAAGTCATAACTAGTAGCCAACACGGGTTTGTTAAAAACAGATAAACCAACCTTATTTCATTCTTCGATAAAGTGACTAAACTAATAGACCAGTGAAATACTGTGGACGTAGAATGGAATGGAATATGGAAGGGACCTGGGAGGTCTTCTAGCCCAGCCCCCTGCTCAAGCAGGAGAACCTACACCATCTCAGAAAAGTGACTGTCTAGCCTCTTTTTAAAAATCTCCACAATTTCTGGCGGCAAGCTGTTCCACTGGTTAATTGTCCTCATTGTCAGAAAGTTTTTCCTTAATTCCAAGTTGCTGCTCTCTCTGATCAGTTTCTAACCATTGTTTATTGTTCTGGGGCTTTGGTGAATAACATAACCCCCTCTTCTTTGTGGCAGCCCCTCAGATGCTGGAATAAAATGCCTTACTGAAGTCTTAAGTACACTTAGGAATTTGATACAGTAGACCACAACCTACTCCTTGGTAAGCTAGAAAAAGGTGTAATAGACAACACCACCAGATGGATCTGTAGCTGAGAGGGACCTTAGAGTCCTAGTGGACGATCACTTAACCGTGAGCCAGCAGTGTGCAGTAGCAGCCAAAAAAGCTAATACAATCCTGGGTTATATAAACAGCAGCATAGAATCAAGATCACGTGGGGTATTATTACCGTTTTATAAAACCCTAGTAAAATCACACCTGCAATATTGCAGCCAATTTTGGTCACCATGTCACAAAAAAGATGTTCAGAGTTTGGAAAAAAAAATTCAGAGAAGAGTAACTAAGATAATCAAAGGCTGGAGACTAAAACATACGGAAAAACAGTTGCAGGACTTGGGTTTGGCTAAAGAAAAGAAGAAATGGAGAGATGATAGCAAGTGTTGCAGTATTTGAGGGGCTGCCGCAAGGCAGAGGGGGCCAGGTTGTTCAGCAGAGCACCGGAGGGAAGGACGAGAAACAATGATTGGAAACTGAACAAAGAGAAGCAACCTGGAATTAAGGAGAACTACCCTAACAATGAGAACAATCAACCAGTGGAACAGCTTGCCTCCAGAAGTTGTGGGTGCTCCGTCACTGGAGATTTTTAAAAAGAGGCTAGACATTCACCTGTCTGAGATGGTATAGGTTCTCCTGCTTGAGCGGGAGGCTGGACTAGAAGACCTCCAAGGTCCCTTCCAGCTCTATTCTGTTCTGTCACCAAGGAAGTTAGATCACAAGACCAGAGCAGGGGCAGTAAGTGGTTCTATTACACCGAAGCACTGCTTGAATAACATTGGGGGGGGAGGGGCTGCCTGTTGCCTTTAGCCCTGCCAATTTATCCAAGCCTGTGCTGCGCGCCTGGGTTCTTCCACTCATTCCAAATTTTTTTAAGCAGATAAATGCAGACATAACATGGATACCTCCTTAACCTGCATAAATGTAGATAATTAAGAGCCTTTGTAATTTCCTTTACAAAGGCGAAGTAAGGCAACGGATGCCAAGAGCTTCTTTAAGGTGTGGGAGTAGAGAGGGGGAAGCAGTCACTCATGGGCAGAATCCCAAGGTTAATATCAGAGATACAAGTTAGGTAATAAGTCTATTCCCTGCGGAGAAGCAGAACTGTTAGGAAGTGGCGATGCTATGTGGAGCAATCAGACCATGTGGAGAGAATAGATTTGAGTATGGAATGGAAAGGAGCAGCATGTGTGGATTTTTTAAGGGAAAAGTCCAGGTTGTAGTTGGCTCTTTCGGGTTCTTAACTGCATTCCTCCACCCTGCATTGGGCTTCTCCAGCAGCCAAACTATTTAGGCAAAACCTGCTTCCTCGAGGGGCACCCACCTTTAACAAACAGTCTGAATTTCCAAAACAAGGATTCAGGTTATGCAAGAAATCCCATTACAACCTCCTTCAAATACTTCCTGTTTCTAATGATATGTTTTCTTTGATTTACATCTCCACAGCTATTATCTTGTTTGCAAAAATTCCAAGTTTCAGTCCCCTGCCGCAAACTATGATTATTAACCTCAGTTACTTTATGTAATGGGAGGGAAGAGTAAAGAGAGGGAAAGTTCTGCCTTTTAACAAATACAGTGTAATAACCATATGATGGCTCCTAAATTCTGAAATTCCCTGCCTGCAGAAACCAGTGGCTCCCTCCCTGTTAACATTCCAGGGGCAATTTAATGCTGCACTTTTGCAATCTTTGGGAAATAAATGTTAGTGTTATGACTGAGTAATTATACAGGCAGATCTTATGAAAGGGTTTCTGTCGAGATAGTGCTTTTAAAAGTATATCGGTAAGTGATCAGCTGGTTTGATGTTGCTGGACTTCAGTTTGAATGGATGTTTTATTAATGTTTGGTGTTTTAAGCAGCATATGCATTTTGTAAATGAAAAATTTTCCATTTTCCATGATAACCGATTTTCCACCTCATTAAACAGTTACATGAATACCTTTATAATACACTGGATTCGTATTATACAAATATTATTTGTATATAATTGTAGTACATATACAGAATTATATACACTGGTGGCACAGTGTTAGAATCTCAGGCTATCTCTGCCCACAGCCAGGAGTTCAATCCTGACAGACTTGACAGGTTGACTCAGCCTTCCCATCCTTCTGAGGTCAGTAAAAAGAGGAGCCAGATTGTTGGGGAGCAACGTGCTGCCCTTGTGAACCATCCGGGGAGTCCTGCTATATACAAATCTGAATTCTAAGCCTTCCTAACAGGTCTGTCCAGAATGGTTCAGCAGAATTTCTGAAAAACCATGTATTTACTTGAAAACAAAACATATTTTTATTTTGACAGTTAATTTTGAAGCATTTGTTTTATTTTCTGAAGTTACGAGTTACTCTAAGTGTATTTTTCCATGGAAAAGCTGCATGCTAATAAACTGTTAGGCATTCACAATTAGAAAAAGTTTGAGGTCCCTTTTCTCCCACACGAATAAAGAGCTTGCTGCAGGGCTCAAAGCCTTTGGAACACGAGAAAACGTCACTTAAGGCATCGGTTCAAAGTGAAGCATTTTCTGGTTTGGTTTTTGGACTCTGTAGAGCCCCCATGTTTATAATCTCTTTCCCATTCCTGAATTACCTCATTATTAGAAATAATTGCATACAATCTGATAGATTTTGGATCTGAAAGCAATGCTATTCATACTAATTCATGCATACCAAATTCGTGTTCTAAAGTGCTTGTACTTGAGTCCTAGCATGTAACTCCTGCCTAATTTCCATCTCCAGGGAAACAGTGCAAATTCACCAAGTTTGATTTTTGTGGGTTTTTCTGCTAGGGAGAATCTGATATAGAACACTTTATGGATTCTGATTTTTGAGAATCGTTGGCTTTTCTCTCTCTCCACATTTAGCCAAAACAGAGTGGAATATGAAAAGAGGGTTCGAGCACAAGCCAAGAAGTTTGCACCGTCATAAGCTGCTCCTGTCATTCACATCTTTAAAGGAAGGGATTAATTGGCAAGAACTTGTTTACAAAACTTTTGCAAATCTAATGTCGCTATGTACAATTAATAGTCATTTAGGGGAAGGGATTATATGTGTGCCATTTTCCATATTCACCACTTGTATACAGTTCTAAACTTGCTGAATCGTCCCCAGTTTTTCATACAGGGTCTCTTCCTTCAGTCTTTTGTATTTTTGATTGTTATGTAAAACTTGCTTTTATTTTAATATTGATGTCAGTATTTCAACTGCTGTAAACTATAAACTTTTATACTTCTATAAATTCACTAGTATCTCTAGTTTCTTTGCTCTCAGATGCAGGCACGCTTTAAAATGTTGGGGGGGGGGTTGTTTTGTTTTGTTTTTTTGCCTCTACTTGGCCGGTAAGAAAAACATGTCCTCCATTCCCTTTTGTTTTCTATCAATAAGGAACTAGATTGTTGCATAAATTCCTTGGATCCAAAGTCAGCCGCATCTTGATTCTGCGTCACCTCCTTTGTGTTTATGGAGTTTTGTCTGTGTTGCTGTTTAGAGTAAATAAACTGTTTCTATAAAGTTTTTTGTCTCGCTTTCTTCCCCATTCCTTCAATATTACACCACCTTTGGAGAAACAGCTGCTCTACACTGCAGATAGCACAACTTGATCTGCAGTAGTTTCAATTAAACAGTGAGTGAAGGGAGTCGCTTGCTGATGCTCAGATGTGTTGTCTGCTGCAGCTGTCAGCAAACCATACTAGGAAATCCAGGAGTTTTAAGTATTTCAGGTATAAAACTGTTTTTCATACATCTGTAAAAATGCAGTTAAATTGTATACGGTTGCATTAAAAAGTCAGTGAATGAGCAGAAATGCTTGAAAAAATGAGAAATGCAGCACTCATAATTACATTTTGTATTGAGTTTACTTCATTCTCTGACACACTTTTGTGAGTTTACAAAAAAGGTTTTATGGTTAGGCCTGGAACTTGCTATGTAATCTAACTTGCTTTAAACTATACATAATGCCTGTTAGATTAATAGATTAATATCTGTTCACTGAAGAACAGATTAATATCTGTTCACTGAAAAAAGCAAAAAGCTATTAGGGATCTGCAAGATTTATCATTCCATGACAGGAACTTTCCAGAGAACTCCAGAATATGCCAGTTCTCCTCCAGGGCTGATCGGGGGATTTTCCAAGATAAATTATCTGAACATGAGGCACTGGGAGGGTTGATGTGGTTTCCCCCCTCCTAAACCCCCCTTTACCAAGAATCACTTCCAGCAAACCAGAGCAACACTGGATGAGGAGGAAGGTGTGCTTGGCACACCTCCACCTTCTTTAAAAGACCAGAAATCTAGTCTGAACCTAGACAAGGTTTGCCACTGATGTAATCTTCCCAGGCAAGACTAATATTTGGGCAACCACAGATAAAAGGACATTTCAGTCAGACCTGATTTTCTGATGGGGATGCCAAAAACATTCAGGTTTTGAAAACAATCATTCTGGATTTAGAAAGAAGGATCCAGTGTTCTGGTTTCAACCCATGTTCAGGACACCATTGGGCTTTTTATCTGTGCGTAGTTCGGATTTCCTGGCCATTCGTCAATTGGCTTTTATTAGCTGAGGCAAAAAAGTGGATAGGTCAAAGCAGAAAATGCAGGTTTTCTTGATAAATTCAGAAAATCGAAACCCATATTCAACTGTTGCATCATCCTTGCCAAAATACAAACTGGATTTATTGCTGCTGTCTACACCTTTTCTGTGTTGTTTTTCTGGCACAAAAGGAAAAGTCAAAGAGCAGCATCATTTTTCCTTATCCTGCATTTGTTCATGAATTCCTGTCCAATTAAATAGCATCTCCAGGCAAATGATACATTTCAAAGCAAGTTTAGAAAAAAACTGAGGTCGGCCGAGATATATATATAAAAAAAACCCTGTAAGAAATTCAGTCCGTAACCACATGGGCTCCAGCTATTCGTTCTATTCCAAAGCCCAGGAATAACGTTTTATGCTAAAATTAACTCAAATGTTAGTGTGTCACTCTTAGCTCCAATAGCTGTTTGCAGGCAGAAAAAAAGCGGTTACTGCTGGCTTTTTTAAAAGCCAATATTTTTTATAGGATTGGTAAGGAGCAGTCAGGTCCCACTTATTCTTATGGCCTACTTTTATTCTGAAATTAGGAAAAAGGTGGTTCACGTCCAAGCGCAAACTGCCAATGACAGCCCAGAGCATTCTGGAAGATTTCCTAAGGAACTAAAGTATTGTTAGGTCTGTTGCTACTTGGACGGTGGGTTAGCAATAACGATGCTGGGAGAATTTCTACTCAATGTCCAGCTAATTCTTGCCTTGCAGCTCTGATCCCTTATGCATGCTGCTTCATATTCACATGAAGCTATTGTGGGTGATCATCAGGAGACCTGATAGTGACTCTAGGTGACTTACAGATAATTAAAAGAATAAACAGTATATCAAGTAACTGACCAGAGACAAATCTCAAAAAGTTGAACAAAAAACAACCCAAGTGTTCATGCTGTGTTTGCAGAAAGTCAAAGGGGTTGTGGTAGTACAAATCCCTTGGGGGCTCTCATTCCACACTGCAAAATGACACTGCTTAATTGATGAGACCTGAAGCATATAGTACTTTGCTTTCTGGATTTAAGTGACAGTGTTCTTATGACACACTTAGTCACCTGAGACAATTGCTTTAATAGAACGAGTTATAATCACTTCGAGAACGACTTTGATGAACTGTTAAGTGAAATTGTTTTTTAAAAATTGCTATGGATTTACAATTTGTCCATAATATGGCAAAAGATAAAAAAGTTTTGGCCTCATTAGGCTGCACTGAAAAAGGCGCTCTCTGTATCTTCAGCCAAATTAGGTGCCAGAGAGCAGAAAGATCCCCGAGTATCACACTGGAGTCAGGTAAAGGAGGTTTATTATAAGATTAACATCTTATAATAAAGCATTTTAGTTGCTATTTAATATTTCAGTTTTACGGCCGTGCAACTCGGGGTGGTTCACAACGAAGTAAAATTAAAATCTTTTATCAAAGAAGAGAGAGATGACTGGAACATGTTGAATTCCAAGCCCTGGAGAACCACCAATTTTTAGCAAGTTGTGAGAAATCAGTAGCCTGGTAACAATATGGTTTTCCAGGTATGTCTCATTCCAGAGCGCAGGAGCCGCCATCATGCCTCCTGGGTCCTGTCAGGTGACACTGCTAAAGGAATGGGACCCAGAGCCTGTCTACTCTGACCTTGGGCAGCTTCCTTGGGTAGCTGGGCCCTCGCTCATGAAGGGCTTTCGCTAGTGCCTTGAATGGCACCGGAAACCAAAGAGTGAAGCAGCAGAGGACATGCGCATATACTGTGATCTGCCTACATTGCTGTATTCTGGACTAGCTGTGGCTTCCAAGTGGTCTTCAAGGGTGGTCCTATGTAGAGAACACTAGCAATCCAATCACAAGATGACCGAGTCGCTTTCAGAAGGGCTTATGACCCAGGCACAATTGGTATACCAGATGAATCTGGCCATAGGTCCTTTTGGCCACTGTTACCACCTGCTCTTGAGCCCTAATCTGTTCTCCACATCCAAACCCATACAGCCTTCAGATACTGGGTCAGACCTTTGACAAGAGTCACTTCAGATTTATAACTGAGTTCCATCTGAAGAGGAGAAACAAACCCTGCAATGCCCCTCCAGTGCTCCATAAATAAGTGGTTGTGCGTTATGACTCACAGGGCTGGAAGGAATTTTGGTGGTGGTCTAGGCCAACCCCTTGCCCAAGGCAGGAGTCCCTATACCACCCCAGACAAATGATTGTCCAAACTTTTCTTGAAAACCTCCAGCAATGGAGCACCTACTACTCCAGGAGGCAAGCTGCTCCACTGATTAACTCTTCTTACTGTCAGGAAATTCCTCATTTCCAGGTTGAATCTCACTCTGGTCAGCCACCCATTGCTTCTTGTCCTGCCCTCAGGTGCTGTGGAGAATAATTTGATGCCCTCTTTCCTGTGGTGGCCTTCAATCATTAGAAGACTGCTATCATGTTTCCCCTAAGCCTTCGCTTCATTGGGCTAAACGTACCTCGTTCCCTTAGCTGTTCATGGTAAGATTTAGCTTTGAGGCCCCTTTGTTGCTCTTCTCTGCACTATCTCCAGGGCCTCAGCATCTGTTTTGAATTGTGGTCACCAGAACCAGATTCTAAGTGAAGTATAAAGCAGAAGTATCACATCCGTGATCGTCTCTTTGCTGATGCAGCCTAGAAATGCATTGGTTTTTCTAGCAGCGGCAGTGCGCCAGTGATTCATACTTAAGCAATGATCCACCAGGACATTATGATTTCTCACAATTATTACTGTTGAACCAGATGCCTCCTATTCTATATGTTTGGTTCTTCCTTCTTAAGGGCAGAACGCTACTTTTTTCATCACTGAACTCCAGTGCTCAAGTCTTGTCGAGATCCTTCTGAATCCTGCACCTATCTTCCAAAGCAATTCCCCCAGCGTGGTGTCATCTGCAAGTTCGATGAGTTTTCCTTTAAGCCCCTCATTTAGATCACCGATGAAGATGTCGAAGATTTTCTCCATGTAGATGTAGCTCCAGTGAGGACTAACACTGAATGTGATTGGTTAGCCAACTGTGAATCAATGTCTCTCCCACATTGTTCTATCTTAACGAGAAGTGGGCTGTGTTCTACTTTGTCAAATGCCTTATTGAAGTCTAAGTATATTGTATCCACACAATTTTCCTGATTCACTAGTCACTTTCTCAAAATGGGCCATAAGTTTTGTTTGACATGATCTATTTATAACAAACCCATGCTGGCTTCCAGTAATCACCTTGTTCATTTCTAAATGCTCACAAATTTACTGATTCATGATTTCCAGGATTTTCCCAGGTACTGATGTCAAGATGATTGACCTGTAATTTCTCGGATCGTTTTCCCCCCCTTTTTGAAGATTGGAAAACACATCAGCTCTTTTCCAGTCCTCTGATTCTAACCCGTCAACACCAACTGAAACCCACCACAGAGAAAGGAGGTAGACTGCGAAACAGCATCTCCCACTCTCATCCCCTGAAGCTGACTCAAAAGCATGTTGTGGTCGATGTCATTGTATGCTGAGAGAGATCAAGGAGCCCAATGACAGACAGACACCTGTTCTTTTATACTATAGATCAGGGGTAGGCAACCTCGGCTTTTATGACTCATGGACTTCAACTCCCAGAATTTCTGAGTCAGCTGACTCAGGAATTCTGGGAGTTGAAGTCCATGAGTTATAAAAGAGCCGAGGTTGCCTACCCCTGATCTATAGATGAACGTTGTTTTGTGAGCTGCCCAGAGAAAACCTATTAGCGTGATCTACAGAGGGGGGTATTAATTTCTTCATAAAAGCATCGGGCATGTAAAACGGAAGTGCTTTAACTTTGCAGTTAATATTCAGCTGTCTTTGCCAAAGGGAACTTTGGAGCTGAAAGCTCCATCACTGGAGGCTTTTAAGAAGGGATTAGCCCACCTTTTCTCTAAAACGGTATAGGGTCTTCTGCTTGAAAAGTGGGTTGGACTAGATGACCTCTGAGGTCCCTTCTGATAAAATTAATAGACTTTCTTCTACTTCCTATTAAATCAATACTGCTCAATCCCCCTTGTTTCCTTTTACATTTCTTGAGACTAGCCAACTACATGATGATGAACATTTGCTAGTAATTGGCCTTGTTTTCACTCGCCCCTTCAAAAACAATGAGAAGCCTGTTCCCACTGTAATTTTTGGTTTAGAGCATTTATTATCAACTATCCATCCTCAACAACTGAAATATAAAACAACCAAAATACGAGGAAACTGCTTCTGGTTTTTCCTCCATCATCTCAAAACAATTTTTGGAATAATAATTAACTGAGGTGTTAAGTAAAAAAATAAGACCAGGATATGGATGTGGTATTAGTAAAAACTATTTGACAAGCAGCGTATTAATGAAGTTCATCAACAGCTCAGTGGATGGACAAGACCGATGGGCTGAATGCAGTATTTCGGACTGGAAGAACATTGTCCAAATTTGTATCCTAACTCAGAGCAAAACCCTGTTATTAAACCCAGGGATGCTTCTTCTCTGCAAGAATGCTCTACTGCCTCCCTGCAGCTGACTTGCTGGCTCCAGAACAGGCGGTGTTCAGCTCCTCATCGCTGCTGCTGCTGCTGCTGCTGCCATCGCTGTCCTCAGGGGTCTCCTCAGAGGAGCTCTCCTCTCCCCCAGTTGCTCTACAAAAGGAGATCAGGGTTTTACTCTGCAGTCTAGGCCAATGATGGTCTCCACAGACTCGTAAAGGAACCCTTTAGAAGACTTACTCTGTGGCACTGCAAGGCCCATTGAGTATAAAAAATTCTTTTCCTGAATCAACATCAAAAGGATCTGGGTAAAAAACATGAAAGACAGTTAAATGGAAGTCCCCACCCACTGGCCTAGCAGAAAAGGTAACCACTATTAAATTCCACATTAAATCTAGAAACCCAAACAAATGATAAACCACCAGCTTTCCTGGCAGAGACAGGATTTGCCAAGTAATTGTCAGGAACGAATCTGAATTCTTCCGCATTAGCTTTGCTAAGGATGAGGGGGGGTGTCTTTAAGGCAAGCCGGGAAACCTGCAGTCCATGACGCAACCCAACTATCTAACAAGTAAGAAAAAATAAAACATGTTGGCCCTAATTGTAATATATTTCAATGAACTGATGTGAGAGATAAATACATTTGTCTGAAGATTAAAGAGCAAATAATAGAACTTGAATTGGATCTCATTATAGGCCCCCAGAACACAATAACCCAAACGTGCCCCCCACCCCGCTGTGTGGCTGTGGTGGTGGGGGTTGCTCTTGGGAGGGAAGGATAAGCAAATAAAACATACTCCCAGCGGGGTCACCCAAAGGTCATGCCCACCGCCTGCGGAAGCCAAGGGGCACCTGCACTGGGCAGCAGCAGGAGAGGGAGATGATCCCCTGGATGGAGATGGCAAAGGCATCCACGGAAGAAGGCAGCGAGAAACCACTCGGATATTTTTGCCAGAAAAGCAAATGGATAAAAAAACAGAACATGACTGACCACACAGGGCTGGATGACGGGTCCCTGGGGTCAGATGGCACTCAACCTGCTTCTGACAAAAAGAAGGAGCTGAGGATCTTTTGGAGAATGAGTGGTCTTTATGACATGGCTGCATTACAGCCTTCGGGATGTCAGGAAAAGAAAAACTAAAGTTGCAAAGACAGAACTAAAGTTGGGGGAAGAAAGCAAAAAGCATGAATGCAGGAAAACAACACAATGAAATATGAAATCAAATATGAATCAAACAAATTGACATTGGGTATTAGACATCAGGCACGAAAAACATGCAGACAGGCCTCAACTTGCAAAATTGTGACCATGTTGAATAAATGGACTTATGACCCGTGTCCGAAGCCACTGCAACACCCCCAAAATTAGAGGACTTGGCAACCCCACTTACTGCACAGTAGCTGGTCCTCAACTTTCATCCACAACTGAAAGTGGAATGACTCTAAGTGATGGGGTTGTAAAGCAAGACATCACTTTGCTTTAGCAACTGCAATCCCATTTCCCTCCTTCCCCCCCCACTGCTATTATTAACTGAGAATTGCCGGCCATTAAGCAAGTGCCTGCCCCAAACCAAGCCATTCTGAGCTCAGTCCCTCCCAGCCTTGAGCCAACTTGTTGGGGGCAACATGCCGACATTGTAAACTGCCCAGACTGTAAAGCACTGTGAGTGTGTGGTATATCAGTGCTATTGCTATAGAAATCAAATTGATTGTATTATTGCTAAAAGAGGTGGAGGAGATCAATTATAATATCAAAGCCTGGAACAGATCACAGTCACAGACGACAAATTGCTCGTGTGGAAGCTCCAAGTTAAAGGAGAAGAAATTCAGTCGGTTTCCCCAGTATAATCTTGAACGCCCACATCCTCAAAGAAAACATCAGGAATTGCTTTGAAAACCTAAACTTCTTTGACAGAGAAGCAGAAAAAATTATGGAATGAACTCAGATAACTTGTTAAGGATGAATGTGAATGCCAAAAATGAAGAAAAAGAAGAAAGCAAACTGGATGTTAAAACAAACTCTGGAAATTGCCAGAAAGAGAACAGAAGGCAAAGGCAGGAGAGACAACAAAAATCTCAGAAAGGGACTCGGGGGTTTCAGGGAGCTGTTAGAAGGCACGAGACGCGACATTTCTAAAGAGACTGAAGATAGACAGACATGGAAAAGAAGGAAAATCTTTCAAAAGATCTCAGCAGGAAGCTGCAACCTCAGACTGGCGTCCTAAAAGATGACAATGGGCAGTAACTTACTCCAAAAAGATCAAAGATGGAAGGAGTGTAATGGAATCCTGTGCAGTAAAGATGTCAATATCCAAGAGTGTTTGGAAGATCTTCCTCTAGTACTAGAACATGAAGCTACTTTAGTGCTCCAGTCGGAAGGCTGCAGGGGCCGACAGGTGACCTGCCGGGATAGGGCAAGCAACAGACCAGGCAGCAAAGCCAGATTTTAAAGCTCTTCGGAAAGGGGGGGGGGGCATGTCACATCCAAAGGGTGGGGGCCCAAGCAGAAAAAGGCTCTTCTCCTGCATCCTGACAGCTGAAATTGTTTGGCAGATGGGATGTAGGAGGCGTCATCTGCTGGAGCGAGTGGGACAGGCCAAGATGGACCTTAAAGGAACGGGAAAACATTGGAGCCTTTGAACTTTGATGCTGGAGAAAACTCCTGAGAATACTGGGGATAGCAAAATAAATAAAACAAATCATTGACTATATTGATACAGAGTTCTTACTCGAGGCCCAAATTATCCTATTTTGGACACATTAAAAAAGTCTCTAACGCTGTTTCCAGACGGAAGGAAAGAGCAGCAAGAGAGATGGACTCAAATACAGTGGTGATGAATGTGCCGGTTAGGGATAAATCTTCACGGACAAAATCTATGAAGTTGCAAGGGATCGAAAACAACTCAATTGAACATAATCAGTTCAATTCAGGTTTTGGTGTGTAATTCTGTTCTGGCCATACCCGCAGATACTGAGGGATTGTGTTTACAGTCTTACGTTCCCGAGGATGGTTTGGAAAAACTTTTCTTAATGGGTTATTGGGAAATTTCTGGAATTTTCAGCAATACTGACAATACTGTGTGTGAAAGCCCTAACAAGCAGGCATATACATAGAATGAAGGCTACTGCTAAGCTTGTAAGCCGCCCTGAGTCTTCGGAGAAGGGCGGGATATAAATGTAATAAAAATAAATAAATAAAATAAAATAAAATAAACCTCCTGACCGTCTGGGTTGCCAACCGGTGGCATCCACTGCCATGGAAACGACTATTCCTTCCCTGAAGGGCCCAGGACACTCTCCAAAGATGCCCCAGAGCTCTATGAGGAATCACAGCTGTGTCGGTATAGGGGGGGGCGGGGCGCTACAGGAATTAAACTGAGAAATTGGTTAAGTATTATTCCAGGCATTAAGGGTTGATGTTTGGAAATGTATACTTTTATGATATTTTGCAGTAATCAGTGGTTTCATTAGGGAGATAAATATAACAATATAATTATGTATTTTTTGTAATCCTGTGATTGTAAGATCTTTAATATCAACCCTATCCCTTTAGTAGGATAATTTTATCAAATTTTGTGAGGGCGTTTAAGGGGTTTGGGGGAGGGCTCTTTCATGTATTTGGAAGTAGTTATACAGCATTAATGATATTTATAATGGCTGCTTGATACCACTGAGGAATCCCCACTGTTTGTTCACCATTATGACCGTCTCTTATGGATTATGGATAAAAGATTCCTCACTTTTTCTCGTTACATCAAAATTTCTGGGAATGTTAACCAGAATAAATAATTAAAATAAAAAAATAAATCACTGAATATATCAATACAAAGTTCTTATTCGAGGCACAAATTATGTCCAAATAATGTGGACTATTTATCCCCTGTGTATGATTGATTTCTTCCTCCCTTTATCTTGACCCAAATACTTTGAAATTTGGGTAATAGTGTCACTAATTTGCCAATTCTTTTTTCTCAAAGCAGCAAAAAAACAACAAAAAAACCAACCTTGGGATGTCCTACCTGTTTCATCTTTTTCTTGGACATGGTCCAGAAATTCCTTCTCAACCCTCAATACTTCCTCTTCACAGCTACATGCTGCATATTTCTCCAGCAGATCTTTGTTCAGATCAAGAAACACTTTTCCCCATTTAAATTTTTGCAGAAGAATTGTGGCTAGATCAGAGAGTCCTAAAATAAGAAAAATAACTTCAGCAACACTTCAAAGGTAATTTCCGTATCTTATTGGTGAAATATACTTTTTCAGTCAAGGCTTATATACAAAGAATCTTATATACGAAGAATCTTATATACGAAGCTTTTGAATTTGAGATTTTATCTTATGCATGGATCAAGACTTGTGCTTTGGTAATATATGTACCGTGGCATTTTATTATATTTCTTTCTATTTTATATCTGTAAACTAGTCAGAATCTTGGACCGGATCAATAAGAAGTTAATGCAATAAATAAAAAGAAATTATGTTTGGCAGAGCAACTTTTTTTCACCCTAACATGACAAACAACTACAGGCAATGTGTGTATATATTTGTATATAAAAATATTTTTCTAATCTGTAAGATAAGGAATCTAATATATTTTTTATTGCAGCTCACCTACAATGCAGAGGGTAGCAGCAAAAGCTTCCACACAAGTAAGTTTGCATGGCCGTCCATAATTCACTGGATTGGCAGCTATCAAGTAGGGTAGCAGCCGGAGATGACTTCCCTTCATCTTGCTGAATGGCGTTTTGTCCAGCTTTGCCCAAGAGCAGTCAATCACTGCAATTCCATTCCGGGTCACAACCTCCCTGAAAATACACACCTGTATTTTTAATATGGGACATTTCTGTTTTGCTGCCTTGTCAGGAAATCAGACTACCAAAAGGGGAAAAGGGTTGAAAAGCTACCACTATGGCTGTTACTCCATGAAAGCAACACTACAAAAATTCAAGTATTTTTAAATCAGTAACACAAGTGTTTGGATTCTGTACCTACATATATACAAAAGCAATTCAGAAAGTTTTCAGAAATATGGAGCAGTCAGATGCCAGCAGATGCAGCAGTCACAAAAAACAGATTGGAAGATCATACCATTCCTAGCAATTGAGGTTCTTTTCCAGGGTTTTAGAGGCAGAAGTGGCAAGGGAGTCTGCCAGCTTAAAGCTTGACAAAGCCAAGGGGTCCGGAAGGGATTCACCCCAGACTTCTGAGGGAGCTTCCAGGTGTACTCGTTGGGACCATTAACCCATCTGTTTAACCAGTCTCTTCTAACAGCTGAAGCCCCCCAAGAACGCTGAACAGTAATATTACACCCATGCACAAGAAGGGGCTAGGGAAAAGCTGGAAACTATAGGCCAGTGAACTTAACATCTGTAATAATGAAGTTAATGGAATCACTTCTGAAAAAAAGGATAAATATTTAAAAGCACACAACTTGATGGGACTCGAAGCACCGTGGCTTTACTGAGAGCAGATCATGTCAAACTAATATGTTTTTTTAAACTATGTCATAAATGTTTTGGATGAAGGTGGTGCTATGGATATAGCTTGTCCGGATTTTAGCAAAGCATCTGATACAGTTCCACATAAGGTCATAAATAAGTTGTATAGCCTTAACCATCGGGGGTGGGTGGGGGGATGTTCAGTAGATAGGAAGTTAGCTCAGGGATAGATCCCAGTGCGTGGTTGTTATTGGGGCACTGTCTGAAGAGAGATCAGTCACAAGTGGTATACCACAAGGCTCAGTCCTAGGTTCTGTTTTGCTCAGTGTGTTTGTAAGTAACAGAACCACTGCTAGGTAACATTTGTGTTTTTGCAGATGACACAAAGGTGTTTAATAAAGTTGACATTTCTGGGAGTATGAGTAACATGGAAAACAATTTGGCATTGGTCAAAATGTGCAAACTGCACCTGAATCTAAGATCCTGCCCTTAGGGAAAAAGAATCCCCTGGCAGGGTATAATACTGGGGGTACAGAGTTAAACGGAAGAAAAAGACTTAGTTGTGCTCATAGACATGAGTGCAAAATGGGTAATGCGTGCAGCCATGCATCCGTGAAGGCAAGCAAAATTCTGGGATGCATCACTAGAAGGATCATCAGCAGGAAAAAGCAGGTACTAATCCCACAATATCTTTAGTCAGACCCCATTTGGAGACTCCACTTAAAAAAAGATGTGAGACTGAGCGAGTCCAGAGATGGGCAACAAGAGCGGTGCAAACTCCGAGGGGCAAGATGCGTCAGGAGCGATTGGAGGAACTGAGTCTGGAGGACAGAGGGACATGATTGATACCTGGAAATATATGAAAGGGGTGAATAACGTTCTAGAGGGTTCCACTATTTTCAATATTAAGCAAAAATCAAGAACACGGGCGCATAACCTCAAACTGACTGGGGGTGGAGTTCAAAAGTAACCTTAGGAAGCATTGCTTCACAGAAAGTGGAAACTTGGGACTAGCTTCCAGCGGATGTAGAGCATCCATCATCAATAACTGAGTTTTACTATGCTTGGGATAAACACGTCTATTATTCGACAAAAAATTTAAAAAATAAAAAAACCTCCACAGGGCAGAGTCACTGGACCACCGTCCCTGCCTCTGCCGTAAGTTTTCTGATTGCCCATTCACGCAGACTAAGTGAGGGAAAGCCCCGGGCGCTCCGGATTCCGCAACAGGCGCCTGCGGCTCTTCCACCCGGACTCCGTGGAGACGCGCCGCCACCCCGGGCGCGGGGGGCCCAAAGGGGCTTTTTTCCCGGGGCACCCAGCGCGGAGGCCGGCCCGTCTCCCACCTGTCCGCGGGCGAGAGGAAGCGCGCGGCGGCGGGGCTGAGCACGAGGCCCCCGAAGCGCTGCCCCAGCCGCAGCCTCCGCACCAGCCCCTTCCGCGCCAGCCGCCGCCCGGTGCAGCGCCGCCGGTCGCACTGGCCCAGCTCCCACATGGCCAGCGGGCACCGGCCCGCCCCGGCCTCGCCGCCGCCCTCCTGCTGCTGCTGCTCGGGCCCTGCGGAGGAAAGGAGGCGCGTCAGCCAGCGGGAGGAGCCCCCCCGCCCCTCCCCGCCCCTCCCCCCCCCGCGCCCTCACCGCCCAGCGCCGCCGCCGCTCGCTCCCCGCCCGGCCCCCTCGGCCGCCGCCGCCGCCGCCCCCGGCCCATCGCGGAGCCCTCGCCGGCCCTTCCGCTTCCGGGTCGAGCCAATGGCCCCGCCCGTGCAGGGGGCGGCTCCGGAAGAGCGGCGCGGCGATGGCGGCGCGGGGCGCTGCGGGGGAGGGGCGGCTGCCGCTGCTGCTGCTGCTGGCGGGAGGTGAGGCGATGCGCGGCCCCCCCCGGCCCCCCCGTCTGCCCCTCCCTCTCCCTCTCCCTCTCCCTCTCTCTCTCTCTCGCCCGCAGGACTGGCGGCCGCCGGGAAGATGAAGGTGGTGGAGGAGCCCAACAGCTTCGGGTGAGGCGGGGGGGGCAGCGCCGCTCTCGGCCTGGCGGGCTCGGGCGGGGCGGCGGCGGCGGCGGCGGCGGGCGCTGCTCTGAAGGCCTGTCTTTCTGTCTGCCCCTCCGAGCAGGCTGAACAACCCCTTCCTGCCTCCCTCCAGCCGGCTGCAGCCCAAGGCGGCCCCCTCGCCCGTCTCAGGTGAGCCCGCTGTGGTGTCGGGGGAAGAGCCCGGCCTGCTGCCCAGGCCCTGACCGCTTCTGCAACGCTTCCTTTCCAGGGCCCGAACACCTTTTCAAGCTGGCGGGCAAATGCTTCGGTTACCTGGAATCTACGTAAGCCGTTTGATTAAACGTGCGCTTTAAAAATCGCCGCCGTCTAAAAACTGGAGATAAATCTCTGACTTGTTTTGAAATTATAGGTATAAATACGAGTTCTGTCCGTTTTATAACGTCACCCAACACGAGCAGACTTTCCGATGGAACGCCTACAGCGGAATTCTCGGGTAAGGGGATCGCCTTTCTCTTTGCTGTTCTCTTTGCATTGCTCCAAGGTTAAAAATTCCCACTTTCGTGATGATGCGCTAAATGACTAGACAGAGGTATGTATGGAAATGATGCTGAATAACACCTTAATTTCTAGGTTTCCTGAGCATGTTCTACAGTTTCATGCGTGTTTGTTACCTGTAAAAGAATACTTTGTGTTATAATGAGTCTGAGAGGTGGTGATATGTAGGAGATTGGTCAATAGCTAACAGTTATCTCTTTTTTTGCTTAAGAATTAATATAGGTACAGGTACCTAAAGAGGAGAAATTAAAGCTACCAGTTGATGTGTTATCTTGTAAATTACCAAATATGTACTCACTGCTCATTTAGGCATCCAGAGCCCATTTGACATAATTAAAGCATACCTGAATTAAGTTGTATCACTTCAGAGTAAAGGTCTGTCATTTTTGGAAGTGGGGGGATGGGTTCAGCCTATTCTCCAAGCACCTGAAGGCAGGACAAGGAGCAATGGATGGAAACTAATCAAGGAGTCCACATTTTGGACAGAGAGGACGGCTGGTTCGAAAGGAGTCAAAGAGGCTATCTATGTCAAAATTGAACGGACCTCTCTCAACAGAGGAGATCCAGAAGAATAAACAAGGGCTTAATCCTGATTCATCCCCTGGTATCAGGGTGACCTAAGCAGACTGTTCCTTAATTGGGCTTGAAATCAAACTGCAACTGCCAGTGGCCGCCTTTGAAATGTCTGAAGTATATTGTTTTTATTTCCTAGAATTTGGCATGAATGGGAAATTGAAAACAACACTTTTGTTGGTATGTGGATGAGAGAAGGAGATTCTTGTGAAACAAAAAATAGAGAAACAAAGGTAAAGAATTTGACAAAGAAGCTAACATATATTCTTCCATTCTAGATTATTTATATGATTTGTATCCTACCTTTTATAAGGAGTTTAAGCAACATATTAGTATCACCACTTGCTGTTTTTCCCTGCAGTAATAATCCTGTGAGGTAGGCTGAGCTGAAAATGGAGGACTGGCCCAGAGTTTCCCAATGAGCTTCTGCAGCTGAGAGTGGCCTAGATTCTGAGTCTGCTTGCTCTTAATTCAACACTTCACTTCCTCTTTCAATAATCATTATTTTTAATAATTTATTTAAATATACTTTATGTCAAGTATATTGAATGTTATTGCTTGACACTTTATTTATGTAAGATGTAAATATATTATTCATCGCTCAATAGTTTGCAACAGCTTAGTTGTAATACATATAATGTTTCTCTTTATCTGTCAGATATTGTAAGTTCATTGAGCAGATTGTATTAATTGGGTTTCTTTTTACTGGTCTGTGATTTAGGGAAATTAGTTAACTTTATGAATTCTGTTTATAAGTTCTCAAATCTCTACTTTATAGGTACTTCTTGTATGTGGAAAAAACAATAGATTGGCTCAAGTATCTGAACCAAGCACTTGCGTTTATTCTCTTACATTTGAAACTCCACTTGTCTGTCACCCACATTCTCTTTTAGGTAAGAAAATAATTCCTTCTTTGGATTAAAAGCAGAAAATTGAAATGATGCAATTTATATTCCAATTTTGACATTGTATGTGTTCAATAAGTCCATCATAGCAAACTATTTTTTGTTCCCAAATGTTTCTTACGATGTCATGATCCCAAGAACTAAGTGTTTATGTAAATTAGCCTTGCTTTTTGATACACAGTTTTCTAACAAGTCCACTGGCCCTGCTAAACTGATGGCAACTAACCCAGTAACACTTGCAAATCTATAGACTTTGTTGGCACCCGGAGTTGCCCCTGTTCACCAGGAAGGGATTGTTGTAAGATACTCGCTGTTTTATCTTGATCAAAGCCCATTTCAAGGGTCTGAAAAACAGGCCTTGTGAGGAACTCTTTTGTCTGGGTTTCCTAAATAAAAGACAATTTCTAAACTCATGCTTAGAAAAATAAAACTGAAACAAAAACGCCCCCAGACTGATTATAGTCTGCTTTAATGTGGCCTCTAAAGAATCTGGCAGCGGCAGCCCCTTGACCTAATTAGCCAGGGTTTGGTGCACAGGCCCCTTTAGGTCGAGTTCCCCTGATCGGCTGCTGCCCTGCATTGCTGGGCTGAAAGCAGAGGGAGTTTGGACAGCCACAGGACGGTTCTCCTCCTCTGGGTCTCTCCTGGAGCTTCTAGAGGGAGGCTTTTGCCCACCAAAATGAGTTGCTCTTGCTTGTTTTTTTTTTTGTCTTTCTGCAGAATTAAATTGAGTCAAATCAATTTTGCTGTTTATTGGTGAGAATTTCTTCCAGAATCTACACTAGTTCAGCATTAATGATTCTTCTGAGGGCTCATAATAAAGATGCCTGGACAGTGAAGTGCTAATAACCGTGATGGTGACCAATAGATACTTTAATACATAATTTACTGCTTACTAATAAAGGTAGTAGTGGCAGTAATGAGTACCGGTGCCAAACAATAAAGACGTTTTTAGTGACAATAATGAAAACAATTTTAATTATATAATAGCAAGCTCAGAATTTATTCCAATAAAGGAGAATATTTATAGTTCGTGTTTAATGAGGGGTCCTGGGTTTTTAGCTTTTCTATTCAATTTTTGTAATTTTAATTATTTTTAATACTTTTCTACTTTTTATTACATTGTAAGCTGTTCAGAGTCACTGTATCAGCAATATGAGCAGCACAGAAATGTAATAAATAAAATTCCGTTTACAGTAGTACCTTGGTACTCATCATTAATTGATTCTAGGAGGCATGATGAGTACCAAACAATTCTTTTCCATAAGGAATAATGTCAGTCACAAGGCAGCCAGCACTGAAAGGTACTATCCTGTGCATTGAGTACCAAACAAATAATGAGTATCGGGACAAAATGTTCACGTCAAAATGCGTTGAGTACCAAATTTGATGAGTTTCAAAGCAGTTGAGTACCAAGGTATCACTATAATTTTCTTAAGGGGGAATCAATTCTAGAATCATTGACACCCACTAGACATGACTGTTTCTTAAGCGAAATTAAAAAAAAACTGACAATCTTATCCTATAGCTTTACTTAATCAAGATTTGAAATTTTGTATAGCTTGTTTGGCAAGACTAAATACTTTCATAGTTTGACCAGGAGGATTTATTAAAGGTATATTATTGATCCAACTTGCTGCATTGTGAATTGTCTGCATTATAGTGGATCCACTAAAATTCCCTTCAGAATTCTTATCTTAGATATTTTGAAGATCTGAACAAATATATGGTACCAATAGAAGAGAATATTGGAGTAGGTCTTTGGTTCTCTCTGAGCTTGGTTGTTTGCATTGATTGCACTGAAGATGTTGCCTAATTTAGTAATGAAATGTCTCCAAAAAAACAACAACCAAGCTCAGAGAGCACTAAGGACCCCACAAATATATGGTAAAACCTTTGCACAATCCAAATCTCTGAAATTCTGAATCAGTTCCTACCCCTTGAGATATAATGCAGGAGTGCCCACTTCCTCCCTTCTTATTTGTACTCACCACTGAAACTGTGTGTGTGCGTGTGCGCACATGCACATGCTTTCAAGTCAATATGGAGAAGTCTGCAGTTTTCTTGGCAAAATTACAGAAGTACCTTGCCATTGCCTTCTTCCTAAGGCTGAGAATGAGTGACTGGCCCAAGGTTACCCAGTAATAAAATAAAATATATTAAAAGGAAAATTAGGAAATGAGACAATGTTCTATCAAAGTATGGCTTGGAAGAATCTACAGCCACTAATATTATATAATACTCCCAGTTTTTATTTGAAGTTTTGCTAATTCATTTATCTTTGTTAGGTCTTAGACAATGGGAAAATTGCTAATATACTTTGTGTAAAAAAAAAGTCAAGGCTTTGTAAAGTTGTATTTAAAAACATCTCAGACTCAGTTTGAATTTTAAATTTATCTTTTTATTATAAGGCTTGCCACTTATGAAATATATCATTATTTAGCTCCTTCTTGTTTATTTATTTTATTTTATTTTATTTTTATTTTAATTCCATTTATATCCCGCCCTTCTCCGAAGACTCAGGGCGGCTTACAAGCTTAGCAGTAGCCTTCATTCTATGTATATGCCTGCTTGTTAGGGCTTTCACACACACCCCAAGCGGCATTATTACAAAGTCAGCTTAATTGCCCCCAACAATCTGGGTCCTACTCTTGTTTCTATTTTTAGCCATCCTAAATTCCCTACATCGACTAATATATTTTATAAAGCAAAGACCAATCAGAAATTACACAGATTACAGGATTTAGAGTTATTAATTTAAAGTTGGTAATTGATTAATTTCTTCAAAATATACTTGGCTACTTCATTTATAATTTAGATCTCTTCTTTTTAATTTAGAAATAAAAGCTCAAGCAAACATACTTTTTACAAACTTAGAAGCAATGTTATTAAGTCTTTCAGAAAGAATGCCATTGGCTCACGGTCCTGCTGATTTTGTGCCCAAGCTGGGACTAGAACTCACAATTTTCCAGTTTTTAGCCTGACCCCACCCCCTTTTTATTCGTTTAAATCCACCTTTATTATTTTTTATAAATAAGGTGGTGAACTTGCCTACTAATCTTTCCTCCTATTTTTCACCCAACAACAACCCTGTGAGGTTGGTTGGGCTGACGAGTTTGACTGGCCCAACGTCCCCAGCCAACTTTCATCCCTGAGGTCAGACTGCAGCTCACTGCCCCTGGCCTGGTGCCTTAAGCCACTGGACAAAAACAAAAAACACTGTTTGTGAGGAAACATTGTACCCATGGTGGCCATATCCCCATGGTTTTTTGAGGTGGGGTCTGAAGTTTTGGGAGATGGGTAAAATTGTAAACCAAAGAATTAAGAGCGTTCGCTGCTGCTAAAATGTCCTGGAAAGATTAAACTATTAGAGGTCTGCTACCAAAATGCCTGGCATATCACCTTATCAGAGAAAGTGACCTATACTTTTCATTTCTGTACTGGTCATGCTAAACTCTGTTATTCTGTTAAAAGTAAAGCTTTCAGACAGTCTGTTTTATTTATTTTTATTTATTTTTTTATTACATTTATATCCCGCCCTTCTCCGAAGACTCAGGGCGGTTTACAAGCTTAGCAGTAGCCTTCATTCTATGTATATGCCTGCTTGTTAGGGCTTA
>JAKJMR010000298.1:552312-589176 GCA_024449315.1 Daboia siamensis
GGGGGGGGAATCTGGTTCGTTTCTCCGGATGGAATGGGAAGGGGTGGGATTGAACCTGCTACGAATGGACTGATGTTTCTCCTTTTCCCACCTGGAACTTGGCTGATCCGGAAGTGACCGAATGAACTGAGGGGTGGGGTTGGCTTGGGGACACTTTAAAAATATTGATCTGTGAGGGGATTCTTCAGCTCCTGTCTATTATATCCTCTGTCGTCTAGGTAAAAGTTCCTGCTTGGATAATCTTGTCTCCAAGAGTCTTTCTTTCTTAAGATGTGGATTGAAGCGGGCTCTGGCTCTGCCTCTGTGAACTTAGTCTTTGAGGAAATGTTGTCCAAAGAGAACTCTTAAGTAAGATTATTTCTTCCCCACAGTGTACCCAACCTTGCCTGAAGCTCTTCAGAGAAAGTGGGATGAAGTTGAGCAGTTGCTTTATGATGAATTAATCACAAAACAGGTGTGTGTATTTTATGTCATAGTAGTAAAGAACAGCTTGTCCGTGTGGGGGACAAATAGTCTTATAAAAGGAGAGCTGTGATTTATGTATAAAATGAAATTTAGAACGAAGATGGGGAAGAGAGAGAGCTGTTCTCTCTCCTAGTCCATACAAGAAAACAGGAAGAAAAAGATGAGTCCAGATGAATACAGAAAAGGTGTCAGGTGGGATCGCAGCGGCAGGAATCAGAACAATGGAGTCCTGGTGTAGGATGGGCTGAACTGTGAAAGCTTGGCTGAGACGCACGACATGCCGAGGGTGCGGGGGTTGGAGAGAAAAACCAGAAGTAAGAGCTTCAAACAAAGGACTTGTGCAGCATAGGAGAATCAAGATAAATAACTAAAAAAGGACTTTCTGCTCACTGAATGGACGGCTGGAATTTCCTTGATAATTGGGTATGATCTTCTACCGACTGCCATCTACTCTTATCTATCTACTCTAGATAATTTCTGGCAGAGTGTGGCTGTGGGTTTGTGAGCTATTCCTATTCCTAGGGATTGGGGAATTCTGGCTGTCATTCCTGACACCCCTTTTGTGTGTGGTGGGCTTCGTTTCTGCCTGGTGGTCGGGTGTGTGGTGGTTTGGTTGCTATGTGTCGGAATATGGTGTTTTTGAGATAGCCATTACGGAGAAAGACGTCAAGCAGACATTTTTCTTCTGCTTTTCTTGGTGCTGCCGTGTGTCCTGGCCCTTCCAAAGAGGGTCTGGACGCAGCTTCTTTAGTCTGCGATGGGGTGGTTGCTTGCGAAGCTGAGGATCTGGTCTCTGTGTGTGAGTTTGCGGTAGATGCAGGTTTCCAGTTCTCCATTGTCCAGTCTCCTTAAGTTGATGTCAAGGAATGGGAGTCTGTTATTTCCTGTTCACGTGTGAATTTCATCCCAGGGAAGATGTGGTTAAGCCGGTATTAGCAGATGGGGCAAAGAGACGCTGCCAGGGAGTGGCCAGATAAGAGACAGGGTAGCCACAGCCGGACAGTAGCCGGGGCGAGAGGCCTAGAAGAGAGCCTCGTTTTGTGCTGGAGCCAAGCTAGAAGGCGCGCTTGCACTGCTTGCACATGCCGGTGCTGATGCCGGGGGGCAGGGAATGAGAGGGTCCCGATTGTGCAGCTGAAGCCATTCTATTCCCAAGATGATGGACGCTTGCAAGGAGGCGGTTACACAGAGTGTTATGAACTCTGTGTGGTCTTTGATGGTCACCTGCATAGGAGCCACGTGCTGCAAGGTCAGCCCGCTCTTAGTGGCTGCCTGTCAATTGTCTCAACTATCGTTCTGTACTGTTTCTATACTTGTGAAATTAGTGGTTGCCCCCGGGTATAGAAGAGCTGAAAGTTTTATCTTCTGCCTGGAATCTAAATTAACAATAAGAGGAGTAATTAAGTATGCTTGTTTGCTGTCAGCTGTTTGAGCTCTTCTTAAATGGCGGAGGGTCCCCCTTCGGAGGTGCTGGGGGACGGGCTAGCCAGGCTTCCCTGCTGTGCTGCTTTGAAGCGAGCGGCCTATGCGCTTCCGTGATTTGCAAGTTCTTCCTTTCACTGGCACCTGGTGGGACCAAGGAAGCCGGCCTCCTCTGTCACTGGGGCAGGTGGGGAATGGGTAAGAGGCAGCTTAGTCCACGGTGGGCATGGCAAATGTTTCAGGACCCTCCCTAGTTTCTTGGGCCGTAAAGGCAACGGGGGAGAAATGTTCTTTCTGACTTGCAAGACTCTGTTAAGTGTAACTCTACAATATAGTGGAATTAGTTCATCTGGATCCTCGTTCTCCCGGAGATATACGTGGCACCCGCTCTCTTAGGGTTGCAGAAGTCTCTCTAAGGTCTGGCTGTGCCCCCAGCCTTGAGATTAGTGGAGCCCCTGCTGTGCTTTTCATTGCTGAGGTTATTTTTCTCCTCTACTAGAGTCTGTTATGTTTTTAATATTTTAAAAATGTGTCTGGATATTGTAAGCCACCGAGAGTCCTCTGGAGTGAGACAGCTTTAGCTAATGCTGCTGTTAGGGGGGGAAAAGGTACTCTCTACTCCCAGCTAACCAGATAAGATAAAGATGTGGATGATGCTCTTCTAAAGCAAATTGTGGATCTTTAAGATAGCCTAAAATAATAATAATGGTGGGTTTTAATCACCCCGTCATCTCCTGTTGGAAGATATACTTTGCAAAGCACAATACTTTAAGGAAATTCCTGCCCTTGTTCTTTAGGTGCAGGGGGCTTGAGAACATAAAAACGGGGGCATGAAAGGTGCCTCCAGTTAGGGGTCCCCTGGGCAACGGTGATGTCACCAGCTAGTGATCCTTTCAAACCAGAAGCGCCTCGATGTATCCATCGTGACAGCAAGCCAGGTACTGGGTGCTCAAACTGCCCTTGACTTGATACAAACTTATAGGGAAGACACGTTTAAAAACAGAATAGAGAAAACTTTGAAGAGAGAGACTCTTTCATGCTGGGCTTTAAAGTTTTAGGGAATTTTAAGGTGATGGTGATGACCTATAAAGCCCTCAATTTCTTGGGTCCGGGATATCTGAGAGAACACCTGCTGCCGGCATCAAGTTCCCTTCGTCCTGTGCGCTCCCACAGGGAGGGCCTTCTCAGGGTGCCGCCAGCAAAGGTTTGCCGGCGGGCAACACCCAGGGGGAGGACCTTCTCTGTGGGCGCGCCTGCCCTCTGGAACCAGTTACCCGTAGAGCTTAGGACTGCCCCTGATTTTTGTTCGTTCCGCTGGGACCTGAAGACCTGGCTCTTTGAGCTTTCCGGCCAGGACTGAGGATTTTTTAATTTTTTAACTTATTGTAATTGGGTTTTTAATCAGAGTTATAGGGGTTTTAGATTTTAATTAAGGAAAATTTAATCTATTTTAATTGCTATTAATTTTTGTATTGTAATGTTAATAATAATAATAATAATAAAGTTGGAAGGGACCTTGGAGGTCATCTAATCCAACCCCCTGCTCAGGCAGGAAACCTTATACCATTTCAGGCAAATGGCTGTCCAGTCTCTTCTTAAAAGCTTCCAGTGTTGGAGCATTCACCACCTCTGGAGGCAGGTTGTTCCACTGGTTAGTTGTTCTAACTGTCAGGAAGTTTCTCCTTAGTTCTAGGTTGCTTCTCTCCTTGACTAGTTTCCATCCGTTGCTTCTTGTCCTGCTTTCAGATGCTTTGGAGACTAGCTTGGCTCCCTCTTCTTTGTGGCAGCCCCTGAGATATTGGAACACTGCTATCATGTCACCACTCACCCTTCTCTTCATTAAACTACACATACCCAATTCCAGGAACCGTTCCCTATATGTTTTAGCCTCCAGCCCCCTAATCATCTTTGTTGCTCTTCTCTGTACCCTTTCTAGAGTCTCAACATCTTTTTTACATCGTGGTGACCAAAACTGGATGCAGTATTCCAGGTGTGGCCTTACCAAGGCATTGTAAAGTGGTATTAGTACTTCACTTGATCTTGATTCTATCCCTCTGTTAATGCAGCCTAGCACTGTGTTGGCTTTTTTGGCAGCTGCAGCACACTGCTGGCTCATATTTAAGTGATTGTCTACTAAGACTCCGAGATCCCTCTCACAGTTACTACTATTGAGCAAGGTACCACCTATACTATACCTATGCATTTGATTTTTTCTCCCTAAATGTAGAACCTTACTTTTTTCACCATTGAATTTCATTTTGTTAGATAGTGCCCAGTGTTCGAGTCTGTCCAGATTCTTCTGTATCTTAAGCCTATCTTCTGGAGTATTGGCTATTCCTGCCAGCTTGGTGTCATCTGCAAATTTGATGAGTTCCCCATCTATCTACTCATCCAAATCATTAATGAAGATACTGAAGAGCACTGGGCCCAGAACAGAGCCCTGGGGCACCCCACTACACACTTCCTTCCATGTAGATGCGGTTCCATTGAGGACCACACGCTGAGTACGGCCTGTCAGCCAGCTACGAATCCATCTGGTGGTAATGCTATCTAACCCACATTTTTCTATCTTGTCAAGTAGTAGGTTGTGATCTACTTTATCAAATGCCCTACTGAAGTCCAAGTAAATTATATCTACAGCATTCCTTTGGTCCACTAGTTTGGTCAAAGAATGTAATAAGATTTCTCTGGCATGATCTGTTTTTGACAAACCCATGTTGACTTTTAGTGATGACTTTGTTTGCATCAAGGTGTTCGCTGATTTGTTGTTTGATTATCTTTTCCAGAATCTTCCCAGGTTTTGAGGTCAGGCTGATAGGTCTGTAGTTTCCTGGATCTATTTTTTTCCCTTTTTTGAAGATGGGAACTACATCAGCTCTCTTCCAGTCCTCTGGTAGTGAACCTAGTCCTCTGCCTTGTGAACCGCCCTGGGTCCTGCAGGAGAAGGGCGGTATATAAGTTTAATAAATATAAATATAAAGGCAGGTCTAATCAAATTTATGCATGATGTTCAAGATACCAAGTTTGAATAAACTCATAAGGTATAAACAAGGTTCCATGTCAAAAGAAACAAACTATAGAAAAGACTTCATGAACTGTTGGACATCTTAAAAAGGGAATAGTAAGCACAATTCCTTCAACTGTGAATGATTGCTAAATGAGGCAGTCACGAAGTGAAGACTAAGACCACAACATCCTTACGCAATTCTCCAATCTGATTGTCTAAATTCTCACTTCTCTTGTATCTCCAGTTGAAGCCTACTCACATCCCATTGTTTTCACTGCCACTCTTCACTACTCTCCAGACTTCAGCTGCTGTCATTTTGAAGGGACACGATTGTGGTGTATTTTATCTAAATTACTGCCTTTGGGGCTTTAATTTGTTCTCCGAATAGTAACCAAGAGCTCCATTTGTGATTATGCTAGGAATCTATTTCCTAATGTAACACGTTTCCATTTCCCTTTCCCCAAATACACCTTAAAAAAACGTGATTGATGATTATATATTATTCCATTGTGAAAGAGTAAAGTAACGAGGAATGTAGAGGCATCTTGCTTGGTATGATGATTGAAGCAAGAGAAGAGCAAAATCAGGAAAGTGCAGCACTCTTTTATGCCAGCATGTTGTTCCTCAGCAAATCACTGAATGCTTTGTGTAAAAGTTGAATCGAAGGTTGACTGCTGAATGTGATGACAGAGATAAAGGTTGGAAATAAATCCTGTGGGAGTAAATGATACAGTGTAGGGTTGGACTAAGGCCAGGATATTTATTTATTTATTTATTTATTTAATTCAATTTATATACCGCCCTTTTCCCGAAGGACTCAGGGCGGTTTACAGGGCAAAATTAATACAATATAAAAATTAAAATAAAATTAAATCAATAGCCCCAAAATTTAAAATTAGAATTTAAAAACCTTAAAACCCCTCAGTCCAGGCCAGCTAACTCAAAAAGCCAGGTTTTTAGGTCCCGGTGAAACGAACAATATGTGATATCTCCTCCATTATTTATTTATGGATATATGTATAAATCTCCTAGCAAAAATATATTGATGAGGACTTGAAAGTATACACATTTTGCTTTACAGGTAGTATCCATTTTCCACCTTAGTACCCAATTATTTGCAATAAATGTTAGACTTTATGAGGTAAGGAAGAGCATTGATCTGAAAATTAATGTTTTCAAAGATCAAGGTAATGTTTGCGTTTGACGGGAAATGGAATAAACAAATGTATAACAACATAAATTGCAAACGAAAAAAACATCCCAATTGAATGCTTCAACCCATGGCTGATTTTTGAATCTAAGCCATTGCCTTCTTCCAGAATATTCTTTTCTTTCTTTTTTTTTTTTAAAAAAAGCCATAACAATCTAGTGTATAAACCTGGGCTTTTTAGATAGTCCCCATCTGACCAGCTCTGCTTAGTTTCTGAGATCAGCCAAGAAGATCTACCGTGTCCTTTTTTATATATAAATGTTTTATTAATTTTCTATTTTCACAAGCAAGTGCTCAATAGACAACGCGATGACTGAGTCCATTAGTTATTCTGTGGTACATATAAGCTTCTTCCAACTAAGTCCAATTTTACACTTGCCAGTATATCCTCTCTTCTTCTGGTAATAACCATTTTTCCGCACTAAGCAAATACAATTCTTATTTTTGTTAGTAAACGTACAATTGCATATCAACATTTGTTACATTTTTCTAATAATAATAATATCAGTTTAAAATATCTCTTCTAACCAAAGCATATTATCAATGCTGCAAACATTGACATGTTTTTGCACTGACAATATAAGAGGCAGCCTTTTGCTTTAACTGTTTGGTTTTGAATCACAAAAACGCGGTGGAATGCAACCGGATGTTTTGACAAGATAAGGGATAGCCGCTTCAGAAGGGAAGTGAAAATTCGTATGTTAAATTAATTGTTAAATGTGATTCGTGATGTGTACATAAGGGAGGGAAATTCTGTATGATGTGGTGGGTGGGTCAAGGGGAGGAGAATTCAGATTCTGGCATCCATCCATGAGTGCCGATGCTCCGTTTCTGCTCATTATAAACTTTTTAGAATAAATAATCATGTAGTACTCTTTGATGTGTCTTTTTAATCGGAACCTTGACACATATCTTAATTACATTTGCACTCAATTTCCACTTATTTAATTCATATCCTATTTTTGCTTTTTTCGATTTTAATTTCCCATCCATGTTCAAAGTATCTCAATCATTTATAATTTCAAAATAAGTTATATTTGGGCAACCAAAAGCATCCCTTATTCAAAGTTCTTAGCATATTCTTATTTCCCTTTTCATACCAAGATATAATACTCTGATTACAAATCCTAACTATCTAGTTATAATAATACTTCTATTTCTAGCAATATATTCTTAACCATATTCAAACCTCTAATTAGTAATATAGCATCCCCTCTAATAGGTCAAAGCTTCTGTTTCTTTCAGTCTTACTCTAGCTTTCTTTGCCAACTAACTTTCCAAGTCAGCACATTTGGATCATCAAATAATTCTTCCTCTATTTTTGTATATATTTGAAATAAGAGAAACAATTTGGTTAAAGTGTTTTTGAAAGAGCTAGCCTGTTGATATTCATTAAACCGCGTCCCTCTTGCAGTTCCCCACAGTTCAGTTAATGACTTTATCTTCCATTCCATCAGTTCTCCTTGTCATCCAGAATGTTCTGAAACCTTGGTTTGTAAGATGTCTTTTCCATTTCCAATATTATCATTGTGTCCTCTGAGTTTTCATTTATCTGAGTTTGGTCATTAGTTTCTTTAGATTGTCAATGTTTGTGTCAGCATTCTCTAGTTTTCCTTCTATTTTCTGGGTTGCTGGTTCCTTCCCTGTAGTTTTCTGTGTTTGTAGATTTAAATTAGAAAATTGTTCTTTTATCTCCTTTGTGTTATTTTTAACCTGATCACAAGCTAAAGCATTTTTTTTTGTATTAATTTCAACATGGAGAGAATTTCTTTCTGTGATTCATCAGTATTTTCTTGGTGATACGACAAGTTAAGGCTATTGGGAACAGATGTTAAAGATGGTGTTTTACTATTTAAAGCTGAATATGAAACATCCATTTTTTTAAAGTAGCATTTATAAATTTATCCAATCAACTGTCTGTTCCTGAATCTCCCATAAGCAAATATAAGTAAAATTCAATTTTTTCTGTCCAGTAAGAAATATATCCTTTCTGTCGAGAAAAAAAGAAAGGTAACGATCAAGATTTATAATCCAAAGTGTTCCATGTTTCTTCTACAAGAAAATAAATCCACAATACAGTTCTGAAAGTCAGTATTTATGTTGAAAATTCAGACTGGCCAAATTTAGAATATTGTTATCATCTCTGCCACACAGATAAGCAGCCCCCAAGCCTTTTTTTCCTCAGCTGCAATTCTCAATAGTAAAAGCTTCCAAGGCCAGCCAAAGTCTTATCTAGTTTTGGGCTTCGAGCCAGGTTTCTTTTAGGCATAAATAAGTTGTAGTGCTGTAATTCACCACTAGATGTCTTCAATGCCATTTTCCAGTTTTTAGATCCAAAACTTATATTGTAAACTTTTCAAGTCTTTTTTTAAAAAGATCTTAAAAACACTTTTAGTCCCCAAATTAATTATATTAATTCCAAATAAGTCTTAAAGGTTTCACCATTTTCCGTAATTAATTCACCGCTTTTCTTTTCTGATGGAATGAGGCAGAAATTCCCTTTCCCTCTTTCATTGGGGGGAGTACTTTGGGCAGACTTTCAGGAAGAGGTCTTAAAATCATAAAGAAAGGATCAGGTCTCACCCAGTTTCATCTACATTGCTGTAAAGTTGCTTGGTAGTGCTTGTTGTCTTCCATTGTCAGCAGCTTCGGACTGGCTACACGAATGCAGTCAGTCTTTCACTGCTGGTTTGGATGGCTTCCTCAGATCAAATGGGAGGGCTGCCACCTCCCCCCCCCCCCATGCGATCAATGAGAGTCCCCTCCTTGCTTGCTGCCTATAAGGGGTGACTTTCGACCCTTTCCAGGGTCCCCCAGCAGGGCAAAACCAAACACAAAAGACAGAGCTCCATCTTCCTGCGTCTCCATCATCGCAACGTCAAAACCGGAAGTCAAGATCTACTGTGTCTTAATCTGAGCCTTTGAAAAGGAAAAATGAAAGTAACTATTACTTTTGTTTTCAGGGATACAAGAAAAGGTTGAGAGTGCTGTTTGAAGAAGGCTGTCTTTTAAAATCGACAAGAGACAAAAAGAAGGACGCTCAACTTCGACATATGGAATTTGATTCTGTAGAAAAGTGCAACAAGGTACAGGATCTCTTCAGACCGCCCTTTGTGGCTGATTGTGTCCTGTCCCCTCGCTGCTTGATGAAAGTGATCCACTTGACAGTCGTCTGGCTAAGGCTCAGAACTGCTTTGCTGATGACAGCTGAATTATGATTGTCTTTGAAAAAATGGCAGATGATTTCTTTGATTCCACAGCTTCTTTACTTTGCTATTTTGTATCTCTTGGACTTTGTATAAATCTATTCTGTTTTTTGTGGTAAAATAAGTGTGAAGTTACTCTCCTTTTTTTTTCTAGGAATATAAGCGACTTTCTAATGATCTGCAGAAATTGTCAGATTTACTAACCCAGCATGGAATTGCTTATGAAACCGTCCTATGTAAGTTTGAAAAACATTTTTCCTTCTGAAGAAACGCTTTGCTTAATGACTGCCATGTTTAGCAGCTGCCCAAAGTTACAACAGCACTGAAAAAGTGACCTTATGACTGGTCCTGGCCTCCGCACTGTCATGTGATTGAGATCCAGGTGTTTTGACTACGACCCTAGCATGGTCCCGCAGTCACACATAGCTGGTTCCCAATGAACAAAGTTAATGGAGAAGCCAGGAATAAAATAGCAAGTCACGGTCATGTGCTGTCTCGCTTAACAAGCCACAGTGACTCTCTTAATGGCTGTAGGCTAAGTGAGATCATAAGTCCATCTGAAGCATATGATAACTTACTAACCGCATCACTTAGTGACAGTTGCCAACCCCAGTCATGTCATTAAGTGATGATTACCTGTACTAATACAGCAGTGATAAGTTTCATTTTCCAAAATCAATGGAACAAAATATCTGCCAGAATTTTTGAAGTCTTAAAATTATTTCATATTGGTTCAAGCACCAAAATCTGACATATCGGTTTGATACCGTAATTGAGGTGAGTTGTAGAGTTGGAAGGGACCATGAGGATCCGTTAGTTCCGCCTTCTGCAGTGTGCAGGAAAAACCAATTAATGTATCCATGAATGGGACTCTTCTGCCTCTTAAAACTTTCTAGAGGTGGAAAACTCGCAAACTGTAAGTGGGCTCTTCCATTGTTGTACAGGAGATTTTTCCTTATACTTAAATGAAATCCAGGTAACTGGAATTTATATCCATAGTTTCTGGTTTCAGTTTTTATGGTGATGGGAAATAATTCTTTGTTAAAATAATAATTTTAGTAACAATTATAACAAGTACAGTAAAATAAAGAATTAAAAAACGTAGAAAGGGCAGAACTTTATCTATTATCAACAAGCCCTGATGGCGCAGTGATTAGAATGCAGCATTGCAGGCTGACTGCCGACTGCTGGGAGTTTGATCCTGATGGGCTCAAGGTTGACTCAGCCTTCCATCCTTCCGAAGTTGGTACAATGAGGACCCAGATTGTTTGGGGCCATATGCTAATATTTGTAAACTGCTCAGAGATGTAGTCTTCATGCATAAATTAAGCACGTCCTATGTCCATTCCATTAGTAAACCACATTCATATTTCAACCACCTGAAGCCTTATAATTTCTGAACATTACTACATAATGGCTTCCTTTCATTTTCTTTCATAAGTTTAAAACATTCATTTCAGTTTCACTCCAATATATTATCATCCTTATACAAATCCCTAAAATATTTTTACAGTATTACTTTACCTCACCTTAATCTCAAATTACTTTTAATTCCATTCACCCTGCAGGACGTTCTTCATTTTTTCACTCACTTCAAAGACATTTTTTAAAATGTCTATCAAAATTGTTTAGCATCTTCTCTATATAAAGTTGTTTACAAGCTTCCCTGTACCCATTTCTTTGGATTTCAGGTTCAAATCCTAAGGTAGAGGATCGAATGCTTGCAACTGCTTCTCATACTGAGTTATAGCACTAAACCACCATTGCCTATGGGGGACATTATTAGCTTTGGTTTCCTGCCATTGCAGGACTTTAACCAATATACAGGTAATCCCTGAGTTACGAGAGTTCACTTTACGCTCAAAGTTACATGATGAGCGCCCCCTAGTGCTTATGAGTAACTCCCGAAATTATGAGTATTGCAGCACCACAGCAGTCGTTTGTCCTGATGAGCAACTGCAGTGGCTCTGCAACATTCACCCGGGTTATACCCTCCCTCCCCGCCCCCGCTGCAGGTCTCCCTAGGCACCAGGTCTGCCTCCTGGATCTATGGCCACAGAGTGATTTTTATGCCCCCCCACCTGGGGCTGATCCGGGCTCCAGAGGCCTGGAAAAGAGCTCTGCCACCCAGATCTATGGCCGTGGAGCGATTTTGCCCCCCCACGCCCCCCACGGCCCGATCCGGGCTCTGGAGGCCTTTTCCAAGCTTCCAGAGACCAGATCCAAGGCTGTGGAGCGATTTTGCAGCCCCTCTGTGGCCTGATCCTGGCTCCAGAGGCTTGGAAAATACGTCTGGAGCCTGGATCGGGCTGTTGGGGGACTGCAAAATTGCCCTGTGGCCGTGGGCCCGGGCTCCAGAGGCATGGAAAAGGCCTCTGGAGCCCAGATTTGGCCGCGGGGCGAAAATCACTTTACGGTCATAGTTATGGGCTCTGGAGGTCTTTTCCAGGCCTCTGGAGCTCAGATAGGGCCATGGGGGGCTGTGGATGCATCCCCTGGCCTCAGATTGGAGCGGCAGCAGGAATCACGGCACAGAGGAGACAGACCTTTTCCAGGTGAGTCCCACACAGCAGGAAGAGAGGGGGAAGCATGAGGTATCTTGGTGGGTCAGGGAGGCCTTTGGGGCCTGTTCCATCCCTAGTGCCGCCTCCCCCCCCCTGGTCTTCCCCACCCAGAGATACCTCATGTTTACTTAACGAACCGCATGCGTTTTAATGAGCAAGAGTGATCTCGCTAAAGGAACGAGATTCACTCTACGAGTTTTTGAGTTACGAACTCGAGGACTACCTGTACCCACTTACAAGTTTTGGGCAAATGAGTGTTCATTGAATGAGAATTCAAGTATAGGCAGTAGAAACCTCAAATGTAGCTGTGGTATTTTCTCTAAAATTCTGAAGAGCTACAGCTAATCAGAATTGATAAAAATGAACGGCGATGGGAACTAAGTATTGCTAATCTAGCCAAGAGGAGGACTGGGGTGACATGATAGGAGTCTTCCAATATTTGAGGGGCTGTCACAGAGAAGAGGGGGTTGACCTATTCTCCAAAGCACCTGAGGGCAGGCAGAAGCAATGGGTAGAAGATCATTAAAGAGAGATCCAAGCTAGAAGTAAGGAGAAATTTCCTAACCAGTGGAACACCTTGCCTTCAGAAGTTATGCGTACACCATCGTTGGAGGTTTTTAAAAAGAAACTGGACAGCCATTTGTCTGAAATGGTGTAAGGTCTCCTATTTGAGCAGGGGATTGGACTAGAAGACCTTCAAGGTCCCTTCCAACTGAATATTCTATGACAGCTAAGATAGATTGACATTGTAGTTTTTTTTTTTCCTGTCTTCTAGTTGGAAACAAAGATGATAATCGCATTACGCAAGCACTCGGGATAAAAAAGTCAGATCTTAGTACTATTTCAAATGCTAACAAGCACCTGAATGGAGATGCTGAAACTCGGTACGATGCCTTGTGAGAAAATTAAATTGTCCACTTTTCCCAGCTTCGGTAAAGTATTTCCATCCACATGCGATTTTTAATCATTTGATAGAAGACTATTAAATCCCAAACAATATTATTTTCTTCAAACCAACATTTGTTCAGAAGTTCTGTCCGTTTGGAATTCTTCTCATCATTGTGCTGGAGTGAAAGTGGGGAGACCAGTCCTTGCCTTTTTATGTGGGCAGCTTCCTTATACAGTTTCCTCCCTAACTCTCGTTAGCCTTACAGCAAAAGATGTTCTGGGATGACCTTAGCTGCCAGACTCCGTTCCGTTGTGGATAATTGCAACTGGAGCCCCATTTAGGCATCACAAACATGGAACAACCAGCACAGTACTGACAATCTTATGTGTTCGACACTCACGCTGGTGCTGCAGTGGCACTTTTCTCAGTGGGAGTTGGGAAAGTATCTTGTCTTGGATCTTTGAATAAAGATACAGTGTTATAACCATGCCGCTAGTATTCGTTCATTTTGTGCAAAAGTACTTCAGCATTAATCTGAGTGTTACTGTCATGGTTTCATATACCGAAATGTTTCTTGACTGGATTCTGCCTGTAAACTTCTTTTTGATAGAGAAACGTTGACGTTGGAACATTAAAATAAAACTCCTTGTGCTGAGATGGGGGGGCAGTGCGGGGGTTGGTGGGGATCCATGCGATCAGCTTCTAGGGTAAAATGGTCTACGGCAGAGGCTCCCAGCCCCCAGCACTGGACCACGGCCTATTAGGAACCAGGCTGCAGAGCGGGAGATGAGCAGAGCGCAAGGGAGCAAAGCTTCCTGTTTTTGCAACTGCTCCCCAGCGCCAGCATCACCGCCTCAGCTCTGCTGCCTCAGACCATCAGATTCTCATAGGAGCATACACTGCACATGTGAGGGATCTAGGTTGTGCGCCCCCCCCCCCCAATCTGTGGAAAAATGACATTAGCATTGGGCGGAGGGTGGAGATTGGCATGCGGGAGGAGAGGAGGGCAGTTTGGGAGGCAGGCTCAGGAAGTGAAATGCACCAGTCTAGCAGCAGGCCAGCCAAAGGAAGGCGGAGATGGAGAAGGCACGAACTGAAGGGTCTGTTACCTAAACAAGCTGAGAACTTTTAATGGGACACCGACTAAAAAGGGGGGGGGTTAGCCAGGGGAGAAAGGGAAAGTTAATTGCACCTTTTGTGCCAAGTGGGATCTGCAGTAAGAACCTGCCTGGAGAATGGATTCTACCCAAGTTACGCAAACGACATCTGCTCATTTAATGACATCAGGGACAGCAGGAATGGGGAGTCGTCCACCTAACAACTGCTGTGTCGTGCGACCATAATGGGTGGGCTCCATCAGTCATATCCTGAGAAACCTTTGGTCCAACTGTCGAAAAAGCTTTGTGCATGATCCAGGGAACCCTCAACTTGGGACGAGTCATTTAGCAATCATTCTGAGTTACAACGGACACCCCCCCCCAAAGGCTCTTTCAACCCTGCCAGTCACATGATGACCCTCTTTACAACTTACAGTGAGGGGGGAAATTACATTTGCTCACTGACAAAGAAATGATCAGTCTATAATTTTAATGGTAGATTTATTTTAACAGTAAGAGATAGAACAACAAAAAATCCAGAAAAACACATTTCAAAAAAAGTTATAAATTGATTTGCATTTTAATGAGTGGAATAAGTATTTGACCCCTTTGCAAAACATGACTTAGTACTTGGTGGCAATCACAGAGGTCAGACTTTTCCTGTAGTTGGCCACCAAGTTTGCACACATCTCAGGAGGGTTTTGTCCCACTCCTCTTTGCAGATCCTCTCCAAGTCATTAAGGTTTCGAGGCTGACGTTTGGCAGCTCGAACCTTCAGCTCCCTCCACAGATTTTCTATGGGCTTAAGGTCTGGAAACTGGCTAGGCCACTCCAGGACCTTAATGTGCTTCTTCTTGAGCCACTCCTTTATTGCCTTGGCCATGGGTTTTGGGTCATTGTCATGCTGGAATACCCATCCACGACCCATTTTCAATGCCCTGGCTGAGGGAAGGAGGTTCTCACCCAAGATTTGATGCGACATGGCCCCGTCCATCGTCCCTTTGATGTGGTGAAGTTGTTCTGTCCCCCTAGCAGAAAAACACCCCGAAAGTATCCATGTTTGATGGTGGGGATGGTGTTCTTGGGGTCACAGGCAGCATTCCTCCTCCTCCAAACACGGCAAGTTGAGTTGATGCCAAAGAGCTCGATTTTGGTCTCATCTGACCACACCACTTTCACCCAGTTCTCTGAATCATGCAGATGTTCATTGGCAAACTTCAGAGGGGCCTGTACATGTGCTTTCTTGAGCAGGGAGAACTTGTGGCCGCTGCAGGATTTCAGTCCTTCACGGTGTAGTACGTTACCAATTGTTTTCTTGGTGACTATGGTCTCAGCTGTCTTGAGAACATTGACAAGATCCTCCTGTGTAGTTCTGGGCTGATTCCTCACCATTCTCATGATCACTGAAACTCCACGAGGTGAAATCTTGCATGGGAGTTCCAGACCGAGGGAGTTATTTTGTGTTTCTTCCATTTCCGAATAATCGCACCAACTATTGTCACCTTCTCACCAAGCTGCTTGGCGATAAGTCTTGTAGCCCAATCCAGCCTTGTGCAGGTCTACAATCTTGTCCCTGACATTCTTGGACAGTTCTTTGGTCTTGGCCATGGTGGAGAGATTGGAATCTGATTGCTTCTGTGGACAGGTGTGATTTATACAGGTAACAAGCTGAGATTAGGAGTGGTACCTGTATAAGACACCTGGGAGCCAGAAATCTTGCTGATTGATAAGGGATCAAATACTTATTTCACTCATTAAAATGCAAATCAATTTATAACTTTTTTGAAATGCTGATGCCAGCAGCCAGGATCCCATTCTCTGCCGGAAAGCGTGTCTGGAGAAGTAATGGCAGCCCAGGCACAACCAACCTCCACCCCCCTCCCCTTATTCCTGCATCGAAGGAAAGGTAAGAGACCAGACAAGCCAAACAGCAGAATGAGGTTTTATTGCTGCCCCCAAATCTCCCCCCTTTTGGGAAAAGTGTCAGATCTTTTCCTATTTTTATATGAATACACCAGACAGTCTGAACCAGAGAAGGGCCTTTGGCCACACAAACAGGACATCCAACCACTGAATTCCAGAGACAGAGATTTAGAATAGCAGATGACATTCTGGCTTCAGGAAAATGCTTACGTTTCCTGTTGGCCTCGGAGCTGCCGGCTCCCTTAGGTGCAAGTTTTGCTCTCAACAATTAGGACCGATTTAAGCAAAGGTGTTTGGTGATCAGCCCAAATGCCTCCCGAAGCTCGGTTTAAATAATCCACTCACATTTGCCATATTGGCTTTCCTCTGAAGGCAGAGGGTTCCCCAGCTCCTGCGAGACCGAACAGGAGTCACAAATCATCCTCACGGGTGGAAGTAAACCGCAGGCACATTTTATGAAACTCGACCAGGACGTTAGAGGAACACTGGAGGCCTTGGGGACATTAAGGTCAGGCTGCCGAGTTTCCTTCCGCCATTGCAAACAAACATCGTAAGTCTGAGCTGTGCCTTCAATCGCTTTAAAAAGCTTAATTACAGAACCGGCGGTTAGAAAAACCCACAAAAGTTGCACGTCTCTTTAGGCCAGCAGCTTTCAAGGGAGTCCAAAGCTGCAATCTCAGCTCATGGGCTGAGAGGAGGCTGGGAGAGAGAAGCTGGCCCAGCTTTGCGCCAGAGACAGGTTGAGGCAGGGCTGTCTCTGCCCTACACAAACTCTGTGAAGTCGTCCACTGAAGAGATCAAGCGCTTCCTCTGACCGGTTTCGTAGGTGGGGGCTGGGTCCTGGGGGATACGGGCAGAGGCTTTCGTAGGGACCGCAGGATGCACGGTGGGGAAACCGGCCTCTTGGAACTGAGTTTCTTCTCGGATCTGGAAGAAAGAGAGGTTGATTGCAAAGACACGATCCACGGTGTGTGCGCCTCCTCTGTGGCAGCCCCTGTCTGGGGGATCAGCCTCCTCCCAGATGGCCCTGCCCAGGTAGCTTCTCACGAAGACTCAGCTGCTCCCCAAGCCTGCTACCGGGCTTGTCTTTGTGACTCAGATGCTCTTGTCTGTCTACGTATAATTTTGGGTTTGATCTCTGTATGCCAGCCAGTCACTGTTGCCAGATGGGCTACTACAGAAATTATTTAAATCAAATCATCAAAATTTTAAACACCTCTATCTTCCCTACAGGAGGTTGGGTAGCTCTTAAGGGCAGAATCTGAGCTACCCAGGTTTGGGCTAAAAGTGAATAAATCAAGACTGCATTGCAAGATGCCTAAAAACTGTATTTCTCCCATAACGTGTTTGCCTTTTGTGAAGAAAGAGGCGCGACGGCTCCTCTACTGCTTCAGATATCACCGGCTGTCTGGCAGAAGCGAGTGGCTACTCGGGAGGAGGAAAGAGGGTCCCTTACCCTGTGCCGGAGCCGCTTGATGTGGCGCAGCCGAGCGATCCATTTCGAGGGGTAGGTGTCGGTGGGGTTGGAGCGGCTATGGTGGACCAGAGACGCCATCTGAGGAGAGAGAGAAGGGGAGCGGCCCTAGGTTTAACTTAAACTTAAACTTAAACCTGAACGGAGAGGCTCTCCTGACTGCGGAAGAAGCCAACCCCGCAGAGTCCAGTCTAAGCCCGGTGCCAAAGATGCTGGGATGAAAACAGGCCACCCAAGCCTGGAGCCGCTCTGCAGGGAGGGCCCGATTCTGCTGGCTCAGCTGCCCCAGGAACTCAGCTTCAAGGTCTGGAAGCAAGTCTTGTGCGCAAGAGCAGGTTCCCTCCGCCTAGCCAATGCGGTCTGGGTGCTCTGGAGGGCAGAGGGCAGAGCTGCTGCCAAAGCAACGGAGTCTGGGCCAGGAAGGGAGCCCCTCCGCAGTTCCCCTGAGGGAGGGAGGGAGGGAGGGAGGGGGAGGCACATTCAGGCCTTTACAGCCAAAGTCATCCTGACCTACTGGGCCTCGGTTCCTGAGCCTGGTCTACCTTGTAGGGCTGGCAGAAGGGGAGGTACCCTCCCACCCAAGCAGACTTACATTGGCATGCAGCGCCATCTGCCGGGCAACAAATGAAAGGTTTTTGTCTGAGACAATCTTCACCACGCTGGTGTCAATGAGCCCCTCCATATCTGGGACGGGAGGGAGAGAGTAGAAGCCCACTCAGCCCTCCACATTTACTACGTTTCATGCAACCAGCACCCGCTTTCTGACCCCGGCACGAGGCCCAGAGTACTGGCAGCACACGCCCCCTTTCGCAAACTTGAGTTAAAAGGCAGAGGGTGGGCATACCCTTACGGCACTGCAGAGTAAGCAGGTTGCAGTTATAATCCAGCGGTTTGATGATGACGTGAACAAAGTTGAACTGGCCCTAGGAAGCAAAAGCAGCATCAACACATAGGACCAGAAAGCTTGGCTCTCTTCTACGTGAGCAGTGATCGCTTCTCTGGACCAACGATGTAGGTCAGCCTGCTTAGGGAAGCAGTTCAGACCCAGAGTGGGAGCAGACTCCTTGGGCCATCACGTCCCACCCCAAAAGAGCAAGGGTCCTAACTAAAAAATCCCCCAGCTGACTTCACTCGTTCAGAAGAGCAGCGGTGGGCTCGGGATCTCGCTGCCTCCCAGCCTAGAACAGCAGAGGCAGCTTGCAGCTCCCCTCCCCTCTTCATCCCCTCCCCTCCCTCAGAGGCAGAGGCAGGCCAATCGGATAGCCTTTGTCCAATCTTTGTCTTTCTCCTTACCTTGATGGTCCCCAGTTTGAAGTCTTCCCCGGAATCATTGTAAATTATGGAAACAAAGTCATTCCCCAAATGCCGTTTCTTGTCACAGCATTTTTTATCCGCATCTTTGGTGGGCATCAAAGTGGCAATATGGAAAATAGCTATAAAAGAAGGAGTGAGGAAAATGGCTGCAAACAGTTCAGACCTCAAGCAGCAAAAAAAGGACCATCTGGAAACCACCACTTGGGCAGCCCCGGGGGATTTAGGTAGCTTGCTGGATAGAGAGCAGCCGCCTCACTCCACAAGTTCCATGCTTGGAGAAAAGGGCTGAGAAGCGGGAAAGGACTTTGCCCAGCAAAGATCTCTCTCGCTCAGTTGATCAGAAGGAAAAGCTAAGTTCTGCAGAATCTTCCCCAGCATCTCGAGGTCCAGGAGCCCAACAAGCCTCCTCCTCTGAAGAGTTCCTCAGCTGGGACATCCGTTCGTTCATGCCAGCTCAAGGTAGATGCCAACATCTCTCCAGCAAATCACAGCGTGGAGGTGTGAAATGGCATCGCTGTGGCTGACCCCCATCTAGAGGGAGTTGCTATCCTTCTTCGCTGCCTTGACTCCCACATCAATACAGTTACACTTTGCAAGGTTTGAATCCCAGACTCTTGGGTTCACATGCCCTTCATGCTTCAAGATAGCTCCCAAACAGCTCCAACATGGAGGTGGAGGTGACCGCAGGTGAGAAGCTGCCTCCGCCACCTCCCATACCTTGCATGATGTCGTCGTGCCAGCAGTAGGTGAATTGTCCATCCTCTCCACACACGTCCAGACCACCCAAATAAACCTTGTCTGGCTGGCAGTCCTTGAGCTCAATGAGTTTGCCCAGCCCAGTCAGGAACTCCGTGTACCTGTAGGAGCCGTGCTCATTGGACAGAATGGCGAGCTCGTTGTTGCTCTGCAGGACAAGGAGGAAAGCAGACGCTCACAGCAGAGCCAACGCAAGAGGAACCCAAGGCCACGTGACCGCAAGGGCCCCATTGTTTAGTATTTATTTCTGAAACCCTTAAGCACTTTCAGGATTAACTGTGTGCTCAACCGCAGCCGCGACTCCTGAGAGGAGAGTCTGTGAAGAGAGGCCTGTGGTGGAAGAGAGGTCCTCCTTCAATCCAGTTGGGCAACGGGTCCCTCCAAGAGGCCTCCTAAAAGCGACCAGCTCTTCCAAGGAGGTTCTGCCGACAGAAATGTGACCTACTGTTACCAGACACGGCACATACCTGTCCTTCTCCAACATACAAGACAGCAATCTTGTGTGTGTCGTATGGAGGGATCTGATCTAGAAGCTGGATGGAATTCTCAAAGGTCTAAGGATTGAAGACAAGAGTGAGAGAAACACAGAGTCAAATTCACACTCCTGGGCCTTTTAAAATATTGGAACAAGGCGAGGTACAAGCGTTGTCATCTTGGGAGAGTTCCACTCACTGCTGAAGGCCTCCCAGGTATTTTTCACGGGAAAGCAGGCCACACACCTAGCAGCGCAACCCAACTGCTCGTCTGAACACGAGATCCTGTTTTTCGCCCTTCTTGCCATTCTCAGGAAGCAGGGAAGCCACATGGGTGTAGTAATTCAAAAGCCCAGAATCCCCTTCCACAGATACAATCCCAGGAGTGCCAGAGGAGCAGACTGGGTGTGTGTGTGTGTGTCGGCCTGACCCCTCCATTGGCTAAAAAAGCAGCAGCTACAAAAATCTCCCTGCAGGTTCAGCCGTTTTTCTTCTTCCTCCTGTTTCAAATTGTGTCTTCTTAACCTGCTGCAGTTGCAGAGTGAGGCGACAATGCCACCAAGGAGTAAACTGTGCTCAGGAGCACGCACACGCAATGGTAATCTTGTGTGTGTTTCATTCTCTACAAAACCTGACCTGCCACAAAGTCACTGCAGACAGGATGGGTGCCAAGAGACCCAATTCTCTAAATGTCCAACCTGGACAGAAGCAAAGAAGCGAAGCGTCCCGAGGCGTCTCTTCCCCGCTTAGACTCAGTCTCAGCAAAGCGCACTTGGAGATGGAGCATTACTCACAGCGAAGCATTTCTGGGCCCAGCGTGTGAAACCTTCCAAAGTGGAGCGTTTTCCACTTCTTGGCCCAGCCTGTTGATCTGGAAATTACATTTTGGCAACACTCTCTACACCCCCGCCACCCCCCACTCTCTTGAATGACATTTATTGGTTCCATTATTTCACATATTTAATACAACATGCCCCCCCTGCCAAGTTCTGCTGTGCTGCTTCATTGTGGCAGCAGGAGGGTGTGGATGTGGGTGTGTTTTCTCTTTGTGGAAAGGCAGGCCAAGAGTTTGAACTCCTAGCAGGAGGAAAGGTCATCCCAGCTGCCCAGCTACAGCCTCTGCATTGAGTAGCAGTGAGACAGAAACCTAAACGATTTTATTTATATCCTACTTTGAGTTTGACAAATAACTCAGGGTGCTGAACGCAGCTAATCCCCCTTCCTCCTCATTTCCCCACAACCTCTGGTGAGGTGGGATGGGCTCAGAGAGAGGGACTGTCTCTCTCGCCCAGCCAGTTTTAACACCTAAACCAAGTAGAACTCACTGTCTCCTGGTGATTGACTCAGAGTCATGCAACCAGCTTTCACGCCTAAGACAGGACTAGAACTCACCACCTTCCATTTTCTAGCCTGACGCCTTAACCACTAGGGTTTCCTTCCTGAGCAGGGGGTTGGACTAGAAGATCTCCAAGATCCCTTCCAACTCTAGTACTGTTATTGTTGTTGTTGTTATAGATCATCACAAATAAATCTTATCTATGTGATCACTAAGAGTCAGCAAAATCAACCAATGAGTCAAACACAACACGCTCAAGCTTACCTCATTTGGCAGTAAAAGAGGCTTGTTGGATTCATCACCAAAGAAAGGAGAATGATACAACTGCAGGAACACAAAGCTGAAGGGTGGGGGGAGAAAACCTGTTTAGCTGCATCAGAATTAAGGCCTTCATATCGCTGTTCACTTATGGGAAATACAATAATCAGCACTGAACACTTCTATGTGAAAAAGGAAACGTCGTTTCTGGTGGTCTGCTCAAAACATTGCAAAGGCCATGAAAAAGGACAATGAGATGGCGACCACCAATTTTCAGACTGTAAATCACACGAGCCTTTCTCCTGAGAGGAGGAGAAAAAAACCTGGTTGTTCATAAAACTGGGGATGTCAGCAATTTTTCAGCTATTCTTCCTGATATTTAGTCTTGACGCCCTGTTATTATGGCCGGATCACCCCCCTGAGCTCTCGGCCCTATTTCAAGGCGGAATCTGCTGAATGCCCCCAGGGGGAGCAGGCCTGGGCAAAGGAGAGGGAGGGGGCCTTCAGCTCCTGCTAAAGGAGGAGAAGGAGGAGGAAGAGGCTTTGGGTTCTGCAGGCATTTCATTTGGGACTCCCGGTTCAGAGCTATTGTTTCTTCAGCATCCACGGTCTTTCTAAACTCTACTTTACATCATCTACAAGTGCATGTGGGCTGTGACTGAACCAAAGCAAACTGAAACTTAAGATTTTGGTTTAGATTGATCCGTCCGCCCACCCACGCACGGAACCCCAGGTTTTTCCAAGATGGTTCTACTCGTTACAGGAGCTGCTGTTCATTCACACCGCTGTCTCGTGCATTCCTCTAAGTTGTGTCCTAGATTTCGGGAGAAGAGGCCAGCATTTCCACCGCCAATGGCCCTCACCTTGGGTTGATGCCGGGAACCTTCCCTGCGTTGGAGGCAGTTGCTGCCCTTCCCTTGAAGGGCTCTCTCTCGATCCTTTTGCCCCGCCTGGAGGGGGCCGAGTCCGAGATGGTGTATCCCCGGGGGCGGTGGCCAGTTGGGGAGTGGGGCGGAGAGGCAGGGCCCCCCACAGCCAGCCTCATCTCTCCAGGGCCCTGGTCCTCTCCCCCCTTCGCCAGCCAGCCCCCGGCGGCCTCTCCTTCCAGGTGCCCAGACTGAGACTTGGATTTGCCTTCGCTGCTGAGCTTCTGGGCTAGCTCTTCACTGCCCAGATCCTTCAGGACTTCCTGGAGAGTCTGAAGCTCTGGGGAGGAGCTGGACTTGCTGAGGGTCTGGGAAGGCTGGAACGAGAGGGCTTCGAAGGCCCGGCTGTCCTCCAGGTTCCTGGCCCTTTCGATCGGAATGCCAACAGCAACCAGACCTTCTGCTTTGGCCGCCTTCTCTTGACTAGAAGTCGACAAGGACTGCCGGGGGGAGGGGGAGACAGAGACACCTGCTTAGGGAGGGCTCTGCAGAACAAACCCAGCCCCAGAAGCCACCCCCTTCTGGCCAGCACCAGCTGCCTCCCTGCTCTCTAACCCAAGGCCAGGCTCTCAAAACCGGCAATCGCAGGGGCGGCTCTATTTGTGCCACACGCAGGCAGAAGCACTGATATTGCCCCCTTATCCATTACAGCCGCCCAGGCAACCAGCAGCTGACTTGCCTCTACCCAGCCAGGAAAGCAAAGGCAGCTGGCCATTTAGGCCATTCCTTTCACTGACAAAATATTCTTATCATTAGGATGTTCCTGCCAACAGGCACCCAAAACCTGAATTCCAAATTTTGTCTTCCAAGATGGCAAAACTGACCTGTTCCATTGAGGAAAGGAAAATGACTACATTTATTAGTAATTGGAAATCCCTTACGTACTTTTTGCGGAAGTGGGGGAAAATGAACTTGCGATTTATGGGATTGACAATTACAAAGGGCAGACGATGGAAAGAAGGGAATTTTATCATGTAATCCTAGCGAGAGAACCTAGAATAGAAATGCATTTATAACCACTGTCAAGAAGAGTAGACGCCCATTTTTTTTTATCATTTGTCTTTCCTTCTTTTCTTTCTTGTCTATTTACTATTTTTCTTTCTACAGAGTTTAAGGTGATTTTTTCCACCCCCTGAAATTTCCTGACAATGAGAACAATTAATCAATGGAACAGCTTGCCTCCTGGAGTCGTGGGTACCCCCATCACTGGAGCTTTTCAAGAAAAGGTTGAATAACCATTGATCCAGATAGAGGAACTACAGCTCAAGCAGGGGGTTGGACTAGAAGACTCCAAGATCCCTCCCGACCCTTTTATTCTACGTTCAATAGCGACATCTCCTTTCAAGGAGCAATTCTACCTGCCCCATGACGACGATTCATACTGCAGTCCATTCAGTTATCTGACCACAACTTGCAAATTCCCCTGAAGCTCTGCCTCTCAAGGACATCCCAGATCTTGATGGACCTCTTCCAATCGGGAAGCACCTTGAGCGGCTCTGCCTGATGGCCAGACAAGGCAGGAAGGAGCCGTCTTACCCGACAATAGGCTCCTCGGCCCAGTCTCTCCTCACTTGGGCCTTGCCCCAAACACAGCGGTTCGAAGTCTTCAATCTCTTGAGACTCAGGGCGGAACTCCACCCCTTTCCGCTCTGCATCTGGGGGGCTGCCTTCTTCTAACACAACTGCAGATTCTGTCAAGACACAAAGAGCAAGAAATGGCAGGCAGAGGAATATTTTCTGAGAGCCTCTCTTTCTGCAACTCTGGTGTTTTGCAAAGTGCCTCACTTCCAATTCAAACAAAAATTAGAACAACCTTGGCAACCTCAACTCTGGACTACAGCTCCCAGCCTCTTCCTTCTGCAAAGGAACGACTGCAGTAGACCGAGTGGGGAATGCATAATCCAATGTTTTTAACAACTTTGCCCATCACATATGGAACCTTGTGATGATACATATGCACAGCAGTCCCATTCCAGAGGCGATACTATTTTCCCAGTATTGGTGAGGCCCAGAAAGGGCGGCTTGCCTAGGATCACGTTCAGCTGCTTCATTCAGGGCCCAACGGGAGGCAGACAAGAAGCTCATGAGTTCCCACGCAGTGCTTGAGTGTTTTGCTCTTTTCTTGCAATATGCAGAGGTGTGGACAGAAACCAAGATTTCTACACAAACCTTATTAAGATGTCACTCAACATCAACTTAGTGTATCTATAATAATACACAATAAAAACAATTGCGGAGAAAACTTTATCCTTTTCTTAAATATCTTTTGCATATTCCACCAGATTTTAATCCAAAAAGCTTTAACCTTTTTACAAGTCCACCATATATGAAAATATGTTGCATCCTCACAACCACACCTCCGACATTTGGGCTGGCAGTTCGGATACATACTTGCTAATTTTTTAGGATCTAAATGCCATCTATAAAACATTTTATAAGAGTTCTCTCTTAAATTTTGGGCCTGTGTAAATTTTATATTTCTAACCCAAATCTTTTCCCAAGTATCCATTGTTATAACTTCTTGAAAATTCTGAGCCCACTTTATCATACAGTCTTTAACAAGTTCCGTTTCTGAATCAATTTCTATCAATGCATTATATATCCTTTTTATATGTGCTTGACCTTGATCTCTGATTTGTTTCACCAAATTATCATCAATCATCGAGAAACCAACTTTCTGGTCCTCTTTCCACCTTGCAGATTATGTTTGTTTGTATTTTTATACCCTGTATTCAGCTCTGGGAAGTCGGGGAGGGGGGAGGGATTGGGGAGAGGGGAGGAGGGGGGGTTGTATTCAAAAATGTATTGTAAAACCTTTCAATTAAAAAAAAAAAAGATGTCACTAGGTGCCGACAATACTGAACCCTCGAATCAATGCTGTAGGTCAGGGGGTGGGTGGGCGGCTTTGTGGCCTGGATTAGATTGGTTGGAGGATGGGGTGCTGGGCAGGTCCAAAGACAGTTTCTTTTTTAAGGTAATTTTTAAAACATATTTTTCTACCTATAAAATAAGTTAACAGAATCAGCATCAGAGGAAAAAACCCACTAGCCTTAAGGACATTGGCTGAAATTCAGAGTAGCGTATTTCAGAATAGTTATTTCAGATTTCGCATTACAACCAGCCATCCTTTGCTAATGGGCTGTTCAAGCAGAAGTTCTGGTCAACTTCACAAATGCCCAATTAGACTACCTGCTTTTTAGCAAATGGTTTATTTATCGTACACTTCCATCACATTTTCATACACTTGATAATGAAGTATAGCTGGGGCCGGTGACAAGGTAATGGGAAAGATAAGGCAGGTTTTGCCCTAATTTTCTGATATTATTTTGAAGTAGCAGCAAGAGTTTGAAAAAGGCTTCCCAGGGATCTGAGCATCCCACGGACAGGACGGCGTGCGCTGCGCACCCTCGGGGGCTGCTTTTGCACTGAATAATGCCTCCCTTCCAACTCTTTAGTTCACATCTGAGCCCCTGGGCTTCCAACTGTTGTTGCAGTGTGAACGTTATAGCTTAAGACTAGAGCAGAGTCACTTGCATAACACAACCACAAGGAAGTACAAATGAACACTGCAGAAAATAGAAGGGAAGTTGAAGTGGTAAGAAAAGGTCAAAGGAACAGCAGGTTTTGTCTTTCTAAACTCTGGGCCTTTTGAGCTCCTGGGGACCAGAGTCTGGCTTCCAACGGAAGGAAGGAGAAAAACCCTAGGTACGAATCACAGCCGTGCTTCCTTCTATACCAAGGCGGTCTTTAAAAGCCAAGCCCCTAACCCTGTAAAGGGTGCAAATATACCTGCCCAGGAAATGCTCCTGTGCAGCCCTCCTGGGGGGCTGGTCAGGCCCATGGCAGAGAAAGAGGCCACTGGGGAGGGAAAGCCAAGGAAGGGAAGAGAGGAGAGACGGACAGCCAGACAGACAATAAGGAGGAAAAAAATAACTGCAACAACAAATGTATGTGTAGAAGCGCAGGCTCAGCAGCAGAGACGGACGAACAGGACACCTGAACTTCCTCGTGTTTTCTGCAGTGGATGATTTAGAAAAGAGAAGGCGGGGGGAGTGAATTTATACACTATTAAATAACTTTCTCTAACAGAGGCATCTTTCAAGATTTTCACTATAAATGGTAATTTCCTGCTAAGAAACTTAATTTTCCACCATTTCAGTCTTATCAATTATGTAGCTTTGATCATTCAGAATCCTAAATTTACTCCTCTCCGAACTCACTGAATCCTGAAAGGACTGTTACCCTTGTTTGAGAATTAGTTCCTAAGTAGGCGCTTAATGCTTAAGTTAAATACCGAGTTGTAGTTATCATTATGTGAGGTAGCCTATTCGTGAATATGCAAAAATCAAAGGATGTTAGTAGGTAAATTGTGACTTTTAAAACATTTCATAATACTATCATTTAGGATGAACTCAGTTTTGGCAAAACGGTTTTGAAAAGATTTGTGGAACTTAAAATCAATTTCATTTACCTCACAGAATGTAAAAATTATTATACCGCACTGAAAGTACAAATCTATACCTGATTCATTGCAATTAAGTTTTAAATTGGTCACTTTTTCTGAACTTGTTTTGATTATATTTTTTCTGAAGCCTTTTCTACTATATTGTGTGCACATGCACACATTTACGCAGTTTCTTAGTTACATACTATTTTTTAAAAGGCAAGCACAAAAATACATTTTCATATGTACATTTTGTATATATTTGAGAAAACAATTTCTTCTCAAATGCAATGTGTTTTTACATACTGTATTTACTTCAATTAATGTAATTTCACACACACATTACTGGATCTTATCTGATGGAAAATCTGCATCTTTGTGTCTGGAAAAGTATCTATAGCAAAACATGCAGCATTCCCATGTTTTGAACAGTAAAGTAAATAAAATGAAAGCAATAAGCTTTTCACACAAAAATTGTTAGTATCAATTTTATATGTTAAATTTAAATTTACCGACAAAGAATTAAAGGGAGACTATGTCAATTTTATATAATTTGTAATCATCATTATCTTTCTGAGTAAATCTATAGCTCTAAAATTGTTTTAAAAATTAAGAGTATTCAGCAGTGAAAAAAAAAAGTACTGTAAATATATAAATTCATAAATCTCATAATTTGGACCCAGATTATTGGGGGCAATAAGCTGACTTTGTAATAAAGCCGCTTGGGTGTGTGTGTGTGAAAGCCCTAACAAGCAGGCATATACATAGAACGAAGGCTACTGCTAAGCTTGTAAGCCGCCCTGAGTCTTCGGAGAAGGGTGGGATATAAATGTAATAAAAATAAAAAATAAAAAAAATAAAAATAATTTAATTAAAGAATGCAAAGGAAGTATAAACGTAAGCAGACAACTGAGTGAAGTAAACTTTAATTAAAGCCTGAAAGTTTGGCTCCTGTAACTCTCATCCATCACAATCTGCCATAAAGGCTTTCAGGAAAGGGTGGACAAAACGAGAAGAATGCCGCTCTTCCACACTGGCCCCTACAGTGAAAAGTCCATTAGCAATCACCCCTTTGTAGAAAAGCGGAAAGCTGAAGCAGCAGCTCCGCCAAAGAAATCCAACCATCTCCCTTAGTCAACGTCAGTGTCAGGCCCAAAAAATCGGGAGCACGCATTAAGTTCCAGATTTATTGTTTGTGCCTTTGCACAAGAATCTCGACACTAAACTGGCGCTAGGGAAGAGTTAACACACTTCAAGGGGGGCCTGTGGGAAACCCAAGGACTCCAGAGCGGTTCCTTTCTTGGCTCCACACCCAGCCTCTGCCTCTTCTCCTGCACCGGGGCTGAGATTTTTTACCTCCGCCCCACCAGAAGGGAACTGGGGGATGCCGAGCCAGCTTAGCGATGGTGGCAAGGAGAGCAGGCGTATGGAAGTTACAGGCTCATCCTGCGCTTGGCTAACTTCTCAAGCTGCTTTGAGATAACTGTCACTGTCCAGAAGGCAGACCAAGAGTCTTGTCGTCTTCTTCAGACGGAGCATCGGAACCACCGAGTCCTCCACCAGATGAGAAACTAGATCTGTAGCTCTGGCCAACAGATTTCAAGCTCAAGCCCGTGCACCACATGGAGAACATATTCACTGAAAGACTGGAGATTTTATTTTTCCATGTTGGAAGCAGCAAAGGATCGCTGACATCACTGTTGCTGGAGGCACGCCCAGTTGGGGCTTCCTTTTGTGTCCCCATGAAGTTACCCGTCGAAGGGGTACCCGTTAATCTACTCGTGGTCACCCACTTTTGAACTACTGGGTCAGCAGGAGCTGCAGCAGGAGAGCAAGCCTTGTTCTGCGGCTGAGCCCAGAGTGGAAACGGAGGTTAGTGACAGCTGCGATGCCTGGCCTGAGCCTGGGTGTCCCAAGAGGTCGCCAAGTTGCCTCAGAGACGGGCGCAGCTGTCTGGCAGCATCCAGGGGACCCGGAGGAGCTGACAAGCAAAGCACAATGGCAGGAGGACGGGTGGAACGCAGGCTGAGCCCTTTCTGGTTCCTGAGGCCCAAACATCTCTTCCATTTCTGAGGGCAACTCTTTCCTACAGGCCTTGCTCCCAGTAGCAGCCCAACACAAACATGAATAGGCCTATCCAGAGAGGATGGGACTGGCGTCTCTAATGCAGAGTTTTCCAACCTCAGCAAGTTTAAGAAATTGTGGACTGCTGGCTACAAATGCTAGCTGGGCGTTTTGCTTTGAAACCACAGACTGGAGTGTCCTTGAAGATCAAGACCTGAACGTATACACGGATGCCGTACTCTCTTATATCAAAACGTGCACTGACAGCGTGACAACAGAAAAGTGCATTAGTGTCTATGGGAATCACAACCCCTGGATGACTGCAGAGGTACAAACACTCCTGAGAGCCCGGGACCCTGCCTTTAAGGCAGGGGATAGGGACACAAACAGAGAGGCCAGGGCAAATCTCAGAAGAGGCATTAGGATGGCGAAACAGCAATACAAACAAAAGGTGGAGAACCACCTAACAGACAACAATCCGAAGCAAGTGTGGCAGGAACTGCAGCACCTAACCAACCACAAGGGCAATACAAGGAACACAGTTAATACCAATGCCACGTTGGCAGAGGAGCTGAGTATCTTCTCCGCTCGCTACAAGGTGAAAAGACCAGACCCCGTAGCCTCTGCTGGCCAGCCTTCTGATTCTCAGCCACTTACCCTGTGTGAACATCAAGTGAGAACTGTATTGAAGGTTGTGAATCCCAGCAAAGCCGCAGGCCCAGATGGGGTGCTGGGGTTTGTGGTTAAGAACTGTGCTGACCAATTAGCAGGGGTCCTGACAAGGATCTTTAACATCTCTTTGCAAACCGCACGTGTACCATCATGCTTGAAAGCAGCTACCATTGTCCCAGTCCCAAAGAAAACTGCAGTAGCCTGAATGACTACAGACCTCATGAAATGCTTCAAAACACTGGTTCTCCAACACCTTAGGACATGCCTCCCACCGGACTTCGACAAACATTAATTTGCCTACAGGGGGAACAGGTCGACAGACAATGCCATAGCTACTGCTCTACGCTCTGTAGCAAGCCATCTTGAGAAATCTGGAAGCTATGTCAGGATGCTTTTTGTTGGTTACAGCTCGGCTTTCAACACCATTTTGCCAAGCATTCTCATCGAGAAGCTGACCGAGTTGAATTTTTCCCCCTCCATCTGTGATTGGATTAAAGACTTTCTAAGGGACGGGTTACAAACAGTGAGGGCCAGGTCTGTTTTATCCACCCACCTGAAGCTTTGCACCGGCTCGCCACAGGGCTGCGTGCTTAGCCCCTACCTGTACTCATTGTACACTTATGATTGTGTATCATCCGACCCATCTACTGCGATAATTAAGTTCGCAGATGACACCACCATAGTGGGTCTTATTTATTTATTTAGTTTATTTATTTGGATTTATATACCGCCCCTCTCCAAAGGGACTTGGGGCGGTGTACAGGACAATTAAAACACTATAAACAACACATAATGTATAAAAATTAAAATGAAATTAAATCAAATAGCCCTAAACAATAAACACATTCTAAAATTTTAAATTTTTTTAAAATTTAAGATCTAAAATCCCAATCCCTCAGTCCAGGCCGGCAAGTTCAAATAGCCAAGTCTTCAGGTCGCAGCGAAACGAGTGAAGGTCGGGAGCCATCCGGAGCTCAACCGGAAGCTGATTCCAGAGGGCTGGCACGCCCACAGAGAATGCTCTCCCCCTGGGGGCCGCCAGTCGACATTCCGACTGACGGCACCCTGAGGAGGCCCTCTCAGTGGGAGCGCACAGGGCGATGGGAAGTTAACGCCGGCAAGAGGTGCTCCCGTAAGTAATCTGGACCCATGCCATTTAGGGCTTTATAGGTCATCACCAGCACCCTGAATCTCACTCGGAAGACAACTGGAAGCCAATGCTGTTCGCGGAGCAGAGTATCGGGAGACCCCCCATCACAACTCGCGCAGCCGCATTCTGCACCAGCTGGAGCCTCCGAGTGGTATTCAAGGGCAGCCCCATGTAGAGAGCATTGCAGTAGTCTATCCGAGGGGTCACGAGCACATGAGTGACTGTGCGTAGGGCATCCCAGTCTAAATAGGGCCGCAACTGGCGCACCAGGCGAACCTGGGCAAAAGCCCCCCTAGTCACAGCTCCTATATGATCTTCAAAATTGAGCTGTGAATCAAGGAGGACACCCAAGTTGCGAGCCCTATCTACGGGGGGTAACACCTCACCCCCTATAGATAAAGATGGAATAGAATGGACAACCCGAGATGCCGGTACGCACAGCCACTTGGTCTTGTTGGGATTTAGATGAAGCCTGTTCCTCCCCATCCAGACCCTCACCGCCTCCAGGCAACGGGACATCACGGAGAGGGCATCACTGAGTTGATCTGGTGTAGAAATAAAAAGCTGATCATCAGCATACTGATGATACCCCACCCCAAAACCATGAATGATCTCACCAGTGGCTTCATATAGATGTTGAACAAGAGGCGAGAGAACCGACCCCTGAGGAACTCCACAAACGAGAGGCCTCGAGGCCGACCTCTGTCCCCGTCAACACCGACTGCGAACGACCCAGAAGGTAGGAGGAGAACCACTGTAAGACAGTGCCACCCACTCCCAACCCCCTGAGGCGCCACAGTAAGATACCATGGTCGATGATATCAAAAGCCGCTGAGAGGTCTAATAGGACTAGGACAGAGGAGCAACCCCTGTCCCGAGCCCGCCACAGATCATTCACAAGTGCGACCAATGCCGTCTCCGTGCTGTACCCAGGCCTAAAGCCCGATTGGTAGGGGTCCAGATCATCCGCTTCCTCCAGGAACAGAGGAAGCTGATGAGCCACCACACTCTCAACAACCTTCGCTAAAAAGCGAAGGTTGGAGACCGGATGATAGTTATTTAAAATGGCCAGGTCCAGGGCAGGCTTCTTGAGGAGGGGCCTCACCACCGCCTCCTTCAAGGTGGAGATTACAGGTGGAGATGAAACAGCGTACAGGGGGGAGGTACAAAAACTATCCATATGGTGTTTAAAGAACAACTTGCACCTGAACATCGGCAAGACGAAAGAGATGGTGCTAGACTTCCAGAGGAAAAAGGAGGAACCTGCCCACTTTACATTGGAGAGGACTGTGTGGAGAGAGTTTCCTCCTTTAAATTTCTGGGAGTCTACCTCTGCAAAGATCTTACCTGGAAAGTTAATACAACCCAGGTGGCCAGAAAGGCCCAAAAGAGGCTTCACTTTCTCAGGGTCTTGCGGAAGAACAGGGTAGAAAAACGGCTAATGACCCTCTTTTACCGGTCTACTATAGAGAGCGTCCTCTTGTACGGTATTGTGGTCTCGTATGCTGGTCTGACAACCGCAGATAGGAAAGCATTAGAGGGTGGTGAGTACAGCACAAGACATTGTGGGCTGTCCCCTGACACCACTGGATGACATCGCCAGGGCTCGCTGCCTTGGAAGAGTGAGGAAAATTCTCAGGGATGACTCACATCCTGTATGGTATCTCTTTACTCTCCTACCACCGGGTACGAGATATAGGAGTATAGCCAGCCGTACCAACAGGATGAAGAACAGCTTCTATCCATGGGCTGTCAGGCTCTTGAACAGGATGTAATTTTATAAACTTTATGTATGATTGACTTGCCAGGCCAGTGTGTTGTGCAATTAGCTCACATGGTGTAACAATATGGTGGTTTTGTTGTCACTGTGAGTTGTTGGGGGGGCGCACGAAGGGAGGCTCAGCCAATCTCAATGTATACATGGTTGAACTTTGACGATAAACGTTCATTCATTCAAACCCTCCTCTAATGGGTTGGCAATAACAACAGTCACAATTAATTGTTGCTGAACACATTGGATTAAGCGTGTGCAAAAAGCACAAAAGATCAATTGTAGCGCAGAGCTTATTTCTCGGATGCCAAAAATGGAAGATGTGACTACAACAGGCCCCTCAGTAAAGATCTGGCAGTAGAGGTAAAACTTCAAAATTTGCCTTCACAAAATAGAGACAGCACATTGAATCAGCATCCTAAGGTAGGGATTTTCTTCCACAGCGGTGCAACTTTCTGAAGAGAGACTAGTGAGCCCTTAACTCCAAGAATTTTGTGTAAAATTATTCAGTAACCACATTAGAAGGGGAACCATTCTACATGCCAACGTTGTGGCAGAGTCAGAATTACTGCAGAGCAAAATGTAAGCATTGTTGCGTCTTGTTCCAAAGCAATTACGACCAGTAAAGCAATTACGGATAGTCCTCAACTTATGACTGAAGATGTGAGCTCTCTTCCTGAGCCTGCCAAAGTCATCCTGTCTGCAGAAGGGAGCCAAACTCCTCCTGAAGATCCGAGCTGCCTTCCGTGCACAGAGGAGGAGTGATATCCTCCTGCAGGGTTAATAACAGATGGTTTAAGCTCCACTTCTGCATCCTCCGGCAGGCAGCTCTTTCAACCAGCCCCTAAAGGGAAGAGGGAGCTGAAATCCAAGCAGAGGCCGTGCAGTTAGTGAAGGAGCACGGGGTGCCTTCGGGCCCTGGGGCAGGCCCTGGGAAGCCTGGCGCTGCCCACCTGTGACTGCCTCTCCCCCAGGGGCTAAAAACCTTGCTTGGATTTTAGCAGGGGGGATTTTCAACTCATGAGCAGAGCCACCCACCCTACCCACCCTGTGCTCTTTACCAGACTCAGGTCATTTAATCCACGCATCACTTAATGACTGCAACATGAGTGCCAAAACTGCAGTTGTTGAGCAAAGCAGTCATGTGACTTCTTGCTTACTAACCATTTCGCTAAATGACTGAAATTCCAGGCCCAGTTGTGGCCATTAAGTATGAACTACCTGTACAACGAAAGATAGAGGGCAAGAGAAGAAAGGGACGAGAGAGGTGGCTGGATGGAGTCACTGAAGCAGTAGGCGTGAGCCTAAATGGTCTCCAGAAGATGGTAGAGGACAGGAAGGACTGGAATGTGGTCCATGGGTCGGACACGACTTTGCAACTAACAACAACAACCTGTACAACTCTCCAAGAACCACGCAGTACGTGGGCTGCACCACAGACTGAAGCCAGTTAGCCAAGGCAGAAGCAAGCGCCAGCTGGGCAATGCAATATGCTTCCCACACAACGTCTTGTTCTAATCTGCCTCCAGTTCAAGAATACAACTGTCCTCATCTGCCTGGCTAGAGATAATGTAGATTTGAGTTCCATTTTGGGAGAGTAGCAAGAAAGATCTGCTGCTACTTTTTACGTCCCACAAAACAAGTCAACATATGGACCCACATCTACTGAATTTACACTTTTATCCTGCATTTCTACATTAAAGGCCGGTACTTATTTTTAGATGGCTTTTTTAACAGAGACTTTCAACCTGATTATTCACAGATTGTCCTGAATAGAACCTGGTCTTTTAGGAAGACTGAGGCCGTTTCCAAGTTTTCTGTGCAAACAACTCCTGCGAAGTGAAGTCAGCTTGGGAGAACTGGGAAGCTCCTGCTTCCTCTGGGCTCCACGGGAGGGGGTGGTGGTTCGCCCAGCAGGGCTCCCGAGCTTGGCCTCACCTGTGTTGGAGCGCTGCAGGAGAGACGGCTTGGCCGTTCCCGTGGACAAGCTGGAGGAGGGGACCGAGAGAGACTTGTACAGGGCCGTCTCACGATGCTCCTTGAAGCGCTCGGCTGCCATCAGGGCATTGGAGAGCTCCTGCAGGGGCATGTTGTTGATATCCGAAGAGAAGGGGCTCAGTGGATTTTCCAGGCTCATCAGCCAACTGGTGTTCCCTAAGGAAAGAGAAGGACGTAGCTAAGGAGAGCCCCATCAAGCTGAGCAGCCTCATCTGGGAGGAGAAGGACAAAACTCCCTTCTGAGGCTTTTCCCCAGAAGCTTCTTTTGATACAGCTGAACGATTTGGACCCATCTGCCCCAGGAATCCCCAGACACCCCAACTCGGCCAATTGCCAGACTGGCTGAAATCCAGCTCCTCACAGAATCCGAATTATCCAGCCCTAATCAAGTCTGACTGAAGTTTGCCCTTCTAGGAACTCTTCCTTCCCAGCCTAGCTCCAGACTGGATCCCTTTGGAAGTGCCAGCAGGATCACCTTCTGTTCTCCACCACCCTCTGGAACACAAATGTCAGCAGAGTCCCCAAATGGAGAGCACCCCGCTCCATCTCCCAGCTGTCCCCATTCCCTTGGCACTCCCAGTGCTAGTTACCTTAGTGCACCTACCTGTCGGCCTCCGCACGGATATTTCTGCCCAGCCTTGAGTGAGGAGGGGGACATAAGCAGCCAGATTAGCCTTCTCGGTTTGGGGAGCAGGAGCAGGAGAGCTTGGGGACCCCTGGGCTCCTGGGCTGGCTGAGAAGTGAGAGGCAGAGCTGTCCAGAGCACCAACCCGCAAAGCATGGCCTCCTGCGCAAGAGGGGAAGTCACAGAGCTGCATCTGATTTCAAGCTCTATCGAAGCATCGGAGGAGCAACCCAGAAGGGACAAGTCCAGCCTGGGCAACTAAAGGAGAAGCAGAAGCCCCTTTCCTGAGATGTGGAGTGCACAATTGTGCTTGTGCCTTTCTCTGCCAGTACAGCAGGTGGACGTGTTCTGTTCAGTCTAGCCCTCTTTCGAAGCAAGCCACACACCCTGCCAGGCACGGGGACCCTCCTCCCTATTCCAGGAGCGCAGACAAGGCCCAGCCGCAGCCCACTCTGCAGAATGCTTCCTGTTCTTCTCCCCTCTAGACACCGGTCTCAGGGCAGAAGGGAGGAGGAAAGTGGCGCCTGTGAGCCCCGGGTGCGCCACCAGGTTCAAGAAAGGCCGGGCTTTGCTCTCTGCATCCCCTCCGGGGCTCCACCCAGACCGTCTGGCGGAAGACTTGCCTCCAAAGCCCAGGAGTCTCGCTGTGCCCCGGTTAAGGCAGACTTGGCAACAGACTCTGAAGCTGGGTTCATGCAACTCAGTTTAACCAGGTGAAAAAGGGTTGTGGAATTTGAGGCTTAGCGTATCATATGAACACAGCTGCTGACTTAGCATGTTGATTTTCTTGGGAACAACAGGCCAGGCAGACACCCCAATGTAGCTGTCAGAATCCATTTATATCACATTCATAAATGTATGCTTAAAACATTGTTCCCCCCCCCCATACGGATTCTGCCATCTCCCGAGGAAGGAGGAGCATATGTGGATTCAGCCTGCCTGAGGTGATTTCAAAGACCAAGGACACCTTTTGAACTGGGGGGATCAAAAGGGAGGGGGAGAGGAAGAAGGCAATAACCATAAAGATTCAAAGTTCCTTCCCCCCCTCACACTCTGGGAAGCTCCTTACCTGACATGGACCTGACTCGGTTGCGGGTTCGAACCACCTGTGGGCCAGCCTGAGATTCGAGCTTCGCCGGGGCCTCCTTGGACTGCCTCACTTGCAAGCTGTGATCTGAGCTGGGGATCAGAAACAGGAGACTCTTTTCGCTTGAACCTTAACATGGAGCATTTATAGGAAGGAGCTGAAGCTCGACTCCAGCCTGGCAAGACAGAGGGGCTCTGGGCTTCTGACTCCCAGACTCCAGCTGGCATGCAACTTGGGAGTCCTCCTAGGAGCAGGCGGCAGCCACGGCTGGGGGTCTACTTTGCACAGGTTCATCTGGTGCACCAACTGTGCTTCTTCCCGGACTGGGAGGCCTCGCTCAAGGGCACCCATGCCTTGATCTCCTCTGGTTTGGACTGCTGCAAGGCATTCTCTGTGGGGCTGCCCTTGAAGACCACCCAGAAACTATAGCTGTTCTGGAATGTGGTGCTGCACGCAGTGATGGGTGCCCCTCCATTTGCCCATGTAACACCTTTACTGTGTGAACTGCACTGCCTCCCTTTTTCCTTATGAATGCAACTCCAAGCGCTGGTTATTACCTTTACAGCCCTCCATGGTATACGGCCAGGTTGTCTGCCAGACGGCTTTTCCCTAAGGACATCTACCTGTCCTACCAGACCAGATTGGGTGGGCACACGCCTAATCCTTTTCCTTAAACATGGCCTCTAATGGGATCAAGGAAGCGGAAAGACACACACACACACACACACACACA
>JAKJMR010000298.1:589186-648964 GCA_024449315.1 Daboia siamensis
GTGCCAGGTTGATCCACGTATATAATAAAGGTATAATAATGTTGTTTTGATGGTTGGTTGGTTGGGAGGGAGGGAGGGATTCCCAGTTCACGCCTTGGAAAGTCAGTCTAGTGGCCAACTAGCAACTGCCAGACGGAACAGGACACGCAGGGCAAGATGGACTCAGGGCTTATGCGGAGAATATGCTTCCTATGTCCATGTCTGACAGAACATTTGCTGGGCAGTGGCATCAATGACAAGCACATTTGTTTGCCTGTGATGTAACACAACATTTTAAGCATAAAGCACATAACTAACATTGGTAAATTTGTTTACAGACCATTTGCTTTTGTTATGCTATTGTGAAGAGGCCCATAAAGATGGCAGAACATCCTGGAGAACTACCAAGACTGATGACCTTTAATCCTGCCAAACAGATCACTCTCCACCCCTGCCTTGAGATTTGGACTACTTTTATATGGTTGCAAACCAGCCTTTCTCAACCTTGCTGGCTGGGGAATTCTGGGAGTTGAAGTCCACACATCCTATTCATCTAAACAATGCCACTGTTTAAAAGCTAGACAAAAACTCCACCTTCTCTTGCTGTTGTAACATATTTTTTTTTAATTCCATTTATATCCCGCCCTTCTCCGAAGACTCAGGGCGGCTTACAAGCTTAGCAGTAGCCTTCATTCTATGTATATGCCTGCTTATTAGGGCTTTCACACACCCCAAGCGGCATTATTACAAAGTCAGCTTAATTGCCCCCAACAATCTGGGTCCTCATTTTACCTCCCTCGGAAGGATGGAAGGCTGAGTCAACCTTGAGCTTGGTGGGACTCGAACCTGCATTAATTGCAGGCAGCTGGTGTTACTTAAGGAGGCATTAGCCCACTGCTCCACCAAGGCTTTTTTTTGTCATTCATTTTCTGTCCCTCTTACTTTAAAAGGGCCTGAAAAGCGAACGAGCTGTAGGCAGCTTACCTGGATTCTGCACCATTGTGGAACTCTCCGTGGTCAAGGCCCAGGAGGGACCTGGTCCCTGTCCCAACACTCGTAGTGATTGTAACAAGCTTGTTACCCACTAGCCACGTCTTGGTCCTCCCTCCAGCCAAGAGGAACTCGCCCACCGGAGACCTAAAAGCCCCCAGGAAACACGGATGAAGGTGCTCTCAAAGTCTCTCTGAATAGGGAGACTTCGATATTCAACTTTCCCAGAGAAGCCTTCTGAATCCCATTCCCGCCTCCGGAAGGAAAAATGCAGAGTGAAGGAATCAAAGCGCCATAATTCTCCACTGATCCTCCGTCCTCCCTGAGCAAAGCATCTCTTCCAGCATCCTTCCCGACCTGGGCCGCTGATAATCAGAGGGAAGCGCCAGCCCCAGCACTTAGCGCCCCTCCCCTGGCAAGAGCCACAGGCAGACCCCCACCTTTTGGGCACAGCGGTGAAGTTGGAAAAGACGTAGCGGGCCATCATGTCGAGACAGGTCTCGGTGAGCTCCCAGTGGAGGCTCTTCAGGCTGTCATCGGCCTGAGCCACGGAGTTCTCGTCGGCAGAGCCCAGGCTGGAGCTGGTGATGGAGGTTTGTATCCGGCTAGGGAAGGAGGGAAGAGGGAAGGTTAGAATTTGGAAGAACAAATCTCCCGAGGGAGAAGTCCCCCAGATCACGTTAAGCATGCAGCAGGCTGAGTTGTGGGCGAAGAGATCCGACTCTGGGACGGTCTGAATTGACAGGCCTCACGCTGGCTTGGGCAGCCCGGAGGTCAAGGGCCAGGAAGCAAGTGTGTGTGTGTGTGGGGGGGGGGGGGGGGGGGGTTATTCGTCTCCTCCCAGGAGCAGCTCCGGCTTCGGGGTCTCCGGAGGAGGGCCTGGCCGGACGGCATCCCATAATCACTGGCAAGAACCGGCTGCGGGTCCTTTTCAGGACTTTCGTTTGTGTATGAACAGCAAGGGGTCTAGCAGCTGACTCAGGATTAAACCAGATAATTATGTATTAAAAAATGATTTTAGCTTGAAAAAGAAAAAACCAAAGGAACCAAACTGCAATGCCTCAGAAAAATGGAAACAGAAAGGTTCCCAGTGATTCAAAGGCTGGAACAGGAAATCAGTAAAATTTCTTTCTCTCCCAGTTACAGACAACTGGGGAGGGGGGGAAGGGGGCTGCAATTGCTTTCTCTTCCCCCAGCGCTAAACCCACCACAGGAACCCCGCAAGGCCCCTGACGGCTCCCCTGGTCGAGATGGATTTGAACCGGCGTCTCCCCATTCCCACTCGTCTCTGAACTGCTCAAGTCCACGGAGGAAAACCTTATATTTAATATCAATATTAAGTATTTAATAAGTGTTAATTAAAACACATTAGCTTAATAGCCAATAGTGTACAAGTAGTCCTCGACTTAAGAACACAACTGAGTCCAATATTTTCATTGCTAAGTGAGACATCTGTTAAGTGGGTTTTGCCCCATTCTATGACCCTTCTTGCCAGTTGTTAAATGAATCACTACAGTTGTTAAGTGAACAACGTGGTAGGTTAAGTGAATCTGGCTTCCCCTTTGACTTTGCTTATCAGAAGGTCGTAAAAGGGGATCACTTGATCCTCGGAAAATGCGACCGTCATAAATATGAGTCAGTTGCCAAGAATCTTGAGTTTTGCTTACATGCCTGTGGGGATGCTGCAGCGGTCAAAAGTGTGAAAACCAATCAAGTGTCATTTTTTTCAGTGCTGTTGTAACTTTGAATGATCACTAAACTAATGGTTGTAAGTTGAGGACTCCCTGTAATATTAACATTAATTATACTATGATTAAATTTCATATAAAATATTTAATAAATAAGGAGTACTTCAATTTCTCTTTCTTTCTTTATTAAACGTACATGCCGCCATCTCACTCTGAGAAGCCACTCTGGGCTGAAATGGAAACCAGGGTCCCGGTCCTGCCCACTCTGTGGCCATGGCGGGGCTCTTCATTTCGCTTTCGGAAGGGAGCTGCAACAGGCCAGCCAAAGCCCAAGTGTCTGGCCCGAAAGGAAAGGCCCGGCCAAGCCAGGGGGCCCGCAGGGTCTGCCCCAAACGCAAAGAGGGCGGCTGCCACATCAAAAGCATTTTTGAATTATTTCACCATACCCTGCGGAAGCCCCCACCTCAACAGACCATCATCCCGTGTCCCCCCTCAAGTGGAATTATTTCGCAACCAAGTTTTGAAGGTGCAGAACTTTGTTCAAGGCACATCAGTTTCCATATCTGAGTCCCGCAGCCTGGTTTCTTGTTGGCTCTTTGGTTCCTGAGCATTGTTGCCTGCAGGGAACACAAACCCCCCCCCCAAAAAAAAAGCCTTCTCCCCCAATACTTTTTTCTTTTTCAGTTAACTGGGAGAAAGCCCGTGAGTTTCCATCTCTGGGATGGGGGCCTCTGCAATTACTCTCTTGCTAAAGCAGAGAAAGCAAGGACGGCCCCAAATGTCCCCAAAGCTGCTGAATTTAGGGGGCCAATACTGAGGATCATGTTCCAGTTCACCAGTCACTGGGATCCACCTTTGCACAGCTGGTCCTTCCCCACCCAGCTGTTGAAGGGCAGCCCTGCCAGACACAACTGAGAAGCCAGCGCAGACAAAGCTTTGATGCCTAAGATGAGATTTTGTTCACCAAACAGGGAGGCTCACAAATCCCACCTTTCCTTCCCTTCCTCACAACTGGTTAGTGATACAATTAAGCAGCACCAATTATGATTATCTTCCAAACTAGTGTCAAATCTGGACTGAGGGGAATCAGGATCAAGGCTGGGTAACCTGAATGAACATAATGCTTTGTGGAAAGTCAGGGTGAGGGTCAGCCTTCAGCTAGCGGGGAACAAATCTCTAAATTTCTAAGCTGAGCGAATTTTTCTTTCAGCAAGTGTTGCATTTGCCTTGGGTATGAAAGAGATGCATTCTGGATGCCTTCCTTGTTTTAAATTGCTTAAACCAAACACAGAGCTACAGAAGATTGTAAGATGGTAAAGGTGAACTGTTCGTTCTCAAAAGATCTCAAGCTCCACGTCCCCATTTCCACTCTGTCCCATATCTGCACAGGTTTTGAACCACGATATTACGAAGCACAGAGCCAGCAAAAACAGGATGCTTTCATTTGGGCCTGGAACAGCCACCATTTGAAAGGGTTAAGCCAGAAGCAGCTGCAACCTGTCATGCCCTAAGAAGTGGGGTGGGGTGGGGTGGATATCTAGGCCAAGCAGCAGCAGCAGCATGGTCTCTTCAGACCAAACCAAGGCCGTTATCCTAAAACATGCAACAACATGCTTGCAAAGCTAGTGTGAAGGTGGGCATGAAGAAGCCAAGCAGGAGTCCCAACATGCACAGTCCCCAGCCCCATCGGCAGAGTCGAGACCCCCTTGCTCTTCACCCTCCTCCCCCCACCCCCGTCCAAGCGTCACTACCTGTGGGCTGCATGGTCAGACACACTGATGCTGCGGGAGCGGAAGGCATCCACGGCCGAGGGATCCTTCAGGGCTTTCACAGGAGGAGACTGGTTCAAGTTTGGCCTGGCATTTTTGGCTACTTTAAAGCTACTAAGGGCAAAGCAGCATCAGAACCAAAGAGGCATGATTGCACAGGAAGGAAATCATTGGAAGGACGGGATGTGAAAGGCCACAAAAGCCCGAGAAGACGATGGGAAAAAAGAAAGGAAAAGAAGAAAAAACAGAAGAATAAGGCCAAAAAAAGGAGGGAAGGGAATTAAAAAACAAGAAAAACTTAACAGTATGAACATTTTAAACACAAAAACCAACAAGCCCGTTTTGCTCCAGACTGCTCGCTGTTACCCCAACCCAAACCAAAACAGAACACAAACCAACCACACACAACCAGATGAAATTAGCGCAACTTAACACAAAGGGGCAGCTGGAATGCTAAGGTGTGTTGGAGAAGGAAGCTCCTTACGCAGCCGAGTGGGCAGAGCCAGGACCGGAGACCTCAAGGTGCCTTTCGCTACACCGTCCCAAGTGACCCACAAAGTCACGAGGCCGTAATGATGCCCTCCACTCCACCGGAACACCAACTCCAGGGCTGAACCAGCACAATCTCAGGACTGAGGAGAAGAGCTATTGCATTTTTCCTACTGCCGAACAAGATTGTTTCATTTCAAAGCAAGCAAGTTTCCTTGAGTGGGAATCGCTCTAGTCTAGACTCTAGCAAGACGACCGCCTGAGAAAGACATCAGGAGCAGGGAGAATGCATTTCTTACCAGGCAGGCAAACACATTCTCCTCTCTCGCACCTGAACCGCTTCTACGAAGACATACCGAGTCTGACTACAATTTATTAATAGATTGGGGATTTCTAGTTTAGAAGTAGGTTGTAAGAGTCCTGAGTCCTTCGGGAGAAGGGCGGTATACAAATAAAATTATTATTATTAATCTCTAATCAAGAGATTCTCTCCTTTGGAGGAGAACAGATTCCAGGAGTTTTTGGAAATAGTTTGTGGAGACTCTACCCAATTGCAACCTGAACTGACAAATCAACAATATTCCAACTTGATAAGAATAAAATATTCAGTCAAGTTAGTGGTGACATAGCCACAGCAAAAAAGGGAAATGAGTTAAGACTGATTCAAGACATTTCAATTATTGTGATTTAACCTGACTCATACTATGCAAAACGGTGACTGTGACCGTTTGGCATCTCATTCTGATGGATGTCAGTACTGGGAGAAAAACGGAGACGCCCCCAGAGCACCTTAGCAACCTTAAGACGTGGGGGAAACAGAGAAGGTTCTCACCAAGAAGGCTGGCCTTCCGCAGAAAGGGAGGCAACCTTGCACTGGAGCAGGCTTGCCCATTCAGGCCGTACTTCCCTTCGAAAGGCCTGCCACAGCCACCGTCAAGCCACAGCCAGTGGGCAAAGGGAAGCCCTTCTTGTAGAAGCCGCTTTTAACCGCTGTCAGAGCAAGAGAAGAGCCTCTTCTGCCCTTAAGCAAACTTACTTCTTTGGTCTCTCGTTCAGACTGGTACTCCGAGCCCGGAAACTGTCTTTCTCTGGGGTGTCATCGAAGGAGAGGAGGATGTTTGACCGCAAACCCTGTCCAAAGGAGAAGGAGGGGAGTGCCTGAGGGGACCCACGAGGTTCTCTACCCCAGATGAGTCTCACTGCAACGGCCCCAGCTGAACATTCCCCCCCCCAAAGGGGACCTGGTGCCAGCCCTACAAGGTAGACCGGATGAGGGCACCGTGGCCATGTACCAAGGGCTGTTTGGACTGCAATAGCCAGAAGAACCAAATCCCGCAAATTGGACTGAGCTTCCCCCTCCCTCCCTCCCTCCCTCCCTCCCTCAGGTGAATGAGGGAGGCTCACCTGAGGGGTCGACTTGAGTTCCTTTCTTGGAATTGGCTCAAGACCCTCTGTCCCTTGCCCTGTAGCCCCTCTCCCTCCCGTCCTTCAGGCCGTTCCCTCTGTCCTCTACCCAACTGGGGAATGACCGGATCAAGCCCCAAAGTCAACTTAAGCAAAGTTTCCCCTGCTTCACTTGGTCCTCACTAACTATGAGGTAAAGTCACTCTGACAACCCACCCACCCCGCAACAAATGCCACTGAGGTTGCAGCAGCGTCTGCGGGCTGGGGGACCTGTCCTGGGCGCCGGCAGCCACGTTTCTGAAAGCTGACAGGATTGAGAAATGGCTGCAGTAGATGGACTTTCTGAATAACGTAAGACACTCACCTTAGTGATATAGGGAACAAAGTCCTTCCGAAAGGGCAGGCGGCATTTGATAAACCACATGGCTATGACATGATGCGCCAGGCATACAATATACTGGTTAAACCTACGAACAGTTCAGAAAGGACTGTGATGGCCCAGGCCTATGGAAACGCTCTTGGGCAGACAATCAATCAACTTATAAATAAACACAGAGTCAATCAGATGAATAACAACAATGTGGGGCAAATCGGCCAGGCCAACCTGTGCAATCTGTTCTACAAATGGAAGCACTACAGGGAAGTCTGCACTGTAAAGGTCATGCCGATAAGCGGGAGGTTTGCCTGGGAAGAAAACCCACCACAGCTAACACATTCATCAACCAGCCTTTTCACCACCACCTTCTGCCTCTCTCATCTTTCAGTTTCCTAAACAAGTGGGAGGGAGGACAAAACAGCTGCACCCTGGGCCATCTAAATGTAACTTCTCTTCTGTGGTGGAAAGCCATTCTCAAAACAATTTTCAACAGAAAACCATGTATCAAGAAAATCGTATCAAGCACCCAGCTTACTTGGAGGGGTTTGTATAGGGCAGAGAAATGGCGAATACGCTGGCGTACTGCTCCGCTGCAAAATTCCTGTAGAGATGAGGCAGGCGGGCCAGCGCTGGAAGGGAGAAGAAAAGGTGGTCAGTTGAGTTGGCCCCGCCCTGCTCCAGGCACAGAAGGGATTCGCATGGCCTGGTTTGGCACAATTCACCCAGATGGTTTCTGAATCAACCACAACGGGCTGGGATTCTGCATCACCCTAAACCATAAACAGCCGTCTACAAACACAAGGCTGGGTCCATGTGGGGCAGGCTGCCCATCTTGCTTTGTCCACTTCTGGTATTGTGCAGGGACAGGTCAGCTGGACTCCCAGTAACCTTCTTGGCCAGGGAAGGGAAGTGGCACGCTAATGCCTTCTTGCTAGATGTATGTTTTGGCGGTCTCTCACCCAACTCCCGGCTACCTCTGAATTTGGGCATCTGATCTAGAGTTCTACCACTTGCTGAGACTGAAAATATAACCCTGGATGCAAAGAGCACTCAACGATCTCCATAAACTAAAATGGTTTGGGCTTTCCTGCACCTGTTTTCCTCCAATAGCCCCTGCCCTCTTATATCCAAGTGCCAGAAATTTGCACAAGCAAGGGCAACTATTTCAGAGACAGGGAGACTATTCAAGTATCCCACTTGAGTTTCTAAGAGTTTCCAAAACAGCAGAGACTCATTGCTTTTTGCTTCTCCTCTCAAAGAGAAAGGCAGATGCCGGCTCCAGGGGCACCCACTACTTACTTGAAAGGAATTCCAAGAGAGGGATGGCCATGTTGGCTGTTGCTGAAATATGCGTCAACTTAACTATCAGGACTGGCAAAGCTTTGATGATAATATCCGGCATTTCAACACTGCAGATCGACAATGCCACCACACACTGGCTTGCGCAGCGGAAGATCAGTCCGTGCTCCAGGCAGTAAACCATCTCTCGCTGGGTGGAGAGAACAAGGTTTATACAGGACAGAGACAAAGTGGGCACTAAGACGTTCTGTATGTATCAATTATAGACTGTTAGGATGACGGAGTTGATCCTGATGGGTTTTAGTATCCAAAAAAGAATTTTAAAAATTCAAGGTTCCTCAGATTAAATATTCTTCCATGCATCTTTCTATGCCAAACCTTTGGAGGGCAAAATCATTCACATTAACGTGGAGGCTGATTGGACAAATCCATTTGAAATGACAAGCTCTCATCTTGAGGAGCAGGGATTAGTTTCAACCTGTGGATTTTGAGGAAGCAGACCGAGTTCCCTACGTGATTAACCACTGTATGTGACAGGAGACTGAGTTGGGAGGTAGTAAATATATTGGTGAGTGCTGGTGTTTTTCATCTTGAAAGAAATCACCCCGAGAAATCATCACTAGCCCCAGCTATTTTAGACCATTATCAGTGTGAGAAACCGTCAGTCTCTTTTTCAGTCCGTTGTAACTTTGGTTACTAAACAAATGGCTGAAAGTTGAATTCACACCCTTGTCACTAGGATCACTAGCAGGTCTGTTCCTGCACTGCACTGCAGGCCGGCTGCTCTTGAAGACCGTACGGAAACTTCAGCAGCCCCGGTTAGGAACATACAGAGCTCTGCCCACCTAAGGCCACTGGTGAGAGCTGTGACGATTGCCAGGTAGTTCGGGGTGTAGAGCAACACTTTTAAAACCTGGCTGGCTATCTCCACGTCTGCCTTCTCCAAGCTGAATCTGCTAATCCAATAAAACATGCTTGCGTGGGATCCTTCCACCAGGGGACTGCTACTTTGGGATCTCCCTCCCGCAACCCATTCCCAGGTATCTGGACCAGCCCTTGCTGCACTGGCGTGACTCTTCAGAAAGGGACTGAAGATGATTAAGGTCATGCTATCCTGACCGATTGGCTGGCACTGCAAAACTGAGTTTTGCTTTTAGTCTTCTCCTGTTAATTCTGTAAAGCTACTGAGGGGCCCTGGAAATGAAAGGGCAAAAAGCTGTAGCAATGATTATAAATGGAGGCTTCTGCAGTGGTCTCAGAAGCCCTGAAGCCATGGCAGCAAGGGGGGGGGGGGGAGCACGTCTCCCTCGTCCCACTCCCCCCGCTGCAGTACCTGCTTCGTTTTGTCCAAGTAACTGTGATAGGAGATCAAAGCAGTCAAGACCGGAACCACCGCCTGGTGCAAGTCGTTCCGGGACAGACCTTCGGAGACGTCCCTCAGCCGCTCCGTCATCTTCTTATCAGTCAGCTAGGACAAAAGAGACACCAACCTGTGCTTTCCAAAAATAATTTTACACAAGAGAAACCACGAGTTGGAACCACTGGGGCGAGCACGTCTCTGGGTGGGGCTCCTCAAAGCCCTCGCTGGATGAAAAATGAGCTGCATTTTTCATAAATGAGGAAGGGAAAATAAATACATGGAGAATTATCAGAGTAAACTGCACTTAATTTAAAATTTTGCTTTTGTTTGTGTTGGAGCCACCCACATAGTTTCAGGCCCTCAGCCTAAAAGATGCTCTACAGCCCTGGTTAAAAACAACCAACAGCCAAAACCTGAAAGCTAAATACCCCCCTCCCCCAACTGCATGCCAGCTCCCTATCAGTAGCCGTGTCGTTAAAAGGGGTCAGGAAAGGACAGAGAAGCCCAGAGGTCCAGCCTGCCCTTACCATGGAGCACAGAGCAGAAGAGAGCTGGTCAATACTGCAAGGAGAGGTTAAGTACAGGACTTTATACTGCAGAGACTTGGGCAGCTTGTTCAGGACCTGCTTCAGCACCTTCCAGTCCGTCTCCTAAGACAGAAGAGGAGAGAAAGTCGAGAGTCCATAAAGCAGCAGGCAAAGGTGCTGGTGCCCACCGGCCCCGGGGAACGGTCCTTTTTCTGGATGCATCAATTCGCTCATTTTCAGCATCCCAGCCATTTTTTAATTATTCTGCATTTACTATATTATTTGTCCTTAATAGCATTTCAAAAGCAATATTGGGAGACAGAACACAATAGATCAATCGATCGATAGGAGTATTATGGCATTCCTTAAACAAACCGGCACTGGCAACAATCTCACTATTTATTCAAAACGCTTCATTTTACAGTTACAAAACTGTAAACCTACTAACAATAATCCTGTAAACTTGCTTCCCTAACTGGATGTCCTTAAGAGGTAAAAACACGGTTGCCAGAATCTCCCAACAACAGAGCACACATCTGGGCCAGCAAAGGGTTCTGGAAATTGAAGTCAAGGTACGTGAAGGGTACCACTTTGGGGGAATGTAGTTGTGAGATACTAATATTTTCCCCTAAATGACAGAGAAGAAACAGTGCAAGTGAGGACTGAACTGGGCACTGGCTCTCTTTGCCGCAAGATGGCTGCAGTTTGGCCGTCTACTACAACCTGTCTCTGGAAAGCAGGGAGATGCTATTCACAGAAGCTGCCTTGAAACTCCAACTGTGCTTAAGCTCAGGAGAGCCTCTGGCTTCAGTCGGCTCCCGGCTGGACACCGAGAACTCAGATGAACTGGCCGTTGTCCACTTTGATTCCTCACTCACTTGCTTCAGGCACTGCAGAAGAACTCCAAAGAGGAGAGAGTAAGATAGGTAGCCTGTGCGGATGGGGGTGTTCTGAGGGGGGCTGCTTGGACTTCCCGAGGGGGGGGACAGAGTGCTGGCAAGCTTTTTCTCAGGCTCCCTGCAACACAAGAGAAGAGCGTTAGCGCAGCCTGGTGCCCAGGGCTCCCCGGAGCTCCCCGTTCCGTTCCAAAGGCAGAGCTCCTTCCAGACCCTTCCAAGCGAGCTTTAGGCTAGGAGAAAGCGGAAGCCTTGGGGAGAAGAGACAGCTGCTGCCCCCAGGCTCTGGAAAGGGAAAGGCTGCAACCCAAAGAAACATACACCGAATCGCAGAGGCAGTAGGGGCTGAATCTCACGAGGCCGTCTTTGGTGGGGAGGCCCAGGCGGTGGAGAAGAGCGTCAGCACGAAGTGAGAGCAAGAAGTCAAATACCTAAAAACGGAAAGAACAATCCAACGTTAAGAGCAAGGAGGAGAAGAAAAGGCATCATTTCCAGTCATTCCAACTCTGGCTATACGAAGAGAGCTCCTCAGCCAAGCGAAGCAGCCCCACAATATTTCCGAAAAGCATTCAGAAAGCCCCAGATGGGCAGTGAGAGAGAAAGAAACGGTCCCCCTCCACCACCGGGTCCCCGCAAAATGCGACGTCCTGCTGCACGGCTGTTGAACCCCATTCCTCTTGTATCGTCATCAGGTTCAAACCTTCACAGTAAGACAGCCAAGGAAGGGGGTTGCCCTTAGCCCGCTCGAAGGACAGAGCAAGAGGCACCACGGTGACATTCCAAGCTTCTTCCCAGAACTTTTCTGCAAGTTTAGCAGCAATGGCCCACCCAAACCATTTCATTCCCCCTTTGCTTCCCCCCTCCAACTTTTCCTGCAAATCTCTGGCTCTGGGAGAGTGTTTTCACCTGCAGGCGGATACTGCTGGCAATGGGAAGGCTGTACTTGTGCTTATAGTGGAGCCGAAGGTGACGGACGAGCATCTCGTAGACCCGCATGGCATGGCTGGCAGGCAAACTGTACAACTTGGTCTGGAAGGAGGAGGGGAAGAGTTTCTGTCAAACTGGATTTGCTCTCTTGTACTACACAGGCAGAGAAAGAATGGCCGAAGGCCGTCCTGAATTCTTTAAAATATTCTCCTCGTAAGAGAAAAGGAAGGGCTGCCTGGAACTTTACCTGGAAAATGACAAGTAAGCCAAGGACTGCCGTCTTCACGTCTTCTAAGGAGGCCGAGTAAGAGAGCAGGTCTCCTTCCTCCAGGTCAGCAGGAGGCAGCAAAGAATGGGAAGCAACCTGGAGAGGAAGAGAGCAAGCAGATCTGCTGAGGACGGGCCACCCCCAAGAGGGCCCCCTCTGGATGAGAGCCGCTGACGCCACCACCGAGAAGTCCTGCTGGACGTGAGGGGGAAGGGAGGTGGAGAGGAGACACCCCAAGAACCGAGGCTCGGGGCCGGGAGGGACCAAGCTGATTAGGGTATATTGGGGGGAGGCCGGGGGGCTCCCCTGATGACTGAGTGGGATTCTCTTAACACTGGCAGCAGACATTGCCAGAAATGCCATTGCTGTGAGGGGCAATCGTGTGAGGTCTTGATTAACCACCACATTATTTAGTGAGAGTTGCAAGTCCCACTTGTGGTTTTGAAGTGAGGACTTATCTGCATGGCTAATTCAATAAACTGTGCTTGAACATATCATAGTTTAATGCTTTGTATACATCAGAGGGACGCGGTGGCTCAGTGGGTTAGGACGCTGAGCTTGTCAATAAGAAGATCGGCAGTTTGGCGGGTCGAATCCCAAATGCCGCGTAACAGAGTGAGCGCCTGTTACTCGTCCCAGCTTCTGCCAACCTAGCAGTTCGAAAGCACGTAAAAATGCAAGTAGAAAAATAGGGACCACTGTGATGGGAAGGTAACAGTGTTCTAGTCATGCCGGCCACATGACCACGGAGACCTCCTCGGACAAGTGCTGGCTCTTTGGCTTTGAAATGGAGATGAGCACCGGCCCCTAGAGTTGGAAACGACTAGCACGCACGCGTGTGCGGGGGAACCTTTACCTTTATACATCAGAACTCTGTTTCAGCTAAGATATACTGGAAAGGGGAAGGAACCTAAATGTGAGCATCTATGTGGTGGTTCCAGTTCCACCATCCACCCCCAAAACACTGTTGTGACACAATATTGTCATTGTTACACAAGCTCTTAATTTTATAAAATGCACTGGACAGCTATATCAGAGCAGCAATGGCCCTGTTGAATTAACAACAGAGCCTCTGATCCAAAGCATGGTTTCCTCTGTTTCCTGGGAAGAAGCATCATCTTTGCCACTGCAGAAACTGGAGGTGAAGCACAGTATCCATACCTTCTCTATGATATCCAGCAAGCTGCTGAAGTGATGGGTATTGCAACCCTCAGCCAAGTCCACCAGCAACTGGGTGGCCAGTTTGCGAACTTGGTGGTCTTTATCTTCTGGGATATGAGACAGCTGGGAGATGACCAGATTAATCAATTCCTCCTGCAATCAAAGACAATTTCCGACTATAACTAAGCCAGGTGGACAGGCAGGTTTCTACGATGTCAGGCAAAACGATCCGGTTCAGAAGTCTTGAACGTCTAGGTCCTCAAGCAGCCCTACGTCATTCCACCTCCAGAACCAGCCCTCACTTCAACATACACCACGATGAACGAGCGCTGGGATGTGCAAATGACGTTGGGGAAAGAGGGGAAGACATGTTGCCAAGGAAACACTCAGCTATGAGGGTCAGAACTCCCCGGTCACCTGAGGGTCAGGAAAAGAAGCCAAGGGGAGGACCGGCCCTTGCACGTGGCAGAGGAAAGGCTTTCAGACTTGCAGGATTGGTGACAGCCCTGCATTGTACGGGCAGTCCTTGATTTACAGTTCAAGTGGGATTTGCCAGGGACAAAACTTTTTTTGTTGATGTTGTTGTTGAGTTTCAACCAAAAGAAACCCCACAGGGACCTGCAGCAAATCCCTGAGACGCGCTATTGCAAGCAAAGCCCTCAGCCCTGCTCTCCCCCTGCCCAGAGCAAATCTCTCAGAAGACGTCCTCACTTGCCTCTCTATCTAGGCCCAAGACGTGTTCAGTTTCAGCGTGAACCCCGTTGCTTCTGACATAGAATAGTTTGCGCGCGAACTGTTTGTGCCTCTCTCCTCTGGCCTATTTTACCACAAAGCTTGACCTTTCGGTACAATCAGAATAACCCATCTTGGAATAAGAGGAAGATTCACCTCGTAAAGCTGCCTGTTGACACTCAGCACAAAAGACAGGACGTGCAAAACCTTTATGCGTACAGCACTCCGGCTCTCATTTCTAAGCAGAAAAAGTGGATAAATAAAGTTACTTTTAAAAAAAGAGGCCAAATCTACACTTGCAGTTCAAAATCATATGGTAGCCAGTGTGGCTCAGCTTGTTAAACTATAAGCTAACTCTGGAACTCATCTGATCCTAAGATGGGTTCACCCTTTAGGCTAAACCAATCTTTGGTTTATTCAGTGGTGATGAGCTTCTGGACATGTTCCAATTATTTGTTATCTAATTATAATAGTTAACTTAAAACAATATAATTATAGAAATACTGCTGCTAATAAAAGCATTCATCAATATACAGTACATTTCCATCATAAGTTGCTGCAGTTATGAAATGAACCCGATTGTATAACAATTTTTATGGCAGTCATTAAACAAATCACTGTAGTCATTAAGCAAATCCAGCTTCCTCAATGAGCATTTTTTAAACCACTTTTTGCCAGAAATCAACGAAGAAGTCACAGGAATGCAGCCACAGAAACACTTTTAATCGAAGCAATGGAATATTAGGGCCAAAGCAACATCAACAGACATATCTGCTGCTAAAGTGTTCCAATCCTTGATCGGCCCACCCTCCCTTTCTAGACCCTTAAGAAGAGGCCGTCATTGCCAAGTCCCACTTTGGAATAATCTGAACCAGGGAGAAATTGTTTCTAATATTACTTCAGTTAGAATACGCTGGATGACATCAATTCATTTAGAGCAAAGGAAAAACAAGTTTGCTACTTCAACTATACATTCAGTATTCAAACTGCGATCAGGTTCAACACCCCCTACCCCACCCCCAGTGAACGGAGCTCACAGCTACCCCTCAAAGAGTTTTCGTTGTGGCTAGTTTGAGAGGGACATCCATGTGAATGGCCTTGAGCTCCAGAGGAGACGGGGCATTATTGCAGTAAGGAGTATTAAACATCAGAAAAGTACGACCACGGGGGCTGAAGTCATAAATAGCCCTAAGCCATAAACCAGTTCACAAACCACAGAAGCCACAAACCATTCTGGTTTGCCAGATTGTGTGAGCTCAATCAGAGTCCCTTCCTGACGTGGTCTCCAGCAGCTCTTTGCAACCTTCACCTCAGCTTCTTCATCTGGCAAAGTCTGGAGAGAAAAGCGGGGATGTGGAGCCGCAGAGCAGTTCTTGGCCCTACCTGAAGAACCGGTCCATCAGTGCCTGGAGGTTTTGAATCCAGCTCTCCTTTGCAGGGTGGATGGACTGAGCTTGGTAGGTTATCAGGTTCAGAACGGAAGACTCCTTCCAAAAGGCAACAGGGAGGCAGCCGTGAGGGGGGGGGGAAGGGACTGGAGTTCAGAACAATTTTCATTTTAACTATCTTTGCTTCTTATATAATTTTATACACAGTTTTTATGTTTTAATATTTTACTTGTACACCAGCCAGAGTCCCCCTCTGAGGGAGATGGAGAGTTTCTAAATTTTATAAACTAAATAAAAAGACAACCTACCTTTCCCAAGTAAGATCCAAGTATTCTGGCTTAAAAAGCACCAAGTTTTGTTCCTTACTACTTTATATGCAAAAAATAAAATAAAATCAGGATTATGGTGAATCAATGTAATAGTAGTTTAGAAGGGATGTGACTTAAACCGTGGTCTCTTCCAGTGGTGATTAGAAAGTGGCACTTATTATCTGAACTGCAGTTTGTAACATAGCTTTCTTTTTTAATTCATAAAGGTAAAGGTAAAGGTTCCCCTGCACATGCGTGCTAGTCGTTTCCAATGCTCATCTCCATTTCAAAGCCGAAGAGCCAGCGCTTGTCCGAGGACATCTCCGTGGTTATGTGGCTGGCATGACTAGACACCAAAGGCGCACGGAACGCTGTTACCTTCCCACCGAAGTGGTCCCTATTTTTCTACTTGCATTTTTACGTGCTTTCGAACTGCTAGGTTGGCAGAAGCTGGGACGAGTAACAGGCGCTCACTCTGCTACGCGGCACTCGTGATTCGACCCGCCAAACTGCCGACCTTCTGATCGACAAGCTCAGCATCCTAACCCACTGAGCCACCATGTCCCTATCTTTTTTTTTTTAATTCATACATAACATTAAAAAAAATTTTCTAACTGTAGCTCAGTTGAACATACAACTTCTTCACAAGCATCGAACCAGATTTGGAAGACTAAATAACATTTAAAATACTGAGTTTTATTGATCAGGATTGATCTAGTCATGACATTACAAGAGTAAACCTGAAATCCTAGTTTATTTCTGTTTTTCAAAACGAAGTGGAAGTGCTATAGTCATCTCACTACCAACCCAAGCAGGTAAAACATAATAGTTGGTAACACAGAGAGAGAAAAACTCTCAGGGTGCCATGTTACCACATGAATGTATAGATAAACCTGTCTCTTGCCAATTATAAGAATGTTTCAAATGTGGAACTGGGAAAAGGAGTAGGAAATTTATCTGAGGAAGCAGGATTTCTTTCACTTTTTTGTCTGTTCAACAAGCCATAACTGAAACAAACCCTACGTGTGGAAAAGAAAGTACACCTCTTTCTATGGCTTCGTGTATCAGGACAGAGTAAAAATCATCTGGTCCTTAGCATTCTTAAAAGTAGGTAAATACAATTTCGGGTGAACAACACAATTTCACACATTTTTTTTTAAAATTTCTATGAACACTGCACGGTCTGACTTTGGGGGAGTTTGCTGAGGCATCTACTCCTGGGAAGGACGGCAAATCTCTTGAATGTTTTCCCCTCGAGAATAATCTTCCTCACTGTAGAATGATGGACTTTAAATTATTTGGAAATGGCCTTATAGCCCTTCTCAGACTGATGGGCAGCACCAGTTGCTCCTCTTAAATCATGTCTGATGTCTTTCCTCTTTGGCACTGTGCTAACACACGCCTCAATGATGGAGACCAGCAAACTCCTAAAGCTTTGGCTTTTAGAGGTAGCCACACTTGCTGATGATGCCTTGGTCAAGGGCACCTGATTAGCAGCACCTGGCTGCTACTTAGCCTCGTCATACCTATGGAAGCAGCAAGGGTATGCTTTGGTTTTTCACACATGGCTTCTCCATTTTGGACTTCTTTTTGTAAAATAAAAGATGGCGTGGTACAATATCTGAGGTTGCGTTTACCTACTTTAAAGAACTGCTTAAACTGAGGACCAGATGATTTTTACTGTGTCCTGATGGGTGAAACCACAGAACTCAAAGAGGGTGTACAGGTAGTCCTCAATTTATGACCATAATTGAGCCCAACATTTATGTTGCTAAGCAAGACATTTATTAAGTTTGAGTTTTGTTCCATTTTATAAACCTTCTTGCCACAAGTGAATCATTGCTATTGTTAAGTTAGTAACATGGTTGTTAAGTGAATCTGGCTTCCCCATTGACTTTGCTTGTCAGGTCACAAAAAGCAATCCCATGACTCTGGGACGCTGCGACTGTCATAAATATGAACCAATTGGCAAGTGTCCGAATTTTTATCATGTGACCGTAGGGATGCTACAATGGTCGCAAGTGTGAAAAATGGTCGTAAATGCAGTTAACTTTGAACAGTCACTAAGTCGAGGACCACCTGCACTTTCTTTTCTACCTCACGGTAGCCAAGCATCACCTGCCAATGCCACCGCCAGAGCCCCACCAGCCGGCTTCTCCTGTTCGGAGGCCGCCCAGAAGGCACGGAAACTAGTCTCCGAGGGCGTTAAAGGAGCCGCGGTGTGAAAGAGCCCTTTGGGGCTGAACAAAATGACAGGAAGCCACCGCCCGAGGCCAACGTTTCCCAGCAAAGCCTTACAGGTCTCTGGTCAGCACATCGCTCCACAAGTCCGAAGTATCTCTCTTTGGAGCCGTGGAAGTCGTTCTGGTCACACAGCTCCTCAACTGTAGTCAGCAAATCGTGGACAATGGACTTCAGCTCCTGGCTTTCCAAAGTCTGGAAGGCAGAAGAAACAAGGGTTCCTCAAGTCAACCCACTGTCTCCCAGAGTTGCCTCCAGCAACCCTGGTGCCCAAGAATGGGAGAAAAACGCATGTTCTTCCTAGCTGCAGTTCATAACCCAAACTCTTCTACTTGTGACTGAGCTAATTTTCCCCTAGCAATTGTTTAATCAAGATCCTCTGTGAGAGTTACAGATGCAGGAACAGGCGCAGACTGCTGGGCCTTCAAGAAAGAAGCAGAGGTCCAACCCCTGCTCTGGAACGCAGGAAACAGTGGAGTTTTCTCCTCTAAATTCAGAGCATTTGAGAGAATCCTCACGTGGTAACTTTTTACCTTCCCGCCAATAAATATCATTAATCTGAGTTCCTGGCCTTATTCTGTGGATTAACTATTCCAAATCTAGACAGCAAGTGGACAGTCCAGGGTTAGTCACAAGTCATGATTTCCTCAAGGAAAGGATAACTGCATCCCAAGCATTGCGCCCTAGTTTAAGTATGTCACTTATTGCGCATTACAGATACACAAAACGCTGTGGCCAACCTATTTGGTGTCCTGAATAGCTGGCGTGGTGCCTGAACCCAACCCCGTGTGTTTTGGCTGCTGGGATGAGATACAGGCACTTCAAACAGACAGTGAAATGTGACTCTTCTGAGCAAGAGAAACTGGTGGAGGAAGAAGTAAGGGCTGGTAAGGTGCCATGTCCATCGATGGGGGGGGCAAGAGAGGAGAGGGGGCATCAGAAACATTAAGGGGGCAGGGAAGGGGGCAGGCAGGAGGGATGTTGGGAGCTGCCGAGAACAGGAGGGCGGACCTACATCGGCCTTGCCCTTCTGCTTCTGCAAAAGCCCTCCGGGATTCTGTGCGGCCTGAAACTCAGAAGAACCGAAAGCGCTCAGTGCCCGTTCTGCTGAACTGCGGCTGAACTGAAATGGTTGGGAAGAACTTCTGGAATGCTTGGTTTGCCCCCGATTCCAAACACGCACAGCTTTTCCTTTTCACGCACACCCGCATGGCATATCGTAAAACTGTACGCCGTTACCCATGCCAGCAAAAGGACAGAGGTGGCATCTAAATTTCTGGGCTTAGTTTTGACCAACCTTGAGGAGACAGAGCCCCTTAATGACCAGAACAGAAGCGACAGGATGCACAGAAACAGAGGAGGCTGCGATCCACACACCCCACATCATCACACTCTGGTCAGCTGCACAGCAAGCCGCCCCAGCAGGAGGAATGGGAAGCAGGCAGTCCACCAACCTGCAGCTGTTCCACCAGCCGCTGCATGATATCCAAAAGGACGTCCCAGGTGACGGCCTGAAGGTCCTTGCCGTATTTTTTGATCAGCCTCGTTACGGAGAGGACGATTTCGTAAGAGACGATGGCATTGGGGGCTGTCATGGCCTAGGAGGAGAAGCCAGAGTCAGAGGAAGGGCTGGTGGAACGGAAGCAGCACCAGAACTGGAAGGAGCTGTCTGGCAATCCCACTCACGTGGGGACAAGTCAGGAAACCGGACTAGGTCCTGGAGGCCCATGATCCCTTCCCGAGGTCCTCCCCCAAGCCAGCTCAGATGGGCTCCGCCCTCTCCTCCCATGAAGCCATGAACAGATCCTAGGGATCTGTTTCTTTGCAATTTCTGCTTCTTTCACAATCTCTGCTGCTCTAGCAGGAATATTATTATCTTGAGGTAAGCTGGAATGTAAGTGACTGTAATGATTAAATATTCACGCAGCTGAAGTGCCGTGTCAAGCTAACCAAGTTGGGCCGGTCATTGGGGCTGTGAGATGATTACCGCTGGGGGGGCCAGGGCCAGGAGAAGGACCTCTGCCTGACCGAAGGCCCTGCCGCTAGGGACTCCAGCCGACCTCGCTCCGTGAAGAGCAGGGGCTGGGCTCTCTCGGAGCAAGGGTCCTCGGGAAGGCCAGGCAAGTTGTGCGAAGCGGGAGAGTGGCGAAGGGTTTGCTAGACTCAAGATGGTGACAAAGATGGCGCTGGCAAAGAGCCCTCGGGCACAATACCCGCCCGGTGTTGCACTGCAATAGATGTCCGTGTGCAACTCAAATTGCCGGTTGTAGCCTATAAAGTCTCCCCCCCGACTTGACTCCCAGCTAATCTGGGACCGTCTCCTTCACAGGTTCCATTTCAGGGCCCTCAGACTCAAGAGGTGACGGGCTGGGGATCTCCTCTGGTTGTGGCCCTTCCCCGGCCAGAACGGCCCCTTCCCTCTTGAATTTTAGGAAGACAGTGGCGGTGGTCCTCTTCTGCTGGGGTTAGGGGGAAAGCAGAGAAAGGGGCTGACTCTGCTTAGGGATTTGTATACGTGTGCTATTCTTACATTCTATTATTACGTAGCTGCTTTCATCAGTATTATTTAAATAGAAAAGTTGCGTCATCTTTTGTATTTTTGTTGGTCATAAACCATCTATAAAGTCTGGAAAGAAAGTGGTACACCTATTTTATAGTAAAATTAAGAAATATTTTTTTATTTTAAACTTATGTTTTAAGGCATATTTTACAGCAAAATAAATAACAAATCTAAATAGTAAGCAACTGCTAGTGCTGTGCAAGTAGGTCTCCAAGCCAGTTGTTCCGAGTGGAACCGGATGTTTGTGAAAAGCTGCAACCCCGAGAGGGGCCCGGCTGCTCCCGGTGCCTGTAGGCTCCTTGGGCTCCTGCTCGCTCACAGCCCTTGTGAGGATCCTGGCTGGGATGTCAGCCACTCCCCAGACTCCTGGGAGAGGACCTGGCAGGCGGTGATCTACACCCCCACCCCCATTCTTCAGCATTCTTTGCCTGTTGCCCCACCCTTCCTCCAAGGATCAGGGATCTGCAGAAGATTCCCCTTACCCAAATTCTATCCTTGTTGCCACTCTGCAGGTAGGCAAGGCTACCAATTCTCAACCAACAGTGGATATTCAGGGAAGCGTGCACCTAAGCTCGGACCAGAATGTCACTTGCTTTGCTATCAAGAATCCACCCATGGCAGCCGGGTTGTTTTGGGAAGCTGGGAACTTTGAAGAGTTGGGCCAACTGCCACGAAGGCTCTGGCTTATGGTTCTGCTGCACTTGATATTATTTGGAATAAAATCCAATACATCTGGAGGACCCGTCCTGTTTCAAACCCTTTTCTCTCTCTCTTTTCTTTCTCTCACATTTACCTTCAGGAAAGAGGGCAGCACAGAGGTTGGTGAATTTTTGAGAGACTGCAATCTGTGTGCACCCCACAAGGCCATCCCCACAAAGAAGACGGCTCCCCTCAAGAGGACAGCATCTCCCATGTGGGTCCTGAAAACAGAGAACAGAGGGAAGTATCCTAATCTTCCTCATAAAAATCTGCACAAGAACCACAGATCCTGGATTCTGTACGTTGCCTAAGTCAAAATAAAATAACATTTTATTTTTTGTGGCGCCCAACAATCTCTCTGCCCTTCCAAGACAACGTGCCACAACCAAGGATTGCTCCCATCCCTCAGACACGCAGCCACATACCTGTCCTCCATGATCCGACACATGTTATAAACGGCACTATGACCCAAGTGAGTTCCCAACAGATTCCGCATGAGCTGAAAGACAAATAAGGGCGTTCCGTTAAGTGTACAGAATACCAAGAATTCCACACAGAAAGCACTATACATTTTGCAACAAAGAAATGAAGGGAGCACCAAGCCTGATGACAAATTCTCCAACAGAAATTTAATGAAACTGTATAACATTTGCATCAATTCTGGTAGATCATTAGGCATAGCGCCTTCTAAAACATCACCCAAATGTTTTCAGTGCAAAAGTCCTGTGAAGTTCAATTTCAGGTGTTTTTCTGGTGTAAAGTAGCCATTAAAGGGCTGACCCCTTTTGCCAAAGCCAAAAACCTGGGGGGGAAACTTGGGGGGAGAGTAGGGGTGTTGGGAGAATTCTGGCTCTGCAGACCTTCTACCTTCCAACCTGATAGCTCCATCCGTTTAGGTCTCAGCCCAGATATTCTGTATGGAACCTCCAACAGAGTGTCATGGCAAAAAGGAGGCTGGGACCCCTTCCCCGTGGACCCAGAAAATGCCTGCTCCCATCCTAGATCTCAAAGCCACTTTCTTTGGAGAACAGAAAGATCTGGGCACGGTTGCCTGGAGGTTAGAACATTACCAGACCAGAATATTACTTGGTCCGTATGATGGAATTTGCCTTATTCACCTCAACCTACCTATAAGAACAGCATAAACAAAGCGGATTACAGCTTAATACATGAACCAGATGAGTATACCAGGGCTTGCTTAACTCCATGGGAAAACCCAGCCGCAGGCTCCTTAAGTTGCCCGCCAATCCCGGCGGCCCCTGGGCTGCTCTCCTCACCCTGTCCTGCTCCCCGGGACTTAGCTGCTTCCTGCACCGAGTCCCGGAGAAACAGCTCACCTTCCAGCAGGGCTCACATAGCTCCTTCACGTTGATGGTCCAGCACAAGGTGATGATGAACATTGGGAGGATTTCGGAAGGCAGGCAATTGTAGCACACCACGGCATCCAACACCTGCAGGGAGACCTGGGGGGGGGGGGAGGCTGGGCTGAGGAGAAACAAGGCAGGGCCGAGGGAGCAGCAAGTAAACTCGGCATTGCCCTTGTCTGAACCGAGGCTGTCGTGCCTGCAGTTCCCCCGTGGGCGTGGGTCATTCTGGCACCCCTTTCCAGACGTCCGCCCAAGGACACGAGCTGCCGGACAGAAGTAGCCCAGCGGATGAAGAAGAGCCGGGCCTCCAGCTGCACTGAGTTGTGGCTGCAACATCAAATCCCAGGCAAGGAGCAAATCTGATGGCAAACTAAGCAGTAGGAGCGACCGAGTGGAAGGTGTCCAGGACAGTTTACAAGCAGGAGAAAGAAACAGACTCAAAGTCTCCCTGTCCCAATGCAACCCTGTTCCTATTTTTAAGGGCCCTTTTATCCTGCCCACAACATTTACGTAACTACCCACCTTAATGTCAGCTGCAGAAGATGTCTGAATGCATAAGGCGCAAATCATGCTAAAGGAAAGGAAAATCTGGTTAAGGGTGTTGATTGGTTGGCTGGCTTTGTTCACTGAACCTCCTATGCAGAAATCTTAAATCTACGAACCCGCCAGAAAGCCCCCCCCCCCCCCTAACCAGGCTCAGGTACGCGAGGAGAACCTGTTTTGACCAAGTTCTCCACTACTTCACGGCTCGTAGCCCACTGATGGCTTCTTTGGGCTGCTATCCCAATTAATTCAGTCCTTGAACTGACACCGACACAGATACTTTTTCCACGACCCAGCCAGCAAAAGAACATGGCTCCACCAAGATTATCATTTCAAAGCAACCTCCCCCAAATTGGGTTGTCTAGCTACGTAGGGACCACAGAATCCAGAATTCCATACTAATTATACTTCCTTATAAGGAAGAGAAGATCTAAAACTTTGCCTTACTAGACCATGCCAGCAATGTAGTCATCCAAGTAACAGCTGTTGAATTTCACTAAGTTGATCAACACCAACAGAAACTCTGAAGTCAAACCAACTTTCATCCACTGGAGAACAAATTCAGCTGAAAGAAGCAGCAACAAGGAAGGAAATGCCAGATGCTGAACTGCAGAAAACCTTCTACACGAATGACGGTCAATGGCTCAAGCTTCTAAATGGCCCATTCAAAAGTTCACCAGAGGTCTTTTCTTGTAAGACCAGAAGGCAAAACCTGGCTGGATCAGACCAGAAGCTCAGATGATACATTTTGGTCACCCCCTTCTCCTTGCAAGAATCTGAAAAAGGGGACATACCTAGTTCCTCTTCCAAGTACGTTATGTGTTTCCCATTATCAGTCAGTGCCTTGAATACCTCGAGCCGCTCGTGTAGGTCTTCATTAGATGGATAATCTTTAATCACTCTAAAAAAGTGAGCTCGGAGAATCCCCAGCCTTTCACCCTTAAAGATAAAAGAACTGGCTTAAGTAACGGACGGACGTTTTTAAAAAGGACGCCTAGTAGAGTCGCTTGGCCACGCAGCTTACTTGTCCCAGAATAATTGCCTGCAACAGATGGAGGACAGCATGCCGGGCCTCAGGCGGCCGATCTGGCTGCAGCATATCAGCTACCGCTTTCCAGACAGCTTCCACCGCGTGCTACAGGAAGAGCACAGAAACACTCAGAGACCCTTGGATCCTTCGGGGTCTGTTCAGTTAAAACTGCATCAATTGTGCTTACTAAGTGTAGATCCAACAGCAAACATTGGTCTGTTAGGTAACTGTGACATTTATGTCTTAACATCACAGGGTTAGTTTCTAATTATTTTTCTCTGTCCTGTTCTCTAATCTTAAGAGAAACATTCACGTCTTTTCCCCCCCCATTCTGCTCCCTCACCAGAATATTGTAAGACAGGAACCAAACACTGCAGAATTTCAGATCATGTCTATTCTCAAGTTAACAGCTTCTTTCTGACATTCTCTTCCAATGCCATATAGCAGACATGTCAAACACAAGGCCCGGGGGCCGGATCCAGCCCGTGAAGTGGTTTCATGTGGCCCGTGAAGCCATCCTGGAAACGGTGAGGGAACGGCCCCCACTGCCTTGGCCCTGGCCCAGAGACCCTCCTCCTGCCAGAGACCCTCAGATCTGTCCCACTCCTGCCCAGGCCCCCATAGGCACCCTTGATGTGAACCATGTAGAGCTGGCCACGCCCACCCAGTAGGCCATATGCGCTCTAGCCATGCCCACCCAGTAGGCCATGCCCACCCAGGCCACACCCACCTGGCCCCCTGAGGGCAACCTCAATGCTGATGCGGCCCTCAATGAAATTGAGTTTGACACCCCTGCCATATAACTACCCAAAGGCAGGTCACGCTGAGCAGAAATGAATAAAAAGATCTACTTTCAAAAGAAAAAAAAATAATGAGCCAGATTTGCCTTCCTGTTATTTATTTGGACTCCCACTTTGTTCCAACCCCTTTTCTACTGGGGAAGGAAAACAGAAATTCTCTGGCTTAGCAACCCAGGGTCCCACCCTCTATTCATCCCAAGCCATCTACAAATGCTGAGATATGGCATGTGCGGTTCAGCTGCAGTGGAGTGGATGCTTATATACCGGTATAAGGCATTTATTTCTCTAAACAGCAAGCCCTGCATACCCACCTCTTCAAACTTTTTAGTTTTTGCCACCTCGCAGATTTGTCCAATTGCTTTTATCCGATTGTTCAAACCACATTCCATGCTCAGTTCCTGAAAAACAAAAATAGACTTAGATCTGTACAAGCAGCAGCAGGTTCACAGACATTTCTGACCACATCAAGCAGTAAAGGAACCAGGACTAGCACTTCCTGGTTAAAGATTCTTACGCACAGACTCACACTTCTTAGATAAGGGGAAACCTTCCTTGCTCAGGAACCATCCTCTGCAGAGGATCTGTGCTCTTCCATTTTGACAAATTCCCGTTTGCTGAGTTGGAGAATGTACAACTATAGCAGGAACATTGCTTGTAGGGCCAGTTCCCAAACAGTTTCCTGTGGGTGCCAACTGTCCCACCTGATTTGCATAGTGTGATTTGCATAGTTTTAAGAATGGTTCTGATCTCTCAAATTTTCTCAGAAAATAAAAATGATGGCCAGCTGTATCCAGAACAAGAATAAAGCAAAAAAAAAAAAAAAAAAAAAGATGGCTTGCTGTATCCTAAGGGAATAGGAAGTATAAGAGGTGACAGACAGCATTCTAGTAGACCAGTGCTTGGGAACTGCTTGTTTTGCATATACAGATGCCATTTTGTATGGATTAGAAATTCTCCACAGCAGCCACGAAGTTCAATGTGTTCTGAAAACTCTAAAGGCACTTATCAGCCCCAAAGATAGGGGGCTCTCCAATATGTTGACCCTCCCATCACAATCACAGCGCCTCCCCTCCAGCAAACAGCACTTCAGGATGTCCAGTTGTCAATATATGCTCCTTCCTTCCCTCCTTTCAATAAAATACAAGTTACAACTAAAGATGGGGAGGGAGGGAAGGAGGCAGGGAAGGTGGGAACTGCTGTTGTTCAATCAACCACCTCCAGCATGAAGATCCCCCATTGGGGACCCAAGCCAACTGCAGAGCCAGGTCTTCAGGCTCTTAGGGAAATGGTGGGAGTCACTCTCATCTCATGGGGCAAGATGTTCCAAAAGGCCAGAGCTTTGGACTTTAAGAAGTTGGTGTTATAAATCAAAGCTAGTTAACTGGTTAGTTAATAATCAATTCCATCAGGATGGTGTTACTGTATACCCTCAGCTGCACAGTAATAGGGAGAAAGGGTTTTCTTTTAAAGTAGGATATCCTTTAAATGTGAATGGAATTTAATCATATTACACATTAAATTCATATTTTATACATACATAGTATGGCTATTAAGATTTTATATATACATATATATGTATATACATATACATATATATATATACATATATATATACATATACTATATGTATATAGGTAAAGGTAAAGGTTCCCCTGCACATGCGTGCTAGTCGTTTCCGACTCTAGGGGCCGGTGCTCATCTCCGTTTCAAAGCCGAAGAGCCAGCGCTTGTCCGAGGACGTCTCCGTGGTCATGTGGCCGGCATGACTAGACGCCAAAGGCGCACGGAACGCTGTTACCTTCCCACCACAGTGGTCCCTATTTTTCTACTTGCATTTTTATGTGCTTTCGAACTGCTAGATGGGCAGAAGTTGGGACGAGTAACAGGCGCTCACTCTGCTACGCGGCACTCGGGATTCGACCCGCCAAACTGCCGACCTTCTGATCGACAAGCTCAGCGTCTTAACCCACTGAGCCACCGCGTCCCTTTGTACTATATACACATACACACACTATACATATATATAGTACACAAATATTGTCTTGCAGCTGAAGACAATATCATTTCATTAAACCAAAGTCTATTAAATTGAGGATTTATTTTACTAACAATTCCAAATTTTAAAAAATCCTTGAAATTAAAATCTGTATTAATTTTCTCTTGTGGCATCTATTAAAGTTTGAAGTTTGGAACATTTCTGAATGTTACCTTGAGTATTTCTGCAGTGATGATGAATTCTGTCTGTTTTCCTTCAGATGATTTAGAATTGGGCCTGGATGACAGTCCTAGGAGGCTCTTAAACTTCTCCTTTAGCCCAGGATCTTTACTTGGTGGTTTTGCCATTGTTAACTATGACAGCATCAAGGAAACTGTATGGAGAGAATCAAGGGAAAATAGTTGAGTTTTTCTCAATATAACCCTCCCGAGATAGAAGCTTAAGAGACACACAAAAAAAGTACAGACACCTACAATCTACTCTATGCATGATCAAACGTAGCATACAGGTGGCTGCTTTATAGAATACAGTATGTGTCCAACTTTGCCAGGAATTCTCCCTTTATTTTGTGCATTAAAAACATTATCAATTTATATGAGAACCAGTGTGTTGCTCTAGTTAAGAAAATGTATGGAAGTAACTCAATTCCCTTTTAGTCCTCTGAAATCATTGAGCCCAGGAGTCACGATTGAACCAAACTGGCCTTCCAGGATTGTGATATATATATTAAGTGGGAAACTGAATATCTCTAGGATCAGTGGTGTCAAACTGCCGGCCCGTGGGCCGGATGTATCATAGTGAAACCGGGCCCACCCCACTGCCTTCAATGGAAAAAGTGTCATGTCACGACACATCATGTGACATTGCGAGTTTGACATCCCTGCTCTAGGTGGTCCCTTAGTTCTTTGAACTATACATAGTTTTTAAACAGAAGAAAGCAAACAAAACCTTCCTCCTGAAATGAAACAAAGTGACTTCATAAACCAGAACCTGAAAATAATTAAATTTAGACCAACAATACTGTTGTTTGTTTTAACCATATTGAAAGGCATTTTACAGTTTTCAAAAGATAATTACTATAGATCTGTATGTGTTAGGATGCTGGTTATTTATTAAGATAAATTGATGTTGTGAATCTACCTTGTTTCCCCATTCTCAAAGTTTTGGAAATAGTCATGACATTCTTTCCAAATGCTAACGGTAATTGTAATTAATCATTACAATAGACCTTATTTTTCAGTATGGATAAAGCACTTGAACAACTAATTAGTGGAATAATACTGTATGTATAAAAGCTTTTCAAGCTGAAATAATAATTGTACCGACAGCATGAAAGATTGGTTTATCGATCTCTTTATTACTATTGCTTATAAATAGCTTGTTAGTACCTTTAGTAATTATTATATCTAGGACATTTCCAGTGTGGAAAATACAAAATGGCTCACGAGAATATGGCGTGGCTGTAACAATAAGAAAAGGGAAGAGAGCATTTTGGATGTAACCTGCCTCTGTCACCTTCTCCTTAATCCAGCTCTGCTTCCATGAGCTCCTGTTTTCTTATGCATTCCAGGAAACAGGGCCCGACTCAACCCAGGTTTTTAGGGCCTTGTGAAAGGCTAACAGGGCCGGGGTCCTCTCCGTGGGGCCGCTGCGGGAAAAGCGCCTCTTCTGGCCCCTGCCCGCTGACTCTCTCTGGCCGAGGGGTCGGCACCAGGCCCGGTCGGCTCAACCTGCTTTCACAGCGTTAGATTTTCACACACCCCGCTTGGCCACCCGCCAGGGAGTTACTGGTGAGCCGCTTATTAACGGTCCCGCCACGCAGCGCCGCCCGGCAGCCTCTTGGGCCTAAGGCGGGCCTGGAACTCGCGCCCTGCCGCCTCGCTCGCTCGCTCGCTCGCTCGGCCAAGCCGGCTCCCGCGTGGCTCTGCGGGCTGCCGGCGACGCTTCGGCTGCGGGAAGAGGGAGGCCTCACCGGCTCCCCCGGCCAGCAGCCCGAGCGCCTTAACGGAGGGAGCTGCACGGTCGGGCCCCGATTGGCCCGGCAAGCGCAACGGCCGGCCGGCCCGGGTCTTTCATGCTTGCCCGCCGGAGCCGAGAGGCCGCACAACAGCCCCGCGGAGCAGCCCCGCCGCGGCCCAGGCGCTGCCGACTTACCGGGCTCCGACCCCAAGCCGCCCCGCCCCCTCCCCGGGCCCCCGGAAGCGGAAGGACCGCTGAGCTCCCGGCGTGGAGCTCGCGCGACGGCGGGAGGAGGAGGAGGCCCACGCCGCGGGGCATTGTGGGGGCTGTGGTCCCGGCGGGGCGGGGCCATGTGCGCGGCCCGAGGTGAGGCGCCTCCCGGGAAGAGCGCGGCGCGGGTCTGGCGTGTCCGCCGGGCTAGAGGGCCTCGCCGCCCGCCCCCCCTCGGGCCCGGCTGGGACGCGGAGTGGTTGGTGGCGTCCCCGGCGCTCGGCCTCCTGGAGAAGCGCCGGCGGGCTGGGGAGGGTCCCTAGGAGGCCGCCGCAACGGAACCCGCCAGCAGGTCGCTTCCAGGCAGCGAACTGGCCGTGGGGCCTTAACTGGCAGCAACCCGCTCTGCGGAGGGCTCTCCTGAGTCTCCCGCCTCCTTGGTGCGCGCGCCTTCCGTTGCGTTCACAGCGCCCGCCGAGAGCCGGAGGGGAAGGAAAGCGCGCGTCGCCTACGAGCCTCCCGAGGGAAACGCGGCGGCGGAGGCCCCCGAGCCCCAGCGACGGGAGTGGGAGCCGGCCAACTGGGAGCAGCAGCTGGCCAACATCCGGGAGATGCGGAGCGCGCGGGACGCCCCGGTGGACCGGATGGGAGCCTGGGCGTGCTTCGATAGGGAGGCCCCCCCGGAGGTGAGCGGGGCGGCCGGGCGGGCCTGGGGGCCCCGGGGCAGCCAGGAACGGGCTCCCTCTGCTCGGCAGGTGAAGCGCTACCAGGCCCTGCTGTCGCTCATGCTCTCCAGCCAGACGAGAGACCGGGTGACCGCCGCCGCCATGATGCGCCTGCGGAAGCACGGCCTGACGGTGGACCGGATCCTGGAGACTGACGAGGAGACGCTGGGCCGGCTCATTTACCCCGTCGGCTTTTGGAGGGTGAGTGATTTTCCACGCGAAGGGGAAGAGCCGGGCAAGCAGGGTTAATTTGCAGGTTAATATACTCTCCACCTTCCGTGGGAGCTCCTCTGCCACCCGTTCACCCCATCCCAACCCTGTGAGGTAGGCTGGTTGGACAGAAAGGACTGGGCTCAAAGGCCCCATGGAGCTTCCCGAGCCGCAGTCTGTCTTAGCAGCTTTGCCAAAATGGCTGTGGCCAATTGTGTGTGAATGTGGCTGTCACCGTATCCATTACCAAACTACTAGCATCATCGGTGTATCAGTTTGTTCCATCTTCTGCCTGCACAGAGCAGCCAAAGTAACTTCTTGTCAATTAGGAAAGGCTACTCTGCACCTCCCAGTGTGGCAAGGAGACCCTGCTGGCAGAAGGTGGAGGGTCTGCTTCTCTGTACCCCTTTTACTCCCTGGCCCAGCTCTGTGTGGGGCGTGAAGAAGTATTCCTCCTCCTCACGTTAGGACCAAGGTTACCTATAGATACGTGTTTTCTTAGAAAAGAAATAAAGGACAGCCCTGGAAAGGGGGCAAGTCTGAAAGAGGTTCATAAGTATAACAAAAATTAATTCTTTTGCATTTATAACTTTGCTTTACAAAGGAAAATTCAAGAGCAAAATCTAAAATTCTACAAAAACGTATTCTAATAAAAGTACCTAAAATTGAAAAAAGGTATTTGTAAGAGCCATGGTGGTGCAGTGATGAGAGTGCAGTACTGCAGGCTTCACTCACTGCTCGCTCCAGGAGTTGGATTCTGAGTGGCTCAAGGTTGACTTGGCCTTCCATCCTTCCCAGGTGGGTAAAAAGAGGAGCCAGATTGTTGGGGCTCAGGCTGACTCTGTAAACTGCTCAGAGGGGACTGTAAAGTACTGTTGGGCTTTAAGTGCTGTGGCACATTGTGAATCTGTGAAATTCATTGCCCTAATGTGGTGACCACCTGCCTGGATGGCTCTAAGGCAGATTGGATAAAGAATGGAGAAGGATAGTCTTTGCAGGGCTGCTGGTCTTGAAGGCAGGAAAATTGCCTCCGGGTTGGAAGCAAATGCCTCCAAGTATCTCTTGGAGAAGACAACTTGCAGACAGAGTGGTAGTCTTCGTTTCTTGTTTGGGAGCCCCCCAAGCCATCTGTTTGGCCACTGCAAGAAACAAAATTTTGGACCAAGGTGGGCCTTGGCCTAATCCCGCAGAGCTGTTCCGATGTGTTTAAGATGGCAAAGTATAGCCTGGATAGCTTTTCAAAGGGTTTAGAGCACGGGTATCAAACTCGCTGTGTCACGTGACGTGTCGCAACATATTGCAACTCTTTGCATTGCTAGCAATGGGGTGGGTGCGGCTTCGGTATGATGAAACCAGCCTGCGGGCCAGCAGTTTGACACCCCTGGTTTAGAGGATGCAGGTCAGGTCTATGGGGGGGCTTGTGGTCTTGAAGCTTCTGGGCAGCTGTCTCCAAATACTGTTTGGAGGGGAACAGTGGTGGGAGAGAGAAAAAATAGGGAGGGGGTGGGTGGGTTGCAAGCACCAGATTCCCTTGGGGCCAGCTGGTTAGGACACAATAGGAAAGAAGAAAGAAAATGCTGGAGTCAGATTGGCCCTGGTCAGCCCAGCTCAGTGAATTTACATTTTCGTGGGTGGGCTGCAGAACAAGGTGCGATTCATCCAGCAAACTACAGCAATCCTGAAGCGGGACTATGCTGGCGACATCCCACAAACTGTGGCCGAGTTGGTGAAGTTGCCTGGAGTCGGTCCGAAGATGGCCCACCTGGTGATGGACATTGCCTGGAAGAAAGTCTCGGGAATCGGTACGTCTCTTGCAGAGTGGATTTATTTCTGTGTCTTTTGGGGGAACGAGCATTCAGCTACCTTGGTCTTGCACATTTAGGTGGTTTAACAATCCCTGCTATGTATCCAGCTCATATTCACTAATGTTTCTCTCTTCCATCTTCCAATTCCTGTTCAGTTGCCATATTTACATCTGGATTGCCTGCACTTCAACGTGCTAAGCACATTGTGCTTTAGATTGTAAGCCGCCCTGAGTCTTCGGAGAAGGGTGGGATATAAATGGGATTTAAAAAAAAACAACTTCAGAGTTCAGATTCGTTCATTCATTCATTTACAAGTGGTCCTCAGTTTATGACCAGTCACTTAGCAACCATTCATAGTTACAAACCACCCACCCACCCCTGTCACAGGACTTCACATCAATCCCTTGGCAGTTGCTCTGCATTTATGGCCATTTGCCGCTTTAAAACCACAGCATTCGCTTAATGACTGCCACAAACACATCATAAAATTGAGTTAGTCAGCTGGGTGACCTGATTTATGACCATCACAACTTACAAGATGATGGGCAGGCTCCATCGTGGTATTGAGGATTACCTATGCTTCAGTCCATTTACGTGACCCTGTTCTTGAAACTGTCCCTGGGCAGCCCCCATTAAATTAAAACTCAGTACAATCAGTCACAATAATTACAGATAGTGTGTGCATCTAATGGGAGCCAAGGACAAGAACTGTCCCTACAAATCACATACGTCTCATGAACTTCACACACACCAGGAAAACAGCCGTGATTTTGACAGTTTTCTGAAATGCCTGCAGGTTCAGAGCCAGAGTAAGGCCTGGACTGGGGCCAGGTTGTGTACACGAGATAACCTGGACCAGCAGCAGCACGTAGGCTTTTACACCGCTTCATGGGGCTTATGGTTCCTCATGGGAGAAACTGGAGAGGTGGGACTGTCACTTCTGAGGCGATGGGGCCTCCTTCAGCCGGCTGGCATGGTGTCCAAGGAAAGGAAAGAGCCAGCCGATTTTTTAGCCAGCCCAAATTTGAGCGGGGAATAAATAAAGTGGGATGGATCTGGAAGTTGCTCTGCTTGGCGTCTCTCTGCTGCAGGACAGAATCCTGCCGCAAGGGGCGCTGTGGTGCCTTCTTGGCCTCAGCACCTCTTCCTGCCCAGCTTCCCTGAATGCCGATGGGGTGGGGGGGGCTGGCACTTGGGGGAAATGGGGCTTGCCTGTTCTGGACGAATGGCGCCTCAGCTGGAGAAGCAGCTGTGGGGGCAGAGTAGGTCAGCAGAGATGTTGGCCAGGGTCCTGCCGTTTCCAGTTCGATTTCTTTCCTCCTGATGATTAATATGTCATGGACAGTCCTGCTACGGCTCCCTGGGAGCTCCAGAGGGAAGAACATTTTCGGAGCCTTTCCTGTCCAGGCCACTGATGTTCTCCTCCTTCAGTGGGAAGCTTGGGGTCTTGGCCTGGACATCGGCAAGATGACCAGTCACCAGGTTTCCGCTTGTTTCTCCACCGCCTTCTTGCTGCAGAAGCTCTAGGTAGCACTTGGCCGGTCTAGTAGACCTTCAGCCTGTGACTCCAGGCTTGTTCACGAGAGGGAGAAGAATCAGATAGAATTGTAGGGTGGGATCCTCTGAGCCAGCCCTCTAGGAAACCAAACCCCCGACAGATGTCTCAGACTCTCCCGTAAATCCATTATCTCCGTTCAGAGACGTCTTTCTGTGGGCCAAACCCCTCTCTGACAGAGGTTTCTCTAAAGTTGAACAAAGTGCCAGGTTGCAATCTTGCTTGATGGACTTGGCTGCAACTCTCCTCCCAAGAAGACGAAGTGCCGCCATTCAAGGAGCATGGCATGCATCTGATTGCAGCAGGAGGGGGCTTTTCCCGGTCCTCGTTTGGGACAGTTCCCCCTTTCTGATTTTGAACTACAGGTGTGGACACACACGTGCATCGGATTTGCAACAGGTTAAAGTGGGCCAAAAAGGAAACAAAACTTCCAGAAGAAACGAGGCAAGCTCTGGAAGAATGGCTGCCCAGGTGAGCCTGTCGCAACTGGATCTAAATATTTCACTTCTCTCGCTCAGTGTGAGATCACAGCTCCCATGATTTTTGTGCAAGGACATTGAGTTGAGCTCCCACAGTACCATTCCTTATTAAGCTGACTGGATGCAGGCAAAAGTGCCTCAAAACTGGTCTCCTTCCAGTATTGCCTATTTAGGGGGGGGGGGGGGTTCATCACACTCTCCTCCCTGGAACTGGGATCCACCTTAGAAGAGCTCAGGTTCTCTGCAGAAAATGGGGGAAGGGCGACTGCCCTCCTAGACGAATCCCTGCAGCTTTCCTGTCAACGTTTTCAGAAGTGGGGCTCCACCACCACCTTGTTCTTTATAAGGCTTTGGGTGAGGGAGTAGCCCAAGATCGTGCGGCTGGCTTTGTGCTAGAGATGGGGCTAGAATTGGTGGTTTCTCCGTTTCCAGCCTAGTGCTGTAACCACATTGCCAAAGCGGCCTTCATTCCCATTCTCTGAAGTGCAGGCTGGAAAACGCTTGTCTTAGACATCTGCTGTCCACAGGTGTCTTGTCAGCAGTGCTGCTCCTTCCAATGGAACAGGCACACCGTCACACTTGGAAAGAGGGCCGGAAAACACCGGCAAGGCCCATTTTTATCAGCTACTGCTCCATCTTCCCGTTTATTTCAGTGTTGCAACAAAGGGTTGGCTTTTAGCCTACAAGAGGAGAATTTGAGTGTTCTCCTGTAAGAAATTTCTCACAGTTGTGGGATTTCAGCCAAGGCATTCTTTCTCCCATCACCGTAGTGTGAGCAGATATTGGTGCACAAGCCAAAGACCAGCTCCAGACGTGTCTTTCTTGCCCTGTTGGCCTCCTTGGAAACCAACCAAACCAACCAAGTGGAAGTTGGCTCTAATGGGTCCTCCAGCCCAGGGCAAAGGGGAGGGTTCTGGGGAGGCCGGGAGTGGGGCAGAGAGCAGCCTCTGGTTGCACTTTGATCAGTGGGGCATGGTGGCAATCTCACTTCCGTTTAGTGTTCCCAGTGTCAGGTAGCACCTCACCTCTATTGCTTGATGCTCCAGAATTGTAGTTATTTCCTGATGTTGATGTTCCCTTGGTCTCAAAAGTTGGGAGTTGTCTTCCTGCAACATCCGAGACTGGGCTGCTTCAGGCATCGCTGAATGTTGATGTTGTGTTATTTTTTTCTACCACATTGAAATGTTTTTCTCTCTCTCCCTGCTCCATTATCTGCAGGACACTCTGGAGTGAGATAAATTGGCTCCTGGTCGGCTTCGGGCAGCAGATCTGCTTGCCTGTCCGTCCACGTTGCAGCGAGTGCCTCAACAGGAACATCTGCCCAGGATCCATGAAACGCTGAGGAACACCCCCCCCCCCCCCCCCCAGCCTCTTTTGTCTCGGAGCTTCTGTTGCTTGGGAGAAGCTGTTTTCTGCCGTGCTGAGACTTGGTGCCTGTCCCAGGAACTGCAATTCCTCCTTGGGCAAAGAGGAGGTCTGGTGATGAACAACACACACACACCCCCCCGCCCAGCTCTTCCTGTCCTCCATCTGTCAGCACGGGAGGGCAGGACTGGGATTTCACGCTGCCTCTCAAGTCTCCGTGAAAAGGCTACTATCCAGGAAGGACTGACTGCCCAGCGAGCACTTTTAATAAATAAAGTATGTGGGAGGCTGACTTTATTCGGGAGGGATATCTGGAAGGAGAAGGAATGACTGCATGGATCTAGAGCAGGCAGCCCAAGGACCTTCCAGGTGTTTGTTTATGTTATAGCTGGTTGCCTTGCTTATGAAATGAAAGTAAACCATCTTGTGGAACGCTTGAAGCAGAAGCAGCAGCGCAATACTGGAGAGGGACGAATTGGGACCACAGGGACGGTCAGGCAGTCCTTTCAGGGAAGGGTGCCCAAAGCGAGCAGAATTGGGGCAGTCCAGACTGCTGGAGGAGCCAGCCCGTTGCAGAACTGCAGCCCCCTGGGCCCCCAAGCCTCCCTCGGGCTGACGATTAATAGAATCAGAGTTGGAAGGGTCACAAGAGGTCATTGTAATTGTGAGAGATGCTGGCAGCTGCCAAGTCAGCATCTTGCCCCCAAAATCAACAGTTTAGAGATCAACTTAGCCTGCTTGTGTTTGCTCTGCTCTTGACTGGTTAGTGGTGATGCAACTCTACAAACAAGGGGGTCTCGTGGTTGAATTAGGATCAGAGGGGTCTCTGTTCAAAGCCAGTGCCATGGAGAATTGCTAGGTGTCCTGGCCAGTCTCATCCAGCCCAACTCGACGCGGGGGGGGGGGGGGGGGATTGGAGAAAGGAGAAGTGCCCCAACACCTGAAGCAGAGGGGATGTAGGTCCTAACAGAAGGAACCCAGCAGAACCCCGTTGAGGTGGCTGCAGGTTGCAGAGGTTGGGTTTCTCCATCTCGTACCAGACTGGTCCACCACCACCCCCATCTTCTACCTGCCTGGAATTTGCATTTCAGATGCTCCTCACTTGATGCCATTAAAGGCCGCCTCCAACTCAGGTCAGATGTGTAACCTCGGGAGCTCCCACCAAGGTGGCTCAGGCTCGGGAGCAGCTACGCCCCTTCTTCTGAGGAGAAGCTGCTGGGTGCTGATTTCGGATGAAAAAGGCTGGGCATGAGGCCGTATCTCTGGAGGACGGAGGCAGGCTTTGATGCAGGCACACCCTACACCAATAGCTGGATGGACAAAACAGGATCCTAAATATGAATTGTGATGGCTAAATTTTTACATTTTAAAACAAAAGTGGTCTGTTGTTACTTCCCAGCAGAGAAGGACCCAAACTAAGTTGCTTGATATCATTTGCATTAGTTCATTCCCAATGAATACAAGTGACACTGTTTATTTATTTGAATATTTTCTTGTGCTACACGGAAAACTAAAATTTAGTAACATTAGCCCCTCAGGGTGGCCGCAAAGATGTTCATGGGGTGGGGTCAAGACGCAATTAAAGCTCCACCTGTGCTGCGTATGCCACACAAGGGGTGGGGCTTCAATCCCACAGTCGCGGCTGTCATCTCATCTGACATCAGTGCTCCCTGTGGTCAAGGAAAGGAGGGGACGTTTGGGATATCTTGAGCTTTGTTGGAAAATGTGTTTGCAAGGCAAGTTCAGGAAGGGGCAAAAATAGAAAAGAGTACAGACATGAACACAACAAAGTTTGCTGTCCATGAGAAAACAGTTTTATTATTGACATTGTAGTATACTTTTTAAAATACAATGCAGTTAAAAGAGCTCTTTGTCAGTTATTTTTTTGTATGTAAGAGAATTAATGTGCAGAAATCAAGTTACAGAGCTGGCAGGATGGCAGAAGAAGAAAGTGTGAGATTTTACCCACCAGCATTGTTCCACGAAGCAGAGGGAAGTTGGGGCGATCGCTGGGCTCCCGGAGGGGCCTTCGTCCCATCCACCATCCAGACAGCCTTCAGTCTTGAAAACCTAACAAAGCCCTTTCTTAGGTCTGCACCTGCACACACGTCCCTGGAGCAAGATGCCACAGTGCTGGTGTCTGCCTTTTGCCCCAACGCCTCTAATGTGAACACAATTCCATAAAACAGGTCCCCAACCCTCGATCCATGGACCAGCACTGGGTGGTGGCATGCCAGAAACCGGTCCACACAAAAAAGCAAAGCCCATCCGCGGGATACAGGCAGCACACAAAAACAGGCCCCCTCCGGTCCGCGGAAAAACCCCTCCACAAAACCGCTCCCTGGTGCTCAAAAGGTTGGAGACCTCTGCCATAAAACAATGAAGCCAAGCAATTCTGACGGCAAAGCAAAAAAAGGTGACAAACACTTTCAACGCAAACCATAAGGTCCACCTTAAGATTTTCAAACTTAATATGGGTCTCCCCACACATTTTAAAAATTCACACCTCCCCCAGAAGGTGCCTTTTCAACATTGGCCCCCATCAATGTCTCCAGCTCCCTCCCCCCAAGAAAGAGCAGGTCTGCCCTGAGATCAGCTGGGCATCTCCAACCCTGGGGCTCTGAGCCCACCAACTCGCTGGGGGCAGCCAGCCGAGCATAAAGCCATGCAGGGCCAGAGGGGGACTCCGACAACCATTCACTGGAAGGGGCTGGGATTTCCATTTCTGTAGCCTTACATCGACCACATTATCTTTCACTTTATGCCTCTTTTAATCACCTACTGCAGGACAGCTATTAAAATAATTTGGAATGTGGAGGTGGATCATCACGGAGAAAGTGAAAATGAGAGGGTTCAGGGGCACCAGTTGGGGGACAGGAAAGGAAAATTAAAGATGGCAGGAACAGCTGTGCAATGGAAGCCCTACCTCCTTTGTACATATGTCACCCATAAAAAGGGCTGGAGCTTTGGCTGTCACCTTGACCTTGGAAAATAATCAGTGAGCACTTCTGAATGCCTTTTTTAAAAAACCACTATAATAGTGATGTTCAAGGTGGCAGCTTCTGTGATCTGTACCAATCCTTGGCATCCTGCACGGACAATGCAAAGCCAAAGATTAATGGAATCAATAATCTGAAACTTATTTTTTTAAGTTTGTTAAATTCTTTGATCTTTCCCAAATTGGGACTTCCACAGATAAGCAGAAATGCACTACTCATCATTCTCAACCAATATGGCATTAAGGACACTCTACCCCCAACACCTCTGGAGAGCCCCAAGGTGTACAAGCTGGAGAGAGAAACTTCAGAAATGACGCATTGTCTGCTGGCAGGCACCTACCGGACCAAAAGGGTGGACGGGACCACCACCAAGATTTCCCTCTCCCCACCTGGCACCCGAACACCCCCTTTCTACAAAACCACAAGACAACGTTCCAGAGGACCTGGACTTCTGTTGAGAAGACCACGGCTATCACCCACAGCTTTTGTCCTTTCAAAAACAATAGCATCTTCTACAATCAGATTCACTGGAAGGAAAGCAAGAAAGGGTGAATTACAACTTATGATCTGCCCCACCCTATCAAGTTCTCACTGGAAGCTTCCTGGTCTCTTTAACAGGAGAGCCAAATCTGGAATTTGATTCTCTTGCAACACAAATCTTTTTCCTGCCAGAGATTCTGTGGTTGGAGCCCAGTTGACAGGAGCAAAATTAGGCAGAGAAGCCTGGCTTGATGGGTACAAATGCATCACGTATCTGAAGCCTCTTCAGAGCATCACAGCCCTCGGTGTGGCCCCCACCTCTTTCGGTCAACCCAGGCAGTGCCTGAACAAAAGGACCCTCTAGTAAGAAATGCTACAATTGCTTTACCACAACCATTGCCTTTTTTTCAAAGGGAGAATGAACTAAGCCATCTTCTTCAACTCAACCATTTACAAAATATTCAAAAAGCCCCAAATTTGTCCATTTATAACATGCAAAAACGTCACTTTCCCCCCTCCTTCAGGAGAGCTGGGGGACAGTTTGTACACAAAAAAGGGCCTTGATTGCACCATTGCAGCCACCATTGGGAGTTTTGGGGACTTCCCTGATGGACACCCCAGGACAGCAATATTTAATCTCTGCCATCATTAAAAGGGAATTCCTTATTGATATGCCGCCTTCTGTTTTTTTAAAAAAGAAAAAATGCACCCCATTCAGCTATCTTCTTAAAAACCTTTTTAGAAAAAGAAAAAAGGTTGTTCCTTTTCCTAGCGGAGGCACGGAAACCCCTCACTGCCTTTTCCTTCCCAAACAGCCCTTGACCTCATTGGCAAAGCTGCTCCGCCCGTCCCTTCCTGCTGAGGGAGCTGTGGTGGGCATTTTTTCCCTGCCAAAGACCACCTTAGACCTTTAAGAGGCTGCCCCCCAAAATGAGGGAGTGTAGGGTTCATTCATCAACTCAGTTAGATTTCTATTTAGATTTAATGCATATGGTTAAGATTACTGTATTTCTGCCACATATCCCTCCTGCCAAATTTATAGTTCCAATCTGGTAGCTCATCTGGAAGTCTCTGTGGCATCACTGAAATGTTGGGAGTGACCTCCACTTTGCATCCAGAACTCTTAGTGGCATTTTTACGGGCAAGAATTTGCTGCAGAAATTACTCTTGAAATATTTGCCTTGGTTTTACGCTGTTCAGAAACACTAGAAACCACATTCCCACCAAAAGAGAATCAATTTGGTGGGAAATCCCAAATTTGCCTGCTCTCTCCCAGTCTGGGTCCAAGGCACATTGGCATATGCAGCAGAAATTTCCCACTACACGTGTCCCACCAGGAATAAAGATGGAGTAAAAATACTCGTTGCCTAAAGGGCTTACATGTAAGTCGTTTCTCTGTGGGTTCCGTTCCCTTGCCCCCTCGTAATGGTCAGTGGTCAACGATGACCACCAGATTTACAGTTACAGCAGGAACTCCTCACTGCACGCTGTCCCTGGATTTTGAGCCTTAACCTAGCTAGGCCAAACACCACAATCTTCGGGGAGCTGCAGACACACTGGCATCTCGCATTCGCACTTTCCCCAAGAGCAACTGTGTAAGAGCTAGAAAGCGTTGCAGCAAATTCACAATCATGTTTACCACCTGTGTGAAGATTAGTCCCACCTGAGACCAAACCCAGTCAGGCATCTACTTTAGGTTGCAAGCTGAAAGAGAGGCTGGCTGGCTGGCTCACAGCTACTGAAAGAGCAGCAAAATTAAAGCATTGGAAGTTTTTTTAATGCCCTCAAAATAATAAAGATGAAATTCGCCTTGAGATGTTTCTTGCTTACCAGCAAGAACTTCATTCTCAAAGGAACGTTTTTCTCATAAGTCTCTCAAGTCTCACTGAAAAGTGTATTTTATTTCTTGACTTATTAAATGAGGTGGCCACCCATCTCATTATTGAGCAACTCTCTTATAACAAAAATGAATTCAGATTGCAATCAATGACAAGATTCACGCAGGCGTCCATAAGAGGCTGGCTTGACTGCTTGTGATCTCTGCCCTTGTAACCATGCATGGTATTTTGTAACTTAAAAATCTTGTACTTGCTAAGTTATGAGCCTGAAAAAGGACTGGAAAGAAAAGGATCTGCTATGCTAAAAACAAGGGAATTTCAAGTGGTAGCTGAATAAAGTACTGAAGATAAAGTACTGAAAAAATAAACTCCAAACTTAGAACTGAAAGGGTCACAATCAAGGAACAGTTAGCTCATCCACTTCTGAAGTTGTTAACACTGCAGTCCGTAGTGGTAGAAGCTCTAGCTTTCAGCTAAATGGAAAGGAAAGGTGCCGATTTGGAATGTAAAAATATTTTAAAATAACTAAACACAAATGGGGAAGAAAAGCAACTCAAACAATTCCTTATATAAAAATGGTCCTATAAATAACATATTCTAATATTGCCAGTTAAATGATCCATAATTAATACAAACTTCAAGAGGTTTCTCTCTCTCTCTCCCTCCCTCCCTCCCTCCCACCTCCTTCGCCTTCCCTTTCCCGCTTGGTGCGGACCGAGAGAAACCGCCCTGCTTGTGGAGGAATGTGGAGCATGGAGTGCGTTGTGCCCTGTCCGTCAGGTGGGACGCCATTTGTGCACCTTGCAGGAGGAGCCAGAAGGGAAATGGGGACCCTCGATGGGCTCAGAAGTTGCTGAAGATCTCCCGCTTCTTGTTCCAGTCCATCCGAGGCGCCCTCTTGCTCACCCGCTTGGCACGCACTCTCTCTTTGGCTTCCGCTGCGGTGGGACTGAGGTTCAGCCCGCTTTCCTCAAAGGGGTCTTTCTTCTTCGGCTCTCTTACCTGGGAGGAAAGCAAGAGGTTTAACAAGAGGCAGCTCTTTGGCTAAACTGCTGCACTGCTTCAAACTCTTTTGACGGGTTCTGAAATCCCAGCCCAAACTTTGTGTGACTTACAAGACCAAGACAAGGCTGCAAAAATAAGTTGGGGTGGAAATTAGTCACCTGAACATCTTGCTTCTGGAGTGGGGGAAAATACAGTTTCGAGTCTTAGAAGAAGAAGAAAAATAAGGAGTTCAGGTTTCCTTGGGTTTTGTCAGTCATTCAACGCCCATTCAAACAAGGCTAAAGGAGGGGGACTTATGACCATCCTCTGAGTTTGGGCCATTGCAGTGTCCCTGCGGTCACACGGTTACAATTTGTGTTGTTCCTTGCCAGCTTCCCAAGTCAGAAGTTGCAAACCCTCATTTTATCACAACAGCCAGACTTGCTCTTTCAAAGTGGCACAGTCACGTGATGTCATACTCTGTGACCAAGTCACTTAGTGATGGCAACTCTGGACCCCATTGCCAACATAAGCTGAGGATAACCAGTAAATGTATTCTTTTAGTCATTTGCAGGTTGCTGCCAACAGAACTTGACAGTACCTGGATTCACACAATACGCCTAACCCCAAAAGCAAGTTAACAAAATAGAATTGTATTCATGCTGTGCAACCAACTGGCTTCTAGCATGGCTTAAAGTGATGATGAGGTTCACACAATATGCTGAGACAAGGCAGTGGCTTTCCACAACACTTTGACCTAAATGCCATCCAAGTGTATTTCACCTAAACTAAAGCTTGGGCCATTTTAATAGACTGTGATCTATTGCATCAGCCGCTCATAAGGATGATGAGAGTTGAGCACTTTCCTTGGGTGAATCACTGTTTGCGTGATGACCTCCTCGGATGCTTCCCTAGATGCCTCTCCAGGTGCCAGCTCGGAAGGGGATGAGCCGGTCCCAGACATGTCAGAGGGGTCTAGGACAACAGGCCACAGCCAACTCTCCAAACCAACTCACCGTGGCCAAATCACTACTGGACAACTCATCACAGGACAAGAGTTACACTAATATTAAAGCAATGGTGGAATAGAATCATTAAATAAAGGATGCCAAAGGAAAATGAATTGTGAATGACAAAAATTAAAATATTTTTAAAATTATTTTTAATAATTAAATTGAATTGTTGAATTGTCCTGCAGCAAGCTGTCCCATGGCGAGCTGGCTGTGACAGGTTGACCATAGCAAGTACAGGGCAAGTTGCTGTGGTGTGTTGTCCCATTCCCCATGGTGGTCCCAAACTGGGATCAGCAAGACCCAGCATGCAGGGGGAGCAACCATATGAGTAGCCGGCCGTGTGCGAGACGGTCGCAACACAATTACAGCAGGACAGCACAATGCCTCAGAAGTAGAGAGCGTGCAACTACAGCCAGCTAGCTGGGATGAGAAGGGGCTGCCTCCTCGGCCTGATCTGAGAGAGTGCAGAGTGGAGAAGAAGCAGGAGCAATGGTGGTCAGCCCGGTTACTTGCAAGGCAGCAGCTTCATCCCTCTTGATGTGCCACACCAAGCGATGGGTATTTAACATAGCAAGAAGGAATGACACTGGGAACAACACATCCATTTTGGTGCCTAGTGTTTGTCAGTTTCTTTGTTGATCTTCCTGACATGGACTGTGGACTTAGACCCTGGACTCATGCCTTGATTCTTGAACCTACTTCTCAGATTTGCCTTTGCCTTGAACCTTGATAGTGGACCTTGGAGTGGGGTGCCTTGTTTTGCTTCTACTTTGTCCTTGTGGATTGCCCCAGCTCCATGGATTCGTGTGGGTCATTTCAGAACTGAACTAGGAAATCATTGGGATTTGCCTTGTTGCTGAACTGGGATTTCCTGGGGAAGACTTTTGGAGAGCTTGGAAAGCCATAATAAACCCCTTGAATCCCCCATGGTGTATGTGCGTGTGAGCAGGAATTGGACAGTTAGAAAAGCAAGAATCTCAAAGACTGCTTTTAATAAGCAGCCAGGGAACCAACATCAAAGGCTTTGAAAGCCAAATTTGGTTGCTTCCTATAACTAACGACCTAATTGCAGCAATACAAATGTTTCTGTGATGTTCCCCCAACTCATTAAAAAAAAACCTGGAAGAGTTTTGAAGTTTCTCAATGTTCTTCAAGGGGGCAACCTCATATAGAGCACATTGCGGTGATCTAGTAGGGAGGCGACTACGGCCTGAGTAATTATATCAGTCTAAAAAATAAAGCCACCCGCATACAACACAAAATCCTGACCACCTTTTTACTAAACAGGAGCTGCAAGTCCAGGAGGAGCCCCAGGTTACGCACTGGTTCTGTTTTGTGGCAGTGCAACTCCATCGGAACAAGAAATGGCAAATTTCTTGTTGGATCCAGAGGCCCTAAAGCCCAAAGCCACTTAGTCTTGCTAGGGATCAACTGAAGCCCGTTCTTTCTCCTCCAACTGCTGAGATAGGCCATCTACTTGGTGTTGGCCAGGAGCAGAAATGTAAAGCTGGGCATTACCAGCATATTGCTGATGGCTTCTCCCAGAACCTCCCTGGGTGGGGGGAGTGTTCAGCCCTGAGGCCTTTTCAGCCCTGAGCCCTGAGGCCTCTCAACTGTGGCTCAATCTCCCCTGCATCACCAGAACTGGAATGGGTCCAGAGGAAGGAGGAGAGCCAGGGTAACACCACATCTCCCTCTCCCAACTCTCGGAGATGGTCCAGAAGATATCGTGGTCCCGAGAAGGAAGGCTGTTCCATAACATCAGGAGCATCACGGCACCTTCCTGGCCGGCTCACACTCCAGCTCACTTCCCATTTCATGCAGTAACGAGGAACTATAATGGTCTTCTCTGAGATGTTGCTGGATGGGACAATTCCGAGCAAAGGAGATGATCTTGATCCTCCTTTTTAGCAAAAAAGAAGGCTGGGCTTTGTAAGTGAAAACCAGCCACTTGCCCTGTGATTCTATTGGTAGTATTTCTGGGGGGACCACAGGCCCACAGCTTCTAGTGGCAGGTGGATCAGAGCTCACACTGCAGCCGCACCCTCCTTTCTCTCCCCACCTCCGGCAACTCCCTCTAGAACCTCCGTCTCCGTGCATTCGGGGAAGAGGAAGGCGCCCAGTCCCTGCACCCTAACCAGGGGAGGGGGGGCTGCAGCTCATCTCACTGCCTCATCCCTGCTAAGCGTCCATGTCAAACTATGTAAAGAAGTGCAGAGATAACCCTGAAGGGGGCAGACAGGAGCAAGTAAGGAAAACAGAGTCCTAGCAAAGGGGACAGAGTGGAAAGAAACTCAAGATGGCCCCACCTTGATTCGCTTTGCTACAAGAAGAGACAGAGGGAAACTCTGGCAAGCTTTCGAGCTCCTGTAATTATACTTCACAACAATAAAGTAACATTCATGTGATCCTTTTATGATTTCCTGGTCTGCCCTACCTTTGGAGGGCTGACTTCTCCTTTGAGAGCCAGCGCTCTACGACCGAAACGGCACCCCCAAACAAACGTCACCCGAGGCCAGGCGTCCCCAGCTCAGCTTCCCGCTTTCCCTCTCCAGCTCTTGGCACTCTGCCCACTCGTTTGCCAAGAAGACATTTCCCTCCCCACTGCCTCTTTCCACACACAAAGCAGGAGGAACGCTTCAAACGGAGGTAGTCCTCCCATTACAACTGGCTGATGGGCAACCTTTCAAAGCTGCATTCAGCGTTAGGACTGCTGCCCCCTCCACAGGGTCAGGTTGTTGCCTTTCAGGTGCTTGGCAGCCGGCTCACATTTACAATCGGTTGCAGCAATTCACAACGTTTTTTGCCATTTTCCAGCAGTATGGCAAAAAGCACCCTGCTGGATTTGCTTAACAGCCATGTGATTTGCTTAATGACTGCTATGACTCACTTTATGACTTTGTAAAAATGGTCGTAAAATTGAGTCTGGTCACACGGTGCCTCTGTTTATGACTGCAACGAATTCCAACTAAAATTCCAGGCTCGACGTGGTCCTAAGTCGAGGACTACCTGTGCAGCGGAGTGACTCGGGGCTGGCAGTGGGGAGCAGCTATCCTTCTTTCTCAGCTCTGGGAAGGTGAGGGAGGGGAAGGGCCGCCCGGAGCAGCCAGCGGGAGACGAGGGTGAAGGGCACCAAGTTGCCCCGGGCACCAAGTGCTTCCCCTCTGTAAACAGGGACAACAGGCGCAGCAGAGACTCCCTTCCCAGACCCCTGGCAGGATCCCACCCACAGGATCCGTCCATCCAACGCTACCCAGGAATCGGCCCACCTCCCCGAAAGCCGACTGAGACCAGCAGAGCTCTCTCCCCTCCCTCTTCTCTGCTGCCCCCCCCCCGGCCCCCCAAGTGTGGAAAGAATGCGGAGTTGGAGGCAGCTGCGCCTGAGCTGATCCTCCCTAATCAAAGCCACTCTGTCAAGCGCCACATTTTTGCTCTTAAAGAAAGAGCAAATAATCAGCCGCGTTGCACGGAAATATTTTCTTTCACATTTGAATGAAATTAAGGGAGTTAATTCCAGGGCTGGGGGAGGGCGGCTTGCCTGCCGGCTGCAGGGTGGGAAAAACCCGCCCCGACCTGGCCTGCCCGTTTGTTGCGTCTCCGTGGATCAGCAGAGCCTTTGGGGGTCCCGGAGGGAAGACCGCTCGGCTGCGGCCATCTCTGGGGTGGGGCCAGCAGACGTTGAACCGCCTGGGTAGCCGGCAGGGAAGGAGGGAGGGAAGGCTTAGTGGGCAGATGTGAAATGCTGGCTGGGGAAGGAGGAGGAAAACTTCCCAAGCTGCTTGGAATGAAGAAGAGGAAGCGGGGAGAAAAGGCTAAAAGCTGGAGGGGAAAACTTGCCATGCAAAGGGCTAGAAGCTAAAAAGCGATGCTGGAAGGAAGAGTTACCCATGGCGGGAAGAGCTTGGAATGACGAACAGAGAAGAAGCAAGGCGAAGGGGACAGGACCAAGAAGGGCCTCTGGAGCAAAGCAGGCCAGCCACCAAAGGAAAGCAGGTGGAGGATAAGGAGAATCCAGCCTTGGGCAGGGGTTGGACTAAATGACCTCCAGGGTCCCTTCCAGCCCTAGGTTTCTGTGAGAAAGATGAAAACTTGCTGATTTGCAAATCAGTCCTTGGCCTGGACTGCTTCTTTACCTCGGCCTCCTCAGGACTTTGGCAATCGCTGTGGGACGAAGACACGGATCCGCCATTCAGCTGTGAGGGATGGAAAAAGGGGGCACGTTTATCACAAGACACAGCTGGTGGCTCCCCATGGGGAAAAAACCCAATTATTGGTTAGAGAAAGCACCTGGAGGGCTTTGCGAAGGTACACAACTTGCTCGATTGGAAAAAAAAGAAGTTGGAAAGGAGAGACACTTTGGTCAGATGAAGAGAAAGGAAAAACAGGCCCTGGCCTTCTTTTAGGTTTGGGCCGCCTACCAAGCCATGGTTTGTTGAACAAACCACAGCAGGCTGGCTTGACACTTCACACTAGGACGTCAAGCAAAGTTTAAAGGCTAGGCTTAGGTTTACTGATTGTGCAAAGCCAAAGCCGGCTGTGTAATATTATGATTCCGTGGTGCCATGAGGCTGAACCAGAAGACCCCGAGGTTCTGTACAACCACCTGAAGGCAACGATGCTGTGATCTTAGCCCAATGCCAAATATCAGCCACGGCCAGAGATTCCCTATCAAGCGTCCAGAGATGGAAAGCAATACGGGATGAGTTTCCATTGATCGCTTGTGGCCCTCAGGGTCAAAATCCCCGGGCCCTGGAGTGGGAGAAGGGGAGGCCAAATGCCCAGACTTGCTAGCTAGAGAGAATGACTAGGCCAGAAGGGTTTCCATATTGTCCCCCCCCCAAAAAAAAAGAACACCCAGAGCTCAACGCCACTTACCTGTCTTTGCGCTGACCCATTTGTCATAGGTTGAGGAACTCCCCCTGAAGAAAACACAGAGAACACCAATGAGGAACCGTTCCCATGAATCCCTCACCCTGTGCAGAGGATTGGCCCCCTCTGGGTCGTATAGCCATTAATTCTGCAGCTCCGGAGCGGCGGGGAGGACCCAGCTTGTCGGTGGCAGGTTGTGCAGAAGCAGAAGAGCTCCACCTTGGATCACAGCACAGGACAGCCCACCGTTAAGTGAGAACAGATCACAACGGTTAGTGCAGGGATAGAGAAACACCAGGAAGTCACTGGTCAGCTAGACTGGGAAGTAACAACCCACCGACCCAACCAGCCCGGAAAGAGGCCGGTGAGGCCCCTCTGCCTGGCCTCTCAGGCACAGTGTGGCTGTGTCCATACAGTCACCGCTCTTCAGATCAACTTGGGGAAGTCTTTACATTTACTAGCATGAAATGCAGAGTGGTTCTCTTTCGCCCATTCTGATCCCAACACGCACACACACATTCAAAGAGGTTCCGGCCATTTGCCCCGATGCCCAGGAAGGTTTCTCTTGTGGGGGGGAGCTTTGATTGGGAGCACGATGCAGCAGGAGAGGGTTTGCGTTGTGCAGTTGCCGCCTGGTGAGGCCAGGCCAAGTGTTGCAGCTGCTGCTCAAGCCCAGGATGGATCAGGGCTGCTGCTTACTGTAGAGATGATAAATGCTGGGGCCCGAATGTCGCTGTGCCGGGTAAGTTCGTGGTTCTGACTCTACTGAGAACTTATAGATTTTTCAAGAGCATCAACACCCAGCAACCAAACCAGAGTGGGCAAAGCTCCAGGTTCTGGAACCAACAACTCCCCAGCTGCAGGGAACTCAGATCCATCCCAGGGTGCCCTCTAGAATCTCACCTTCTCCCCCTTCTGCTCCCCTGAAGAGCCAGTGATCTGAACCCAGACTCCCCCCCCCCCCCATCATTCTCTGCTGTACCACCCAGACAGAAACAGGGCGTGCTGCCTGCTCCAAATGCACCTTGAGCGGCCTGGCAGAAGGCTACTGCAACCAGAAGCGACCTGCAGAATCACGACCTCAAAACTTCTAAATCTTCCCTTAATCTTTCCTCTCCCTGTGCTGGCAACTCCCCGATGGCCCATCCGTCTCCTTCACAGCCCCTTGCCCAGAAGAAAGAAGGGCCACATTTGAGCCTGGCCTGCAGTGCTTGGAAAGCAGGTCTGGGCATTAGTGCTGGTTCTGGTGCTCCGCCTGCTGCTGCAGCTGCTTGCAAAGAGAACAGGGGACTCCTCCTACATGGAGCCAAGAAGAAAGTGTCTCCACTCCGTCTTTGGTTGTCCCTCTGCTCAACATCTAACACCAGCCGCTTCCCTCCCTCCCTCCCTCGCCTACCCCACCCCCCACTGCAAAAATCTCCAAATTATTCCAAGTTGTTCTTTTGGAGTCTTTCTTTCCACTGCGAGCCAGAAAAGAGGGCAGGCAACTTCAATAGGAAACAGCTGTGCTAAAAACACAGAGCTCTCCATTCAGCCTGGCTTGTGGGGGGGGGGGGAGGGTTGGCGGTGGAATCATGTACGTTGGGTAAAGATATGATCTCTCTCTTTCCCCCCCCCCCCCACCCCAGGCAAGAAGAGCAGGGAGTCTCTGTAGCAGCTGGGATCCAGTCCTTGGTCTGTTTGAGACCCGGGTTTTGCAGGTCCAACTGTCAACGCTGCAAACCTTGGATCTGAAGGGCAGCCGGACACTTGCTGCAGCCCCAGGAGGTGGCAGAGCCAACTGGGGGACTCCTGGGACACTGTCAAGTGTGGGACAGGGAGTCTTCTTCTGCCATGTCCAGTCTCAAAACGCCTCCCCAACATTTTGTCCTTCTAGTTCGGCATCTGCCGAAGAGGGAGGTCAAAAAAGTCAAGATGGCAGCTGCAACCATACAACGTTCCATTCCTTTTCTTAATGTCTGTTTGATACCTCACCCCCCCTCCCCACACAGATGCCCCCATTCTTGGGTGGGTTGCCCATTCTACTCTTAAGAGAATTAGCCACGGTTGCTTTCAAAATCTCTTCACTTGCGGCCATCAAGAGGCTTTGCTGAAACGTTGGTTCCCATCTGTCCACGGAAGGCATCTGGTGCTCTGGGCCTGCCTAATCGTGACCTTCTGGATTTCCTCCAGCCAGTTTACAACAGCTTTTCTGCTCAAAAGTGGGAAGGGATGGATTTAATTTACTTCTAAACCGTTTATAGGTTCCCCCTTTGGGCACATTTATCAGCTGCAGTTCTCGAAATGGTACGGCCTTTTAGACTACACGAGTGCTTTTTAAGCATGGCAATCTTAAGATATGTGGACTTCATCTCCCAGAAATCATTGTCGGCTGAGAATTCTGGGAGCTGAAGTTGCCAAGTTTTCAAAACATTGGGTTATACCCTGCAATTGCATTTCTCACTTCTTCGGGGCTGAGTCCTTGCCTTCAAAAATAGATTTGGGGGTTGAGGTTAAGCAGAATTAACCTACAAGAAAGCAGAGGTGCCAAGAATACGGCCTTTCTCACGAGCAGGAACTGCTCCTTTCCTGAGGCTGGCTCCTGGTGGAATCCCTCACCTCGAATGTGCTCTTCAGCAGGAGTGACACCCAATTTCTTGAAATATTCATCTGTTGCAGGGTCCACTATCAGCAACCGTGCTTCATTTTCCTTAGACTTGATGTGGGCCACAACTTCTGAATGCTTCATGCCTTCCACATTGATCCCATTGACCTGTAGGGTATCCAAACCAAAAGGGAAGACGCTGGTAAGAAATGCACATTTGGGCAACCGAGTGCTTTGCGCCGGGGGCTCCAATCACTGCAGAACCAAAACAGGGCAGCCACCCCAGAGAGGATAAAACTTAGAGTAGAGAGTTTCCATCTGTCACCCTGATGGGGCTTCCTCTTCCCAAGACATCCAAAGGGCTGACAGCAACAGAATTCCTAGCTCTGCTTCCTCCTAGAGGACTCTGGGAACTGAAGTCCTCAGAGCATGCAGTTATGGAACACTGAGGGACTATTCTCTGCCTCTCACCAAACTGTAATTACATAATATGCCATAATACACATGTACACTGAGACTCAGGGAGGAGATTATGGGGCCACTGAAGGAATATTGGTGAGCCACCCGTGGTCCTAAAGAACCAATTGCCCATCTCAGTGGTTACAAGCCACAGTTACCTTGTTCACACAACTTGCTAATCAAAAACCAACCAGACTATGCAATATGTAGCCTGGAACATTAATTAAATTCCAATGATCTTCTTGCTATATTATCTGCCCACACAGCTCTCAACCGCAGCAAGAAGCTGGATGCCAGAATCTGAAAGAAAACCAGCTCCCAGCTTTAGTTTAATTTTTTAGAGGCAAATATATATATATAGTGTCTCTCTGTGTATGTGTCACACGGATACAGTATGTGCATATTATTTTACACAGGGCAAAGGATCTCTGCTATGCTCAGAGGAATGTAAATGAGGATAAAGGCAAAATTTGCTCCAGGAGGCTGCCCATTTGTCAGGCAGGATACTGAAGCCCCTTTGTCCATGGGCAGAGGCTAAATAACCCCTCAAAGTGGAAAGCAACGGATCAGTTAATCAAGTGGTGTGCTACTCTTTCCTTTTCTGCACGCAGGGAGGCCTTTGGGAGAAAAGCTAAGTTTCCAGGAAGAATAAACTATTTGGGAAATTAGTCATGCATTTCAACACATTTATTCTGGAGATCTGGAGGCTGTGAAGTTACTCATTGAGAAGGTTCTCCTAATCTGATCTGAATCAGGGCCCAATAAAACCTTTTGTCTTAGCTGCCTATTCTTTTCTTCCACTCTGAAGCAAATAATGAGCCAATCTCTCTCTCTCTTCCTTCCTTTCTCTTTCCTTTTTATTGTAAATAAGAGCCCAGTTTTGGGCTGTTCAGAGGGAGAAACCAGAGGCACAGCTGTGCCAGAGAGAGCTAGGGCAAATATTCAGGAGCCAGAGGCTGGAGGCATTGCCTAAGTCCTGGGAAGGCAGACAGCCTTAGGGAGGGACTCGGGCTGAAGCCCCAGCAGTGAAAGAGGATGGGAAGCAGAATCAGGCCGCGGGGTATTCTAGCTCCTCCCAATCAAGTAGAGTTCTGCTCCTCCTATGGGACATGTTTCCTGATCTAGTGCACCTCAGGTGATCAAAAACAGCAGATGCAGAATAACGTATAATAAGTAACATGCTGTGGGGAGGGGAACAGAGGAGGGAAGATCTGTTAAATGAAGCTGTGCAGCTGCTGCTGTCACCATACCTGGCAAGGCTGCACCTGTTGAATACCCACCATCTCTTCTTTGGGAGGAGATGGGAACACGGGACCTGAGCTGCAAATACCCCCAAGGTTCATTACTAGTTGTGCTGGGGGATTCCAGCAAGACTTCAGCCTTCTGGCCAAGCCCCTGCCAGCCAGCCTCCATTTCCGGCCCACCCTCAGTGGCTGCTCTGGCTCCCCCCCCTTCCCTTCAAGTAATCAGTGGGGAAGGGGGGCAGGACTCCTGCAGGGCCCACAAAGCTCTCCAGACGTAGCTCTGGAGAGGCTGCCAGCCCTTCTCCCCTCCCGGCCTCCTTGCACCTGCAGTGTTTCAACAGGGGGCCGGTGGGGGCTGCAGGAAGCTGAAGGGAACTGAAGGGGCCAAAAGAGCAAATAGGAGAAAGCTGCCCCTCTCTTCCTCCTCCCCAGCCACCACCACCCCCCGCCGCCTGCCCGCCTGCCCCACCAAACCCATCAAACTCTTGATGCCAGTCCCGGAGAGCAGGAGGTACCTGGATCGGGTGGCAACTCCACAGTCCATTTATGCGCCTGGGAAATGCACCAGCCAGGCGTGCTGAATTAACGAGCAGAGGCCCGACAGGTGGGGCATTGAGGCCAGGAAAGGAGGGCCTCTCTTTCTCTCCCCTCTCGGACATCCAGGGACCAACTCAAGAGGCAGGAAGCGGTCCGAAAGAGCCTTTTCTGGGTGCCCCGCAAGATCTGCCCCAGAGAAGGGCGCGAACGGACAGGCGTCTCCGCAACTCAGGACTGAATTGGGGGATTCTTGGGGCTCTCCAAGCTTGGGGTTCACTTTCAGACGTTTCCTTACCTGCCCCAGTTCCAAAGTTCTGACGATCGTCCCCCCCTCCCCCCCAGAGTCACATGACTGCACTTGAGGCACTCGGCAACACAGCCCCTTTGCAGCAACTCGCAGTCGGGTGACCATGTTTTGCTGTGGCTCAGCTGATTGCAGGCAGTCCTCAACTTACAACCATTCACTTAACAACTGTTTCAAGAAAGTAACTTATGACCGGTTTTCACATGTACGACAATTGCAGCATCCTGGAGTCACGTGATCATGATCGGTGACTTCCCTAACTGGCTTCCGACAAGTGAAGTCAAGGGGGGAACCAGATTCGCTTAACAACTGCAATGATTGGCTTAATAACTGTGGTTATAAAGGTCATAAAATGAGGCATGAGGCACTTAACAACTGTCTTGCTGAGCAGTTGAAATCTGGGGCTCGATTGTGGTCATTAGTAGAGGACTGCCTGCAACTTCCGGTTTGCTTAACAACCATGGTGTTCATTTTACAATCACCATATTCACTTAATGACCACTGCAGAAAAGCTCATAAAATTGCATGTTATATGAATGGCTCGTTTTACAACTGTCATGACATACGACTGTAATGGGCAGGCTCCAGTGCAGTTTTGGGTTGAGGATTACCTGTAACTAGTTGGGTAATGAAACATCTACAAGCAAACCAGTTCAGAGAGCTCCCAGGACCGCCCACCCCCCATGGAAGGTGGTCCCAGCCCAGGGCCTCCTCTTCTGCAGGGCTTCTCTCTCGCAGACGGGGAATGAGGCGTGGCCCTTCCTGACCTATTCTTTGGAAATGGAGACTTGAGGGCGCTCCCTCTGCCTCTTTTAACTTTTTAACAGCCTCGTTTTAACCTTGTGCTTTGTTCTGTGCTCTTTTAACTAGGCTTTTTACACCACTGTATGCAGTAGTGGGATTCAGCCGGTTCGCACCACTTTGGCAGAACCAGTAGCTATTTTTTTGTTGCCCAGACCCAGAATGAACTTCCGGAAGCGGCATCCACACAAACCAGTTGTTCACATATTTGAATCCCACCACTGACTGTATGTTTTTATTGTAAACTGTCCCGAGACACTTAGGTAAGATGGGCAGTGTGGAAATTTGACAAATAAATAAATTAAATAATTCTGTAAGCCAAAGCTTTCACTTGATGCCAACTCTGGCTTTGGCTTCCTTCGCTTTTCACTTGCTAAGGATGATGTTGCATCAACAGATTGAGCAAAAAATATCTCAAAGGTGTCTTGCGACCTCAGACCAGCAATAATGTTGGGTGAATTCCCCTACAAGTGTCAGGATCCTTCACCTGCTTCCCAGATCCCCTCATTACCTCCACGAGCCTGTCTTGTGGCCGTAGACCTGCTTTGGATGCCGGGGAATCCACATCCACCGAGCGGATGAACTGTCCAGGCCGGGACTTCTCGCTGTGCAGGTTGAACCCATAGCCATTGGGCCCTTTCTTGAGATGGCAAAGTCGGGGCCCCAAAGGCTCCTTGGCCTGCCCATTCACATCCTGGATTGGGGGGAAAAAAAAGAAAAAGTTACAGTTTTTTCTTCTTTGGTAACAATAAGGAGCACCGAGGAAGTGCCTTGCTCCAAGTAAGATCTGCCCGCCCATCCCAAGGGCCAGGATGACAGAAGAACCACAAGGGACAACTGCCGAGCCCCCCCCCCCAAGCAAAATGGGGGAACAGGGAAGGTATTTCTGATCCATCAGAGGAAAGGCCCCCATTTTATTTACAGACACAGACCAAACTTCCATAGAACAATGAAACATGTAGAAAAACTGAATTATGAAAAGCTACATATATTTGCCTTATAATATGAAAAGAAACATACCAAATTTTGTTTCTCCCATAAGGCTCCTTACAGACATCACAACTAAACACCATTGTGCAACTTGTTTGATTCTGTAGATTTATCTGCTAATAAGGAGGCCTCTTCTTCCATCGAGCAGCCACAGCGATCAGCGGGGTGTGTGTGTGTGTGTGTGTGTGTGTGTGTGTGTGTATATTGATTCAGAGCACCAAGCAGGGGATAATTGACAGTTATTCGGCAAAGCACTCCATGTCGGTTTAAGTACACCTTTCACATGGAGTGGATCCGATCCTAGACGGCCCTTCCAGAACTGCTATGGGTGGAGCACTGAACCCAGGAAGCATAAATGTTCTGTGAGGAGCAGAGAGGATGCTATACAAATACTCAGGATCAGAAATAGGTCTTTGGAATCAAGAACGTTGCCCACTCTGGGTCTCCACTCTTTGGGCCCCCAGTTCTGTTCCTCTCGCCCTGCAGTGAGCAAACAGCCATCTGAAAGTTTTATGTGTTGCCCTGAAGTCTCCTTTGGTGAAATCCTAGGCAACGCTCTGCAGCTGACTCAGTGTAGCTTTCTCCCACTTTCATTCAGGAAACACAGAGGAGCTATAGTTTACAATAGGATTAAAATGTAGTTTTAAAAAATAAAAATATCTAAAGCTCCCCCTACAAGAAAAGCAAGAAAAATAGAAAATCCACATCCATTGCAAAAACTAACATACTCTGTACCTCTGGGCCTGACGGAAGAGAGGAGCCTAGTTCTCAGCATCAGTCTTAATTATCTAAGTGCCAGACATACAGATCAGATCCCCACTTGAAGGTTCAGTTGATTTAGTGCCTAAGCCTCTACACAGAAATCTTCTCAACTAAACTCATCACCTGCTTAGACTTAGAGAAAGATCAGCGGCATTCAAAGGGGGCTGGACTACCTATTTCACTCACCCCCTGAGTTTTGCAATTCTTTCTCCTACGCTAAGTCTGAAAAATAAATCATGTAAAACTAAGATTTGACCGGCTAAGGAGCAGCACCAGCCCAACTTGGTAGATCTCAAAAAGCTGGCTGAGCCTGGCTGGGATTGAGGGAGGAGACCACCAGGAGAATTCAGGACTGACAAGTTGAAACAATATCCCAAAAGAACATGGCCAAGAAAACCAAACGGATGAGTCCACGAAGATACCAGGAATTAATGCAGGCTGAAGGAGGCCAACAGGCTCAAAAGGTACCACTGAGGAAGCCGATCTTTCTGGGCAAGTTGGAACTTGGAACATTCCTAGAACACAGAATAGAGTTGGAGGGGGCTTTGGAGGTTTTCTAGTCCAGGGGTGCCCAACCTGTGGGCCGTGGCCCACTACTGAGCCATGGCCTATTGGCCACCAAGCCTCATGAGTGGCTGGTTGGTGCATGCATGCATGTGCACATGCACAGCCCCAGCCGCATGAGCATCACCGCACCGTGGGCTTTCGCAGTCTCACATGAGCGCTCACAGCCCCACTCGTGCTAGCAATGGATATCCATGCACACACATGCATTCCCCCCAAAAAACTATCCCTTCTTTTCCCCCTCCCCCTGCTTTGGGCCAACCCCAAAAGGTTGGGAAACTCTGTTCTAGTCCTACCACCTGCTCAAGTACGAGACCCTATATCATTTCAGGCAAATTGCTATCCAGTCTCTTCTTGAAAGCCTCCAGTCATGGAGCACCCAGAATTTCTGAGAGCAAACCGTTCCACTGGTGGATGGTTCTCACCGTTAGGAAATTTCTCCTTAGTTCTAGGCTGCTTCTCTCCTTGGATAATTTCCAGCCAATTCATACTCTTGCCGCCACAGGACAGCATAAGGAGGCTCCTCCTGTCACCCATGCCCAGAAATATTCCCCGCCATTCCCCCCCCGCCAGCTCCCAGGAAGCTCTGTCCCCTCCAGGTGAGCTGGCATCCTTCAGGCCCCCCTATCAAGCCAACTGTTGGGCCTGGAGTCACCCCCTTTAAAAGCACCTTACAAATCAAGGCCATGCTACAAAACTGGTCTGGCAGAATGAGGGGTTTACTCCCTCTCTCGCTCTCTCTGTATGTGTGGTGTGTGTGTGTGTATGTGTGTATGTGTATGGGGGGGGGAGAGAGAGAGGGAGAGAGAGAGAGAGGTAGACTACTTGTCTCATCAAGCATAGATAATGTGAAAAGAGGTGTGCATGGCATATTGGGGTCTCTACTCCACCACACAGACCAGGTCTCAGTGAGAAATTTGTTCTAATTCCACATAATTCCTATTTTCTATTAGCTCAGGATTAGTTTTCTCTGATTATATTTGTTTCAAAATTTCAAACCGAGATGGCAAATACAGGACAGTGTAGAAGAATGAAGAACTTGCAGTAAGAAAAGACAGGAGCACCTGAGATAATTTTGCTAACATCTGATAATGGAAAAGGTCAGGGAGTTGCCTTATGGATTACGCAAAGGCTTTTTGCAGGCCTCCAAACTCTGGGTGCCCAGGGCTACCTCACCTGCCTCCTGAAAGAGCTGCATGACTACAGGAAGCAACTCGAGTCATAAAATGGAATATTGAATAACTAAAAGCGGGGAAAGGCCAAGGTTGTTTACTGCCACTTTATTTAAATTACGCACAAAAATTCTGAATCAGAAGAATCAGAAATTGGGATTTAAACTGCTGGGAAAACTTCAACAGGCTCAGAGATGCTGAGGATGCCATTTGGCTGGCTGGAAGCGAGGGAGACCTCAGCACTCTCTTAAGGATGAAAGCCGGCATTTAAAAAGCCCTCAGCTTCTCTCGACCGCAATGCCACCTCGCTGCAAATGGACAGAGAGGAAGTCGAACAAACGGCAGACTTTGTCTTCCTGGGGTGAAAAACGTCACCGGGGTGGTGACTGGAAGAAGGTGAGGTCTCTTACTTGGGAGAAAGACTATGGCAACTCTGATGCTAAAGTGCAGAAGCCTCAGTTTGCAACAGAAGTGGTGATTGTCCAGGCCAAGGTTTTCCAGGCTGTAACGCCTGGCTGTGAAAGCCGGAGCATCAGAAAAGCCGACAAGGGGAGAAAAAAGCCATTGGGCTGTGGTGATGGAGAAAATGGCTGACAGCACCTTGGATGATCAGAGGGCCAAATCACCTGAGGCTGGATGAAGTCAAAAGAGGCGCTCGCTGGAAGGATAAAGTTGAAACTGAAATACTTTACAGGCACAATGCAAAATTTGGAGTCGGTGGAGAAAACCCTGATACTTGCAAACAAATTTTTTAAAAGGGCTGACAGAGGGAGAGAAGCCATTCTCAAAATGATTTCCACCAGGACATGTAGAGTCAAAAGCAACTGAGCAATAATGACCAACATAATTGCTGTTCCAACTCAGGGGCCTTCGGGCTCTTTCCCCTTAGCTCATTCAAATATCATAGAAACCCTCCCAGGCTGCAAGCCAGCCAGGTGACTTCTTCCTGGAGAAATGGCAGGAGGGGTTGGAATATAAGTTGGGGATGGAGAGGTGGCTGGGAGGATGTACTTTGCCCACACCGAGTCCCTCCTAACCAAAGCAGCTATATTTGGGGGATTTGCCTCTTTTAAAGCACATTATACCAGGATATTGTTCTATACAAGTGAAAGTTCAGGCAAGTACCTCTAAGCCATTGCTCCAAGTTGTCACCAGCATGCCTTCATGCAGCAAAGGCTGTTTCTTAATTGAAGACAAATGCCGCACAAATCCCTCTGACTGGGCCACTGCTTGAAACCAAAACCTCTAACCAAGGGCTCCTACAAAGCCACAGATTCGTGTAAATGGTCTGCAGCCTGGTTCAAATTAGCCCCAAATGGCTATGGAAAAATAAAGAACAACATGAAAGCAGAAACTGAGGCACAGTAACAAAAAGGGTGCAAACTGAGGGGGAAAAACTGCTAGAGCATAGATGAAAAGACATCCAAGTTATTTTTCATTTTTATTTCTCTTGCATAAAATGTTTAATGTAAGCCCTATTTCCTCTTCTTTCTTTTTTTTAGATAGGATTTGCGTTGGGTTGCCTTAAGCAGAAGGTCAGAACAAAACAAAGGAGCAGCTCACAAAAGTTTCTGTTTTTAATACAATTTGTTAATCAGAAAAGGTGTGCCACTCCTGCGTATTTTTAACCTGCCAGAAAGGAAAGCAAGGACCAAACAGCTTCTTCCTGTTGTCCAGGATGTTCAGGATGGAATTGCAAACAACAACATCATTTTTCTTGGAAAGACAGAAGAAGACCAGCAAGCGCTGAATATACTTGCAAAGGTCACAAGGATCTTCCCCTTTCTGAGTTCGTTTTTCACATGTATTTTGGCTACACCCTTTATCCCCCACTCTGACATTTGATTTCTTCTTTTAAGTGAAGTCTGATGTATTTGTTTCCATAGCACTTCACTGTTATTTTTTTAACATGTCAAGATAGATTTAATTTTAATTTTGTTTTCTCTTATCCAGTTTTGTGACATCTGAACAATGGAGGTGCACCTGGAGGTGCACTCCATGTTATTAAAAAAATGTTGAAAAGCACACCTGACTTGCATCCTCTCAAGCCAAATGAGGATTCAGGCTGAACAAATTCCAGGTACTATTTTCCAGCCCACTTAGTTGCTGTGTCATCCAACTCATATTCAACTAGCTTGTCAATCAAAATATATGAACGATTGAAAACAAGATATTTTATGCTTATATAATTCCCACAATCTATTTTGGAAGTTACCCAATCAAAACACTAAAAGGGAAGAGTTGATCTTAGCAAATCCATATTGACCTCTGGTGCCGCATAATTATCCAGGTCCTTACTGTCAATTTCTCTCTGATCTGCTCTAGAACCTTTCCAGATATTGGTCAGACTAATTATCCAGGGGTCCTTGAAACCTCCTAGAAAGAAAAGAGGCAACATTTGCCTACCTGTAGTCATTCTAGAGTTCTTAAAGAGTTAACAGACCCTCAGCAATTTCCTTCTGTATCCTAGGATAATCTTTTCCTGGAGATTTAATTCATGTAAAGAAAGTATTCCCTGGCCATATTGTCTTTCATTTCACATTTCAAATTTGCCACTTCATTCCATACTTCATTCATAACTGCAACACATCTTTCTGAAATTTGGCATCTACGTTCTCTTGCTTCTTCTTCCACCTCCCGCAATGCAGATGGTCCTTTGCAGAACTCCTGGTGGAAAAGCTACCCCCATGGGCTTTGGGGGGACCAACCGTCCATTTCTCCCATGCCCTCAAAGACTGAAAATGTCCCTGGTCAAAGACGAATTCTCCAACTCAGAGCAAGGCTTCAGGCAAGCCTCTGTCGCTTTTTTCTTAATTGAGGAGAATTTGTCCTACTAGATTAATGCTGTCTGGCAAATCTCTTTCTAACTGTCTAAAAGGCTGAGGGTGCTACTGGCATCAAATCAATGCTTTAAGAACATACAATCTTTGTGTTTGGGGGGTGGGGGGGATGCTCTGACTGGAAGGGCTGGCTTTGCCCTTTCAGGGTTGGGCATAATGCAGAAGAGCCAGAAGTGGAGAGGAGAAAAGGAAGGAAGGAAGGAAGGAAGGAAGGAAGGAAGGAAGGAAGGAAG
>JAKJMR010000298.1:648974-662043 GCA_024449315.1 Daboia siamensis
AAGGAAGGAAGGAAGGAAGGAAGGAAGGAAGGAAGGAAGGAAGGAAGGAAGGAAGGAAGGAAGGAAGGCAGGCCTGCCTGCCTGCTTGCCTGCCTGCCTGCCTGCCTGCCTGCCTGCCTTCTGGAGTCTGCGAAACTGGAGCCAGTGGCTTTTGTTTACTGCCTGCAGTGGGATAAACTTATTCTGCCACAAGATGTTTCAAGGGACATTTGGGTAGGTGGGATCCTACACCCAATCTCAAGAGTATCTTGTTTCTTAAAGCTCTGTTAGTTAGTGCCAAGCAGAGAAATTGTCCTGCATTTGTCTCTCCTGTTTTCACTTAATTTGATTTCAAACCTGAAAAGGAGAAAATGCCTTTGGGGGCATCTGGGATTCCCGCACTTATCAATGAGGTAGACAAGGGCTACAAGGGACGTCGTGGCTCAGTGGGTTAGCACGCTGAGCTTGTCGATCAGATGGTCGGCAGTTTGGCGGGTCGAATCCTGAGTGCCGCGTAGCAGAGTGAGCGCCTGTTACTCGTCCCAGCTTCTGCCAACCTAGCAGTTCGAAAGCACGTAAAAATGCAAGTAGAAAAATAGGGACCACTGTGGTGGGAAGGTAACAGCATTCCGTGCGCCTTTGGCATCTAGTCATGCCGGCCACCTGACCACGGAGACGTCCTCAGACAAACACTGGCTCTTTGGCTTTGAAACGGAGATGAGCACTGGCCCCTAGAGTCGGAAACGACTAGCACGCATGTGCGGGGGAACCTTTACCTTTATCTTTACCTTTTTAGACAAGGGCTGGGTTTGCATGCCTGGAGGTTTTCCTACCCACTTTTCACAGTGTCCAAAAATCCCAGGGAAAGTTGGGGGAGGGGAGTGAGGGGGCTCCCAGGAACCTTTTTCTAGAAAATGCTGCTCTCTGCTGCTGCTGTTAATGCTAAAGAAGAGGAGTGGATGGTGATTTTCTCCTGGACAATGTATGAATTCAATTCTTTGGATAAATTCAAAGGAAGAAAACTTCAGTCATTGTTCCCCAAATTTCTTTCCCCATAATTTTGGTGAGAATTTCGTTTAAATTAAATGATCAGTTCAGTTTTTTTTTTAAAAAAAAAAACTTCATTGAGAAACATCCTCCAAAAGGAAACTAAAATCCAGGTCTAAGCAGCCCATTTTCTGCTATTTCTCCCTTTGTCCAATATTTGGACTGTAAGGCGATTCACTCGTCTATGCAGCCACTTGATAGTTGAAACCCAATCTCCAGAGGCTTGCAGACACAGCCTGACAAATACTAGCAAAGGATTTCTTGCTACCATCCCACCAGCCTGACTTATCTTAATCACATTTGAGACCGGGTGTAAATCCAGATTTACACTTGCAAATCTCTGGCTCTGAAATCCAGCCAACATTCTTGACAGTTCCTGTTCCTGACACCCTCAGCTCCCGACTGACAGCGGAGTGATGGCAGCCAGGAGATTAATCCCATTGGGAGATAGCCCTCCGAGTGAGCTCCTCCCCCGCCCACTCCGGGTTGGCCCCAGATGGGTCACCCATTGGCTGCTCGAGCCTCTCCTTGATGGCAAGGACCTCAGAGGGGAAGGACAGCGTCAACGGAGCTCTTGCAGGGTGAGTCGGGGCTCTGGGAATCAGGAGGATCCCACAAAATCCACTTCGGGATGGAGCTAATCTTTAAAGCAGTATTTCTGAACTTTGGCAACCTTAAGATGGGTGGACTTCAACTCCCAGGTCTACCTATCTTAAAGCTGTCAAGATTGAATAAAGGTAAAGGTAAAGGTTCCCCCGCACATGTGTGCTAGTGGTTTCCGACTCTAGGGGCCGGTGCTCATCTCCGTTTCAAAGCCGAAGAGCCAGCGCTTGTCCGAGGACTTCTCCGTGGTCATGTGGCCAGCATGACTAGATGCCAAAGGTGCACGGAACACTGTTACCTTCCCACCGTAGTGGTCCCTATTTTTCTACTTGCATTTTTACGTGCTTTCGAACTGCTAGGTGGGCAGAAGCTGGGACGAGTAACAGGCGCTCACTCTGCTACGCGGCACTCGGGATTCGACCCGCCAAACTGCCGACCATCTGATCGACAAGCTCAGCATCTTAACCCACTGAGCCACCGCGTCCCCCAAGATTGAATAGCACTGCTTTAAAGACATCCCTCAAGATTAGATTCTGTATGGAGTTGATCAGATTTCAGAAGAAGCTGAGGAGTGAGCAGAAAAAACACCTTCTTGGCTGTTCTGCACCCCATCCTGATGATTGTGGAGGGTCTACCTATCCAGGTGTGCTGTCCCAAGGCTGGATACCTACTCAAGCCAAGAAAAGGTCCTGTAACTTTTAAAAACTATTTTGTATTTGTTCAACTTAGGAGGCACCCAGAAAACCCTACAATTATAAAGTGGGAAGCAAATCTGTATAATAAAATGATAAATAAAGCCACTGAATAACAATGCAATGCAACAGTTACGCTCTTCTACTCAACCAGACCATTTGTTTCAAGGCCAAATTGCTATTTCTAAATATTTCTCTACAACACAGAGTCAATCTATAGCCCTCCCCTCCCCCGCAGTTTCTCCTCTGAGCATAACCACTGAAAACCTGCACGATTAAAAAAAGACGACTATTTCCTCTTACATTGTGGTATCAAAACTCAGAAAAACCGTAATATAAGCTCTAAAATAGGTGCAGCCACGTTTTAAAAAAATAATTTTCTTCTGCCCATTCTGTGAGTCCAGCCCCTCCTGACCTCCCCACCCCAAAATTACAAAGGCAACCCTTTCCCCCTCCTGCAAAACTGACCACAAGACACCTGGGCAGCTGCGGGGGGGGGGGGGGCAGCCCTTTCGCTTTGCTTTCCTCTGTGGGGACACTGGGCTGGGGTCCCCCCCCATGGGAGGCATCCCCGGGGAGAGGCCCTCCGTCCGCAGGGTGATCTCAGCAGCCAGAGAAAAGGCTCACCATTGGATCCTGCTGACCACATAAAGCCAAGACGGGCTGGTCCCCAGTTTGGTGAGCAGGACCATGGAGCTGGCTCTGACAGCTTGCCTTCCCTGGCACTCTGTGCGCCTCAGGCAGAGAAAATAAAACAATAACCACCTGGTGACATCTCTCCTCCTTCCTGGAAGAGCAGCAGGTAAACAATCCAATTATGCAGCGTGGGTGTGCGGAATGGCTCCCTAGCCAGGAGGCTTGTCTGCAGGTGGGACCCCCTAATTTCTATCACACCTCCCTGCAGTGGAAGCCTTGCTCCTCCGCCAGGGACCAGAAGGGTTGCCAAATCTTCCCGAGGAACAGCCGGAGGCCAGGGGCCCCTCTGGCTTTCCAGTTCCTGCCACAGCCCTTTCCTTTGGAAAGAGCTGGGGGGTAGGCAGAACGTCGACCATCTTCTCCCCACTTTGGTGCGCAGGGAGCGAGAAACTGGCTTCCCCCCCCCATCAAGTGTCCTCTTCAGGTTCTTCTCCAGCCACAGAGCAAGGAGTCCTTGACCTCTCTGGACTGGGGGGATTCAAGTGAGTAAGCCGAAAGCAAAGAGGCCTGAACCGGGTGGAGAGTGAGCGAAGCCTCGGAAACCATGTCAGCTCAGCTCAGTTGCATCCACCCTGGAACAAAAGGTGCCCAGTTGGGGCAGAAAGGCCATCACCCTCACTTGCGACCTGAGGATCTCACTGTAAGGCAGCTTGATGTCAGGGGAGGGTCCCTGTGGCCCCTAGCTCCCTTGGGGACAAACTCTACTTTGGCAGGACTTTTTGCATCTCTGGTGGGTTGAGGGGCGTGAAAGAAACCATTGTTCCTGACGTGTGACAAAGCTTAAAGCTCCCTTGTTATCTCCCCTCCAAGCACAGTATGAGAGGCCCCACATGCGCACCTGGCTCCTTACAACCAGAGAAACAAGGGAGGGTCCCTTGCCCCATCCACTCTCCAGCTGCGGGCTCTGCTCTCTCTTATCAGACTGGTCCCACACAGCTTCCTTCCACCCCAGCTCCCACAGTCTTTGCCACGTAAGGTTTCTGAGGGAGGGAAAGGGAGATGAAAGGTGAGCTGTGCATCACACGCACACTCCCTGGAGAGGCCAGGTAGCCCAGAGCACTGATTGGCTGCAGAGAAGAGGCCACGCCTACTGCTGGATTAAGAGCAGTAGCCTTGCACACTCTTTCCTAGTGCAAAAGACCAAAGGAATGTGAGACAGTTCCTGGAAAAAGAGACAACTTTCAGATTAGTTGGACTGTGTCCTGCAAAAAGATTGACTGAGAGTTGAAGAGCAGAGGCTACACCTATTGTGAAGTTCCCAGATCAAGCTGGTGGCAATGACAGCTTCCTTGAGCAACCTATTGTTTCTTTCCCCCTGCAGAAGAAAAAGAGGCTTTGAGCAAGAGAAGGCAGTTTTGTAACTCCAAGATTAGGTAATCTGTGCAAGGCAGTTCCCTCTCTTCTAGAGCAGGCAAGTCAGCAAGCTTGATTGTCTTTTGTAACTTCTATCACACAATGTGACACTGCACACCATCACAAGTGCGCACAGCTGGCTATTCTTCCCTGGCAAGTGTAACAAACCAGGATATTTCCCAGGCCTTCAGACCAGCACGTTCATGAGGCACCACAAATATTTCCAGCCCGCCTCAGAAAATTCTTCCAAACCTGCAGAAAACAGGAAATGATTCAACTGGTTGAATAATAACAGAGCTCTGAGTTTTCCCAACTCAAAGTACACACTTCTGCTGTGTGCTAAGAACTGGAATAGGCAGAAAAGCCTATTAAAATTTGTATTTGTAAAATTAATGACCAAATGGACACCTTTCAGATTATCATTAAGAGTTGTGCTTAGATTTTATTACAAGTTTATTACAAATTTATTTAGAATTTGTTTTCTAAAGCACAAGAATTTACAGTCCTCTGCAAATTAAGACTGGATTGGCCGTTGATAATACCAAACCAGCAATTGGTTTTGTTAACCCAGCGTTGCAGTATGTTGTTTGAACCCAGTCCTTTTCATCAGGATTCTTTGGAAATTAATGCAAAATAGAAAAGATACTTTAAGCTGTAATTTTGTTATTGTTTTCTCCAAAAATCACACTGCCAACGATCTGTCTTTGGGGGCTTCTGGAGCAGCTGTGGACCAAATCTAGCCTGCAGGCCATTGGGCACCCATGCACCTTTTATTTATTTATTTATTTAATTTAATTTCTATACCGCCCTTCTTCCGAAGGACTCAGGGTGGTGTACAGGGCAATACAATAAAAAATACAATATACAAAAGTTAAAAGAAATTAAATACTGCAGTCCAAATCCAATAAATTAATACAATAATATTTAAAATACCCCAAACCCATCAGACCAGGCCGGCTTGTTCAATTAAATACGTTTTTAGATCACGGCGGAAGGAGTGAAGGTCGGGAGCCATCCGGAGCTCAACCGGGAAGCAGTTCCAAAGGTCTGGCGCGCCCACAGAGAAGGCCCTCCCCCTGGGGGCCGCCAGACGACACTCTTTGACCGATGGCACCCTGAGGAGGCCCTCTCTGTGGGAGCGCACTGGACGGAGGGAAGTTGATGCCGGCAGCAGGTGCTCCCGTAAGTAATCCGGGCTTTCTCCCAGAATTTTTAGCAACAGACACACCAACTGAGGAATTCTGGGACCTGAACATCTCAAGGTTGCTAAGATATAAAGAAAGTGGGTAGAAGACCATGCTAGTACCACCCAGATGCCTCAACTTTAGTTCCACAGTTTCAACAATTGTTGGCGGGGAAACTGGCATAACCACTAAAGCAGCATAAAAGAATACATAATATGGATGGTAAACTATACTGAGAAATAATCCCAAGGTATCCTAGAAAAAAGCATCAGCAAAGCAGGCGCATTTTCTTGCCTAGACGTTATCCAGAGCTAAGCTTGACCCCAAGGAGATTTTATTGTTTAACATAATTTTAAAACTGTAGATAGAACATAGAATATCAGAGTTGGAAGCGGAATTGAAGGTCTTCTTTCTTCTTTATCTTTATTAGATTTATATACCGCCCTTCTCCTGTAGGATTCAGGGCGGTTCACAAGGTTTTTAAAATAACAATACAACAATTACAAAAATTAAGAACAGTTAAAATAATTACATTTAAACCTTGAAAAAATATAAAACCCCAATTAAAATCCAATTAAAACCCCAATTAATACTCTCAGTCCAGGCCAGAAAGCTCAAAGAGCCAAGTCTTCAGGTCCTGGCGGAATGAGCGAAGGTCAGGGGCAGTCCTGAGCTCTACGGGCAGCTGGTTCCAAAGGGCAGGCACGCCCACTGAGAAGGCCCTACCCCTGGGTGTTACCTGCCGGCAATCTTTTACCGGCGGTACCCTGAGAAGACCCTCCCTGTGGGAGCACACAGGACGAAGGGAGCTTGATGCCGGCAGCAGGTGTTCCCTCAGATATCCCGGACCCATGCCATTTAGGGCTTTATAGGTCATCATCAGCACCTTGAATCTCACCCGGAGGGCAACCGGAAGCGAATGCAGCTCGCGGAGCAGAGGTGTTACATGGGAGTATTGGGAAATCCCCATCACAACCCGCGCAGCTGTATTCTGCACCAGCGGAAGCCTCCGAGTGGTCCTCAAGGGCAGCCCCATGTAGTCCAATCGGGAGGTCACGAGCGCATGAGTGACTGTGCGCAGGGCATCTCGGTCCAGGTAGGGCCACAACTGGCGCACCAGGCGAACCTGGGCAAAGGCCCCCCTGGTCACGGCTCCTATATGGTCTTCAAAACTGAGCCGCGAATCCAGGAGGACACCCAAGTTGCGAGCCCTATCGACGTGGGGGTAACACCTCACCCCCCATCATTAAAAGTGGAATAAAGTGGTTAGTCGGAGATGCCGGTATGCACAGCCACTCAGTCTTGGTGGGATTGAGACGAAGCCTGTTTCTCCCCATCCAGACCTGGACCGCCTCCAGGCAACGGGACATCACGGCAAGGGCATCACTGGGTTGGTTTGGGGTGGAGAAAAAAAGTTGGATATCATCAGCGTACTGATGATACCCCACCCCGAAACCATGAATGATCTCGCCCAGCGGCTTCATATAGATGTTGAACAGGAGGGGAGAGAGAACCAACCCCTGAGGAACTCCACAAACGAGAGGCCTCGGGGCGGACCTCTGCCCTCCCATCAACACCGACTGCGAGCGGCCCAGAAGATAGGAGGAGAACCACTGCAAAACAGTGCCTCCCACTCCCAATCCCCTGAGACGCCGCAGTAGGATACCATGGTCGATGGTATCAAAAGCCGCTGAGAGATCTAATAGAACTAGGACAGAGGAACAACCCCTGTCCCGAGCCCGCCAGAAATCATTCAACAGCACGACCAATGCTGTCTCCGTGCTGTACCCGGGCCGGAACCCCAATTGGTATGGCTCCAGATAATCAGTTTCCTCCAGGAACAGAGGAAGCTGATGCGCCACCACACTCTCAACAACCTTCGCCAGGAAGCGAAGGTTGGAGACCAGACGATAAAAATCGCTGGGTCCAGGGCAGGCTTCTTGAGAAGGGGCCTCACCACCGCTTCCTTCAAAGCGGCGGGGAAGACACCCTCACTCAAAGAGGCAGATATTACTGCCTGGAACCAGCTCCGTGTCTCCCCCCAAGCCGCATAAATCAGCCAGGAGGGACACGGGTCCAATAAACAGGTGGTGGAACTCAGCCTCCCCATAATCCTGTCCACATCATCAGGGGAAACAGGATCGAACTCAGTCCAGATAACATGCTCAAGACCGTCCGATTCCTCCACATCAGACTCTGCCCAGTTAGAGTCCAAACCGGCCCGGATCTGAGCAATTTTGTCCATCAGATGATGGCTAAACTCCTCAGCCCGCCCCTGCAAGGGCTCCTCCCTCACCTTCTAGTCCAGCCCTCTGCTCGAGCAGGAGATCCTGTAGGATTTCAGTGTATGTTTCAGTGATATTACATTTTGCATTTATGTATTTTTATGCTGTGAACTTGCTGATCATCTTCTGGATAGAGAGTTGGCTTTTCTCTCCATTTTTGTTTGGATGTGTGTAAATTAAAAGAATGAGAGAGATCAGGGAATGAGAGTACAAATGAGGGTGGCAAGGATGGGCAGGCAATAATAGTAATAACTACTACTGTGATGATGATTGTGATGACGCTTTTATTCAACAGTACAAGGAATAAAAATAATTACGTTTCTGCTATTTTTGGGAAATACAAGTTCCTGTCAGGAATCTAGGAATTATCCAAGTAACACGGGTCCAGCAAGGTGTTTTTTGCAAATGCACAGTTGATATAGCCAAAATAGTTCTTGTAAAAATGTATTTACTCTGTTATTCCACCTAATAGTCCATTAACTATAAGAATGACTTTGTAAGAACTTTTTCATCATCCAGCCATTTGATCCCTAGATCTCTACATTTTGTAATTTTTCCCCTGTTCTGTACCCTTGGTTGTACTGTCTCTCTGGGGTTGCCAAATCTACAAAAATTATTCTTTTCAATTATTTATAAGACTTGTTTGCTGCCCATCTCACCTAGAGGTGACTCTGGGCGGCTTGCAAAGATAAAAAACCAAAAGAAATTCAAGCAATAAATAATCATAATAATCCTTGGACGTAATCCCCAATTAGACATCTTGAGTGCAATCTCAAAACAACTGAACTCCATCAAACATCGAGAAAATCCCCATCAGTCAAGGCAGCTTGACTCAGAACAGCTTACATCCTGCAATGATACCTCTAAAAAACTGTCCCTTTTTACAATCCTATAATCTCTTAATTTGGGATAGAGCCGAGTGACTGGATGGAGTTGAGCATTTACTGGCCGGATGCCCTTCCTGACATCTAGGCAGAGTTCTCGGCAGATATGTTCTCTTTCCCCCCTAGAAGAGAAACATCTGCTGCTACCTAGGATTGACCTCTCAACCTTCTGAGTGGGTGGCGAGCATCTTCATCTCTAGGCCACATAATACTTCTAACTCCACAAAGCATCAACATCTGCTTATTTCAGGTCCTTGGGAAGGACTCCGTAGGTGGATAAAAATGCCAAATCCAGTCTGAACATTTGGTTGACTGTGCAACGAACCATATAATAATTTACAATTAAAAGATGGGAGAAAGGGAGCAGGATCTCCTCATAATCTGTCAGCTACCTCCAGTTTGAGGCCCAAAGACAACTATTGTTATATCTATAGTATTGTGTTCCAGATGGCAATCAATTTGCACGCCAAAGTCCCCTAAAATGTCAATATCTTCATTTGCAATAAATTTTTCAATGTTGTTTTGTACCACATTTGGGAAAGTTGGGAAGAGTGTTTTTCCATCGATTTCAAGGGATCATAGTGGTTGTTTGTTTGACAGGTAGATAGGCTGATTTAACTGATTCACCCAAGTGACTTGGGGTAGCTTAAAAGATTAAAGACAAACTTCTCTGCACCCCAGCATAAACCCCCCCCCTCCCTGGGAAAAAATGCTGAACTATGAACCAGCCAGAGCAGTGGAGCTCATCTCCTGAGCCAAATACCCTGGGTTACTCTGAGCAATTTCTTGCATTCACTAGTCGCACCATCCATGGTTTCACCCAACTTTCCTTATAAACGCTGCATTGCCCTTTGATACATGTTTAATCCTTGTTTGTATCATGTTTGTTTCCATTTTTTTTACAGCTGCAAAAAGGAACCTGTTTCCCTCTGGATAGTGCCAGCTTGCAACCATTACCAGTTCTTGGTCCTGCCCACTTTATTTTCAATTTCTTTTACGTATTGGCCATATAATGTAATTATTTCCTCCATGTTTTTTTCTTCAATTGTTTTACTGTCAGTAAACCATGACCTCCAATATTTCATGCTACTTGTAGTCAATAAACTTCACCATGGAAGCGGTATATGACGCACTAGCATCAGTTTTGGGTTTTCTAATTTAAATTGTTTGATTCAAGCTATATCCAGTTTTCTCCATCGGCAGCACATCTTATTACAGTATTGGTGCACCCATTATCCATGGCTGCACAGTAATTATATTTCCACTATTTAACTTTCAGTGTAGAACTTTTTAAATATTCTAAGAGTTTATAACTTCACTATGCAAGATGTTTTATGATCCAAGTATTCCTAGATATTTGTAATGTTCTTCTATGGCAAATTGTATCATTTTTTTTCCTTTCTTTATGCTGAGCACTGCACATTTGCTAAATTCAAATTCCATATTGAAATCATCACCATATATCCTTACCATATAAAGGATTCACTTTCAGTTTTTGATTTTCCATATACTTTCAATCAAGTGTGTATAAAAATTACACTATTTTTCCATTTTGACAGTTCGTATCCAGGTTTTGTTTTATTCAGGATTATTAGTGAAAGGTATTACCGAGACAGTAAATATCAAAAGAATGAATCTCCTTGAAAAATTCCTGCTCTGATGTTTACATTTCCCATTTCCCATCAAAGTTGCTTTCTATTTTTTCATAGCTTCTTTCACAAAATTCTGGTTTTGTGCACTAATCCCAAATACTGTATTCGCAAGCATTTACTGCATGCAGCAAAGTGAAGAAAAACAAATATCCTTTTATAATAATTCCAAATGTCTTGTAAGTTAGTTTTCCTTCACTTGTAGTTTTAAAATACCAATTTGTCAACCAGCAATTGGTCTTTTGCTCTTTGTGAAATTTTAGCAAATCTTTTGTTCAAATGAATACATGAAATGTTTGAACACTGCATACCAGTTAGCAGTCTGAGCATTCTTGGCAAGTGAAAACTGTTCCACAGTTGCTTGCAAGTGTACACTTTTGTCTGTTTTTTATTACTAAAAGTGTTCTACTAGTTGCCATTCATCCTTCAAAGTTTCCAGTTTGAAACATGGCATTAAATGGAATAATCCGTCTTTTATGAAGTTTCATCAGATGCATGAGCCAAAATCCAGGTCCTCCCTCTTTTCCTGCTGCACTCCAGTTTTTGACTTGCTTTGCTTGGTTTTTGATTTCTGATGTAATAGCTATTTGGACTGAGCAAAAGATTTGCACAGTCTCTTTTCTCCGGCCATACCCAAATCCTTTTAGTCTCCAGGTCCTTATTCATCTTACTTGCTCTTCTCTGCACTTTTTCCATCTTTCTTGTAATGTGCTGACCAAAACTGGATGCAGTATTCCAGACGTGGTCTTACTAAGGTTTTATAAAGCAGTACGAATACTTCGTGTCCTTTTGATTCTGTGCCTCTCTTTATACAACTAAGGATTATATTAGTTTTTTTGGCTGCTGCTGCACACTGCTAACTCATAGTCAAGGGATCGTCCACTAGGACTTCAAAGTCCCTCCCACAGTTACTGTTTTTGAGCCAGGCTTCATCTAATCAGTACTTGTACCTTTGGGTTTTCCTGCCTAAGTGTAAAAACCCTGCTTGTCTCCATTTTCTCCAGCAGCTTTGGATTTTAGACCGCATAACCCCTTCGGACACCCGGCTTGTCAAGCTGGGTTGTAGGGGCTGAAAGCCAGCATAGTGGAAGGGGGACAACTGCAGAAGACAGGAGCGCCCTCTGTGACACAGCCTTTCCTCAACAGCACCTGGCGATCCCTGGGGCTGTGGAAATTACAGATCATAACTCAGCATAAGCCACAGTTCCTATTACGTGTAACCTGAGGCTTGAGGCTTCAGGGTAATTTGAGAAAAAAACAACAGGTGATGCCCCTCTGAGTGCGGCCAGAGAAGAACCTGCTTCCTGCCAGCTGACTCCCAGCGGCCCATATCAAACTCAGAGGCCTCCAGACGGGCTTGGGAGAGCAGAGACGAAGCCTCTGATGCCAGGGAAACCCAGGGCATCCCCTTCCCCTTCCCCGTTTGGCAAGATCAGGCTTGCAGGCGGTCCAGCTCACTATAGACCCTGATGAAGGGGACATAGATTGTGAAAGACGTGCATCCTTTATTGAAATTGTCCTGCAAAGCTTTATACATATATCTACACACCCAAGCGGCCATGATACATATTTCTTCTTGTTGTTCAACTTGTTTTCCTTTTCTTTTTCATTTTTTTCTTCTTGTTAGGAAACGAAACTTAGACTGGCACTACATCCACATGGAGAGAAGTAAGCAGTGGGGTACCACAAGGCTCTGTCTTAGGCCCAGCACTCTTCAATATCTTCATCAATGACTTAGATGCGGGAATTGAAGGGGAACTCATTTGCAGATGACCAAACTGACAGGAGTAGCCAACACCCCAGAAGACAAACTCGGGATCCAAAAAAATCTTGACCAACTTGAACAACAGGCCCTATCCCACAAAATGAGTTTTAATGTGGAGAAAAGCAAAATCTTATCTTTAGGCAGGAATAACCAAAGGCACAAATACAGATTGGGCAAGACTTGGCTTGGAGGCAGTAACTGTGAGAGGGTCCTTGGAGTCCTAGTGGACAATCACTTAACCATGAGCCAACAGTGTGCGGCAGCAACCAAAAATGCTAATACAATTCTGGGTTGTATAATCAGAGGGATAGAATGAAGATCACACAAAGTATTATTACCGCTTTACAAAACCCTAGTAAAACCACACCTGGAATACTGCAGCCAGTTTTGGTCACCATATCACAAAAAGGATGTTGAGAGTTTGGAGAAAATTCGGAGAAGAGCAACTAAGATGATTAAAGGCCTGGAGACTAAAACATATGAAGGACGGCTGCAGGATTTGGGTCTGCTAGTCTAAAGAAAGGAAGAAATAGGGGAGACATATTAGCTGTGTTCCAGTATCTGAAGGGCTGTCACAAGGCAGAGGGGGTCAGGTTGTTCACCAAAGCACCAAATGGAAAGATGAGAAACAACAGTCAGAAACTGACCAAAGAGAGAAGCAACCTGAAACTAAAGAGAAATTTCCTGACAGTGAGGACAATCAACCAGTGAAACAGCTTGCCCCCAGAAATTGTGGGTGCTCCATCACTGGAGATTTTTAAGAAGAGACTGGACATCCATCTGTCTGAGACGATATACTGTAGGTTGTCCTGTTTGAGCAGGGGGCTGGATTAGAAGACCTCCAAGGTCCCTTCCAACTCAACTCAACTCAACTCAACTCAACTGTATTCTATTCTATTCTATTCTATTCTATTCTATTCTATTCTATTCTA
>JAKJMR010000298.1:669689-685402 GCA_024449315.1 Daboia siamensis
TCGTAACCCCATGGGCAATGTTCCTCCAGGCCTTCCTGTCCTCTACCATCTTCTGGTCCATTTAAGCTCACGCCTCCTGCTTCAGGGACTCCGTCCAGCCACCTCATTCTCACTCGTCCCTTTCTTCTCTTGCCCTCAACCTTTCCCAGCATTAGGCTCTTCTCCAGTGAGTCCTTCCTTCTCATTAGGTGGCCAAAGGATTTGAGTTTTAGCTTCAGGATCTGGCCTTCTAAAGAGCAGTCAGGGTTGATCTCCTCTAGGACTGACCGGTTTGATCACCTTGCAGTCCAAGGGACTCTCAGGAGTCTTCTCCAGCACCAAAGGCCTCGATTCTTTGGCGCTGGAGCACAGGCGGGCAAATACAGTAGTGGCAGGAGTGAGCGTGGTTTCCAACTTCCTGTCAGCTTATCCATTGGCTTGGCTTGTGGGGACCCATCGGGGAATGTTGGAAATCGTGACTGCTTGACTGTGGAGCCCCCGGAAGTCTGAGGATCCTGAGGACAGGTTGCAAGGCCACCTCATCTGGCACTGTTGAACAAACTGACGGACTACCGATAATGCAGAGGATATTAACTCAGCAAGGCTGAACCCTCTTGGATAAAAGGTGAGGTAAACAAGTTTTAATAAACAGAGACAGAGTGCTGTTTTCTGTTCTTGTGAGTGCCTTTCTTTGACATAAGGAGCTGAAAGCTATCTGCACTTCCAAAGGGAGAGAGCTGCAGTCTCACTGACAATAAAATATTTATGTCCATGGCCAAATGTGCCAGATAAAAAGGTAATGTGTTCACACAAAGGACAGAAATCAATCTCTCTTCAGCACTGAAATTTTCTACCTCATTTCACCCACACACACCCCGCACACACACAAAATCCTTCAAGAAACCAGGCCAATGTCTCCAGCTTTACACACAGATGAGTGCCAAAATGCTGTCCTAAATGTCTGGGATCATAAGGAATCTAGTTTCCCCCTTTAAAACCTGCAAAGCCTAAGAGATCTCTCTCTCTCTCTCTCTCTCTCTCTCACACACACACACACACACACACACACACACACACACTGAACTCCCTCTCCCAGTTTCATATTGCATCTCCTACAGTCAGGAGAGAAGTTAGCATACTTGATGTTGTCCACCCTCTGCTAAACCACACAGCTGAACAATAGGCAAGGCCAGTCACTGGAATTCATAAAACATTATATCTGGTTTTAAATATTATGATTAGCTAGTAAACCACAGCTAAATAAATTATGATTTAGTATTATGGTTTAGTGAGCCTAAATGGACTCCAGAAGATGGTAGAGGACAGGAAGGCCTGGAGGAACATTGTCCATGGGGTCACGATGGACACAACTTTGCAACTAACAACAACAACAATCAGAATCTCCATACCTTACACACATCTCTCCAATGTAGCATTGTGAATGAGATTAAACTAGAAAAGTAAACTAGATTAAATGGGCTTTGCCATAATTCAATCTCCCCAATTTTCTTATAGCACTTTTGCACTGTAACTGAATTCTGTTGGGGGGAGGAATGTTTGTGTGGCAAAATCCCTGTGCAGCCCCCCAGAGCAACCTATAACAAAGAGCAGCAGTCCATGGTCAATACAGGTAGTCCTCGACTTAGAACAGTTCGTTTAATGACTGTTTTGAAGTTACCAAAGCATTGGAAAAAGTGATTTATGACCATTTTTCACACTTACAACTGTTGCAGATTCTCATGATCGGGTTATCAAAATCTGAGCACTTGGCAACTAGCGTGTACTTCTGACGGTGGCAGGCGGGGGGGGGGGGGACACATGATCCCCTTTTGAGACCTTCTGACAAAGTCAATGAGGAAGCCAAATTCACTTAACAACTGTTACTAGCTTAACAGCTGTGGCGAGAAAGATCACACAATGGAACAAAACTGGCTTAACAAATGTCCTGCTTAGCAACGGATGCTTTGGGCTTGTGGCCATAAGTGGCTGCCTGTAGATAGCGTGCCGGTTCCTCCCTGGGTTTGTGGCGTCGGGGCTCTGCCAGAGGGAGGCGTCCTTTGTCCCCTCCGAAGGAAGGAAACCTCCCCGCGAAGCTTTCCTCCGCCTCGTTCAAGGCGAGCGAAACCAGCCAGGCGGGCGGGCACTGGGGCTTCTCCGAGGCGTGGCCGCCGCCTGGCCCCGAGAGAAAACGGGGAAGGGCAGGCAAGGGACCCGCTGCGGCCCCCGGACCGCCACCCCGACGGCGACGAGCCGAAGCGAGGCTCTGCGCAGAAGGCGCCGCTCCTCGCTGGCCGGCAAGGCTGCCGCCGACCCCCCCCCCCGCGCTTTCAAACGCCCCGGAGCCTCGCAGCGCCGCCCCCGCCACACCCGGCGGCCACCCCGCGTCGCCCTGGGCCGTCGATCGCTTCAGGCGCCCTTATCGGCCGGGAGCAGAATTCGGCCGCGCAGCAGCCCCAGAACCGCCGCCCCGTTATCGCTCCGCGCGACCCGTCAGAGGCACGAGGGGGGGGAGCGCTGGGCTGCCGAGGGGCCCCGGAGACAGAGGAGGGGAATCCCCGCAAGGCCTGGGGGAGGGGAGGGGGCGCTCCCTCGGCTGCTGCCTGCGAAGAGGACGCGGAGGGCCACGGGAGGGGAGGGCAACCACGGCCTCCCCAAATAGTGGCAGAAAAGATCAACCAAACCCGGGGGGGGGGGAGAAAGGGGGCAGTCAGAAATCAGCAGGGCAACACCCCCCCTCCCCGAGCTTCCTGGCCTGCAAACATCTGCAATAAAAGGCACCAGATGCTCCAGCTGGAGTCTTCCCACTCAAAGGAGAGGGGAGAGGCCTCGGGGGTGGCTGGCATGGCTGCTCTGATGGACTGGGGTGTGTGTGTCTGGTTCAATTCAGCAGAGTGAGCAGGCTGGGCTGAGCGCCTTCCACTGAAAAGAAAAAAGATACATAAAACACAGAATAATAAGGCTGGAAGGGACCTTGGAGGTCTTCTAGTCCAACCCCTTGCTCAAACAGGAAACCCTATTCCATTCCAGAGAAATGGCTGTTGAGTCTTTTATCTGATGGAGCATCCACAACTTCTGGAGGGGAGCAGTTCCACTGATTCATTGTTCTCAACAGGAAATTCCTCCTTGTTCTAGGTTGAATCTTTCCTCCATAATCTTCCATCTGTTACTTCTTGTCTTGCCCTCAGGTGCTTTGGAGAATAAATTGACCCAGGCTTCTCTGTACTGGATGACAGCTATCATTTCACCCCAATCCTTCTCTTCAACAGGCTATACCAAGTTCTCCCAATCTGGCTCATTGTGTAATTTATCCTCCAGATCCCTTATCATCTTTTTACTCCTCTGTTCTTTGTACCGAATCAATCAGAATAGAGCTGGAAGGGACCTTGGAGGTCTTCTAGTCTTAACACCCTGCTGAAGCAGGAGTCCCTATACCACAAGTGTCAAATTCGCCATGTCACGTGATGTGACATATCATGACTTTTTTGCATTGCCGGAGCTGGGGTGGGCATGGCATCTGTATGATGCAACTGCCCCAAGGGCTGGCAGTTTGACACCCCTACCCTATACTATTTCAGACAAGTGACTGTCCAGTCTCTTCTTAAAAACTTCCAGTGATGAAGCACCCACAACTTCTGGAGGCAAGCTGTTCCACTGGTTAACTGTTCTCACTGTTAAGAAGTTTCTCCTTAGTTCCAGTTCTCCTTGATTAGCTTCCATCCATTATTTCTTGTACTGCCTTCTGGTGTTTTGGAAAATAAGTTGATTCTCTCTTCTTTGTGGCAGCCCCTCAAATATTGCAATATTGCTATCATGTTCCCCATAGTCCTTCTATTCTCTAGACTAGCCAAACCCAATTCCTGCAACTGTTCTTCATATGTTTTTATCTCCAGGCCTTTAATCATCTTAGTTGCTCTTCTTTGCACTTTTTCCAAGAGTCTCAACGTCTTTTTTGTAATGTGGTAACCAAAACTGGATGCAGTATTCCAGGTGTGGCCTTAATAAGGATTTAAAAAGTGGTACTAATACTTCACGTGATTTTGATTCTATGCCTCTGTTTATACAACCTGGAATTGTATTAGCTTTTTTGGCTCATATTTAAGTGATCATCCACTAGGACTCAAAGATCTCTCTCACAGTTACTGTTTTTGAGCCAGGTTTCGCCTAATCTTACTTTTTCCTGCCTAGGTGTAAAACCTTGCTTTTCTCCACATTAAATTTCATTTTGTTGGACAGGGCCTATTGTTCAAATCTGTCAAGATCTTTCTGGATCCTCAACTTGTCTTCTGGGGTGTTGGCCATTGCTGCCCGCTTAGTGTCATCTACAAATTTGATGAGTTCCCCTTCTATTCCCTCATCTAAGTCATTTATGAAGATATTGAAGAGTACTGGGTCTAAGACGAGCCTTGTGGCACCCCACTGCTTACTTCCCTCCATGTAGACGTAGTACCATTAAGAATGACTCATTGAGTAGAGTTTGTCAGCCAGTTACAAATCCATCTGGTGGTGATGCTGTCTATCCCACATTTTTCTAGCTTACCAAGAAGTAGGTTGTGGTCTACTTTGTTGAATGCCTCGCTGAAGTCTAAGTATACTACATCCACAGCATTTTGCTGGTCTACTAAGTTAGTCACTCTGTCAAAGAATGAAATAAGATTGGTTTGGCATGATCTGTTTTTAAGAAACCCGTGCTAGCTTTTAGTTATAAGTTTATTTGTTTCTAGATCACAGATCTGTTTTTTGGTTATCTTTTTTAGGATCTTCCCAGGTATTGATGTTAAACTGATTGGTTTGTAGTTTCCTGTTTTTTTTCTTCCTTTCTTGAAGATGGGGACCACATCAGCCCTTTTCCAAACCTCAGGTAATTCCCCCATGTTCCAGGATTTTTGAAAGATGTGGTGCAATGGTTCTGAGATAACATCTGCCAGCTTCTTCCGAACTCTGGGATGTAATCCGTCAAGTCCCGGTGATTCATCAAGAACAGACAGGTGTTTGTTCTTTTACCATTTTTTTTAACTTTTATTTCTAGTCTGTCTTTTTCAGTTATGTTTTTGATAGGTTGGGCTATATAGTTTCTTTTTGCATGAAGACTGATGCCAAGAATGAGTTAAGCAGCTCTGCTTTCTCTCTTCTGCTTGTTACTTCCTTGCCATGTTCCCTCTTAAGTAGACCTACTGTTTCCTTGGTTTTTTTCTTGTTATTTATGTTGAAAGAAACTTTATTATCTTTGACTTTGGTTGCAAATCTTTGTTCTTTCTGAGCCTTTGTTTTCCTGACTTTGACAGGCTAAATGTACCTAGCTCTTTCATCCTACGGTTTAGCCTCCAGACCTCTTATCACCTTTTTACTCTTCTCTGTTCTCTGTACTGTTTCTAGCATCTTTTCATATCATCCTGACCCGAACTGGAGGGTGAACAGAGAGAGGCCTCCCTTTCAGGGACAGACCTCAAAGCCCCTGATTTCCAATCTGGCCCTTTCTCCGCGTCAGAGCTGGACAGGGAGGACCCCACAGCAACAGAAGGATCGTTTTAGACTTACAAAGGGAGAGGAAATGACTTGTTTATAAAGATAAACAAGGATAGGAAGTGCACTTAATTCACTTAAATTTTAAGAAAATAAGAATCAAGTTACTCTGGCCTTAATCCTCATCCCACCCGCTCCTTTGCCTGGCTGCACCATCTCTCTGGAGTGAGAGCCACCGAAACGGGCCAAATTCCAGGGGCAACCACAGATGAGGCTGGGCAGCCAAGGAGATCCAGACCGAGGCCACAGCCACGTGATCAACCCACCTGCCTTGTGGCTACCATATTGATTTTTTTGACTCGTGTGGACACCCCTCCTATGTGTGGCCCTCATCCTGATAGTTGTGCTACCCTCATTTAAAGCAGCGTGATTTAAGCGATGGTAGGGAAGAAGGCTTTTATCCTTTGCCAGTATAATTTCTTACATGCAGATGAGGCTTCTGATGACTCCTGATAAGAACAGAATACTTTATTTGGCCAAGTAAAATTAGACACGCAAGGAACTTGTCTCTGGTGCAGAAGCTCTCAACGTACATGTGAAGCTACAGAGTAATGATAATGGTAATATGATACCAATAAGAGGGGGCAGTACAGAAGATAAAAAGGAGAATAATAATAAAACAGCCTTACAACAAGGGTGAACATACCTAAACGTAAGACCGTGCTGTGAGAGTTAGGTGTTCAGCTGAGTGATAGCACAATGGAAAAAACTGTCTCTGTGTCTAATTGCTTTGGCTTGCAGTGCCCTATAGCACAGTCCTGGAGTTGTTAAAACAGTTTGTGTCGAGGATGTGAGGGGTCTGCAGATATTTTTCTTCTGACCCACACAATATATAGGTCTTCTGTGTTGTCAAGCAACTCCACAGCATTTTCTTCCAGCATGTTTTTCCCAATCCAGGAATTAACAATTTCCAACCCTTCTTTAAGGGACGCGGCGGCTCAGTGGGTTAGGATGCTGAGCTTGTCCATCAGAAGGTCGGCAATTTGGCGGGTGGAATCCCAAGTGCCGCATAACAGAGTGAGCGCCTGTTACTCGTTCCAGCTTCTGCCAACCTAGCAGTTCGAAAGCACGTAAAAATGCAAGTAGAAAAATAGGGACTACGACGGTGGGAAGGTAACAGCGTTCCGTGTGCCTCTGGCGTCTAGTCATGCCAGCCACATGACCACGGAGACGTCCTCGGATAAGCGCTGGCTCTTTGGCTTTGAAACGGAGATGAGCATCGGCCCCTACAGTTGGAAACGACTAGCACGCCTGTGCGGGGGAACCTTTACCTTTACCTTTTAACCCTTCTTTACCTTTTGAAATCTGTCAAGATTGGTTAGGTGTTGCCTCTTTGCTGAGCTAAAGGTGACCTTGAGTCCAGGTGAGGATCAAGAAAAAAAATGTATCTGGGTTGTTTTCTTGGCAACCCTATGCAAGGGACTTGCCACTGGCCCCTCCAAGAACACTGAAATGCTTTGCACAATCGCTAGAGCTTACCTGGAAAGAGAAGCCTTGTCCAAGGCCCAGGTTTACTCCTTCCCACCTGGATCAGGTAGAGGCTTCTTTGCTAACCAGATGATAGGAAATGGGAAAACCGCTGCCTTAACATTTTGGGTTCCTTGGCTTCTCTTGTGAAGTGAAACTCCCTTTGCTTGTTTCTGTACATTTTGTCTCAACTGCACACGTCCAAAGGCCAGAAGGAAATGCTTCACACACAACAACAACAACAATTTCCCCGCTATCTCTCTTGTGCCTAACAGTTGAGAAAGAGAAGCTGCGCCCACTGTCTTGCCAGGAATGTTCAGATAACACACTTGTCTTGTTCCTGGGATGGGTGTGGATGCCTCTCCCTGGGTGCAGTCCAAACCCTTTTTCTGGCTCTGTGTAAGTCACTTCTGCTTTGTGAGGTTTTCACAATTTCTGCCCATTAAATTAACCTCCACAGACCAACAGAAAGTGTGCTGCTGTGGCCAATGCTGGTAGAACCCCCAGCTTGGTCATGGTTTGTCTTTTAATTAGAATCACATGGTGGCACACTGACCACTAACCATAAGCCACGGTTAGCATATCACTGAAAAGTACTCTTGAATATACTATGCCAGAAGATGCCAGGGAGTTATTTCCTTTCTGGAAATGGTTCCCAGAAGTGGGTCCTCAGCTAATCAGAAGAAGCTTGTGTGCTAATAGCTTGGAAGAGAGCTTGAAGGAGACCCCGAAGTAACTTTTTGCTATGGGTTATTAAAATGCAGCTACTCGTCTAAGGAACCGGGGGCAATCATCGACATAAACTTTATTTATTCAATTTATATGCCACCCATCTCACTTCGCAAAATGATCTGTGGATGGTTGTGATTGCATCTGATTCACTTTTTGGGAATGCTCTGCAATTCAAAAGCACAAACAAAAGTAGGTTTATCGTATGAAAAACTAAAGCCTGCCGTGGTATATTATGATCACACTTTATGATTTAATATAAATCATGAAGCTCATGATTATATTTAGAGACTAGCCTGGTTTATACAGAACCCATGCTTAATCTAACTATGGCTGACTGCCTAAATAAGCTGTCAGGTTCACCCAGCCTTAACCAGTCATTTGCTCAAACCCACCATTTGGTTTTGACTCAGTGTAAGTCTGGCCATATCAATCATGCTTTATGGCTTATAGGCTGCATTACCCAAGCACTGCTGCTTGTTCAACAATCACTTTCAAAATAACAATGGTTTGGCACAATGTGTGAACACTGCCAAAGCTGCAAAAATGATGGGCCAGGCTCCTTTGCCATCCCTGCCAGCTACTGGAGCTACCAGTTTATACTGTGTTGTCTGCTGGGTTACTGGGCTATTTCAAAGCGATGCCACCATACTAGTCATTTAGCTGAGCTTCAGGGCCATTCGTGCTTACATAATGCTTGGAATTATACAGGTTTTATCACCTGAACCTGACTAGCTCTTTTATCACATGAGTAAAGAGAAATCAAATCAGTCTTTATTACAGTCACAGTCGTAAAAGTAAACAGGGTTTTAAAATCAAATGTGCTTCATATTTGAAGTGGTTCACTTGCTGGGGAAGGAGTAGCCTGGAAGCCTTTCTCTCAGCATTTTTGTATCAATCATTTGTGCATTTTTTATTCTGAACCCAACAAAATCTGCTAAGCCAGTAGGGAGTTTACCTCTCTCCGGAGAGGTTCTTAGATCAAGAAATAATCCATTCTCACCATTTGAGGGGAAAAGCTTGGAATGGAATTGAAACAACAGAGAAAAAGATAGAAGAACCAAAAACTGCTTTCTTTCCAAAGCTTCTGATAAAAAATTCTTAAGCTCTGGAGTTTCTCCTCCTGGCAAAAATTTCATTAGCAAAGTTAATATGTGTGTGTGTGTGTGTGTGTGTGAGTGAGTGAGTGAGTGAGAGAGAGAAATGTTGCTGTATCGACACAAACATTGTGTTTAGAAGTTAAAATGTTTATTCAGCTTTTCCTGTTTTATTTCTAAAAACAGGATTCGGTACTGGAAATCAGGCACACAAGAAAACAGAACTGGTTAACAAATCCTATTAAGCCTTGAACTAAGGTTTGAAAATAGAAGAAGCCAAAATCCAAGAATATCGGATTGTTAAACGCAGTATGTTTTAACCTGGTTGTTTTTTAAAAAATGCCTAACCTGGTTAAGAAATTCATTTTCCAGGTTCAAACAATATCTTGAAATTATATACTGAGTATATTAAACTAATGAAAGAGTCTGAGATCCCACAAAAGACTAACCAAGATTAAAACTAACAATGCTTTAAAATGTGTGTCAGTTCAACTACTAAGTTTATAAATAATCAGGATAAATGCTTCATAAGGAGGAAACCTGGGCCTCAGCACAATTCTCGGGTATTAAAATATTAGGCCAGTTGTCAGACCTGAAAGCTGGAAGAACTATTTTAGAAAAATGACAAATAAATAAAGTACTTTTTCAGAACAGGGAAAGTGAATAAAACTGAAAAAGACCGAATAATAAGAAAATACATAAATAAATGCAACAAAGAGACAAAGGCCTAGAGCAGGGGTAGGCAACCTTGGCTCTTTTATGACTCATAGACTTGAGCCAGTTTGGCTGACTGAGGAATTCTGGGAGTTGAAGTCCATGAGTCATAAAAGAGCCGAGGTTGCCTACCCCTGGCCTAGAGAATCAAAACTGGCCACTCAAAGTGCTGTTAGGGCCACCAAGTTGGGCCAGATGTCTGCTGACTAGTAAGCATGACCTTCTTGAACCAACTCTAGACAAACTCAGTTTTTGTAAGCTTATTGTTTGTAAACTTCTCTTTGATCCTCTAAAACCATTTTATCCATTCTCCTTCTGCTTCCTGCAACTCTGCCAAGCAGAACCATTTTCCCAGCCTATCCTGTTTTCATTACACACCCAAAGCACAAGAGTTTCTGCTTGTGGATATCAAGAACAGGAGCCATCAGCTGTGGTTCCTCATGCAGACCAAGCCATTCCAGATAAAATGGCAGATTCTAGAAATAAAGGTCCTGAACTGCGAGTATTGCATGCTTCAGATCAGTCAGTTTTCTGCCTCACTCAGTCCTTGAATCTCCCTCCCTTCTTCAGTGCAGATATTGTTTACACCAACCTCTTTCCATCCTTCACCCTCTCACCAGTCTTGTTCTGTGTTCATTGACCCAGAATTGTTGCTACTGCATGTTGTTTTATTTAGAAAACATTTTTGCTGCTTTCTTCTCATTAAGTTGGTTCCTGAACTTACCGTCTCCCTCTAAATGTTTCTATCATCCTAAATTCTGTTTGTAAATGTTTCCCCTTCACCTCAAACTGGCAGGGATAGCCAGCACTCCAGAAGACAAGCTCAGGATCCAAAAAGATCTTGACGAACTGGAACAATGGGCCCTAACTAACAAAATGAACTTTAATGTGGAGAAAAGCAAAATTTTACATTTAGGCAGGAAAAATCAAAGGTGTAGTACAGATTAGGTGAGACCTGGCTCAAAACAACAACTGTGAGAGGGACCTTGGAGTCCTAGTAGACGATCACTTGACTATGAGTCAGCTGTGTGCAGCAGCAACCAAAAAAGCTAATACAATCCTGGGTTGTATAAACAGAGGCATAGAATCAAGATCACGCAAAATATTAGTACTGCTTTATAAAACCGTAGTGAGACCACACTAGGAATACTGCAACCAATTTTGGTCACCATACTACAAAAAAGATGTTGAGACTTTGAAAAAAGTTCAGAGAAGAGCAACTAAGATGATTAAAGACATGGAGACTAAAACATATGAAGAATGGCTGCAGGACTTGGGTTTGGCTAGTCTAAAGAAAAAAAGAAATAGGGGTGACATGACAGCAGTCTTCCAGTATCTGAGGGGCTGCCAGAAGGCAGAGGGGGCCAGGTTGTTTACCAAAGCACCAGAGTGAAGGACAAAAAACAATGGTTGAAACTGATCAAGGAGCAAATCAACCTGGAATTTAGGAGAAACTTCCTGACAGTGAGGACAATTAACCAGTAGAACAGCTTGCCTCCAGAAATTGTGGGTGCTCCATCACTGGAGGATTTTAAGAGGAAACTGGACAGTCACTTACCTGAAATGGTATAGGTCTCCTGCTTGAGCAGGGGACTAGACTAGAAGACCTCCAAGGTCCTGTTCTGTTCTGTTCTACCTTCCCAGTTACCTACACTCTATTTTGTGGAAATCTATGGTTTGCGGAATGGATTAGAAGGTTAATTTGTTGACTGACTTCTCTCAGTCTGTACTTGCTAGAGAACGGAATCCCAGAACCTCTATTGATCCCACATTTAACTCTACCCAAAATGGCCAAAGCTGCCTCCTCCACAAACTTTTGGCTTTGTCACAAGATGGCTCTTGTGTCTATGTTGAGGCAGCCATGCAACCTCCAGTAGATGTTAAATTGCTGAGGTAAACAAAGCCCACACTTTTCTCACAATGTCTATTGAAACTGGAGGTGGACAACCTCTCAGTGGCTCAGGATATACTAAAAATAGTGGGAGGTCTGAGTTGTTGTTTTTTTTTTTTGTTTTTGGGTGCGGACTTTTCTTTTTAAAACTTGGTTAACCTATTTTGGGACTTAGAAAGGCAGGAAACAATGTCACCAGTTTTCAGCAGTTGTAGGTAGAGAAAATTCCAGGGCCTTGAAAAAATAGGTGTGTGATCTGGCAGTTGACTTTCCCTGTTTTAAATAAACCAAACTTTTTCTACCTGGAATAGGGGACCTGCACTGGGATTATTTCCTGGACCAAAATTTTCCGTGATCTCAGAGATCAGGTCCCACCTACATCTCATTTTCAGAAGCGCTCTTGTGATTTCTTCTACCATCCACTCCACTCAGCCTCTGCTAGACAGCCTCAAAAGTCCCACAAAGTGGTTGTTTTAGAAAAGCAGGGAAAAGCTGCATTTGCAGACAAGCCAATCAAAAGCAGGGAAATGGTTCAGCAGAATATATTTGGAGAAATGCTGCCTGAGGCAGGCATACCAACCAGCTGAATCAAGAATATTTTCATCAGTCTGAATGGACTGAATTGGTCTGAAGTGAGACACAAAACAGTTTTGTTAGACTCGCATCTATGGAGTTTTTGCTTCCTTTGGAATATTCTGCAGCTATATCATTCTTTTCACGTCTACCATGAAACGCATAAATGCAACTTTGACCAAAGGAGGCCACTTTACTTATTTTGCTAATTGGTTTTTTTCAGTTACTTTCAAAATGGTGCTCCACTCTAAGACAGTATATTGCTAATATAAAAGAAGGATGTGAGATTCAAACTGTGTTGTTAATTAAAGTAAAACTTTTAATTTCAATACTGGTACCTAAAGTCTTCTAACCAGAGTTTTCCTCTACAAATAGAGATGGTGCACCTAGTTGGATATTCACAAGAATCTTTGACAAGACTATGCCAAGTACATAGAATTCAGAAATATACTGTCTCAGAGCACACGGAGTCTATTCTTAGCTATTGTTGACAGAGACTGTTTATAGACAGGCAGACCATGGATTTAAGGTAAGCTGTATTTTCACAAAATCATGCAGAGTAGCTTTTCTTGGGTGGCAGGTAGGAAACTCCCAAGGATCCCTGGAGGGGGGACAGGATCCAAAGCAGAGGCAAATAAAAAAATGAGGAAAAAAAACAACTTAGAATTTCAGGAACAAGGATTGAAATCTACTTTTCTTCTTGATGTGCTAATTTACCATGGATTACTAACTAAAAACACAATTCCAGACGTAAAGCTTGAAATGAGTTTATAGCAACCACCAAATGATAATTCTTGCTTAATGTTTTTCAAGGTATTTGTGGTTATAAATCCCATAAGTCTCATTCACTGTAAGAATCCATTTGGCTTCCTTTTCCAACCTACTTAACCTTCCCATTTCTAGAATTCTTTTGGATCCTAGAAAAACTCATTCTACACTTTCTTTTAAAATGTTCACACACTCACCACAGCTCAAGCTACCCACATCTCTAAACCACCATTAGCTTACTTCCTACAAAGCACTTAATGGAGTCAAGATGGACCACCAAAAAGGATTAAACTCAACCAAAAATTGACCAGACATGCAGAGTTAATAAATTCCACTCAAGTCATCAGAACATGAGAATACCTAAACCAATTCATGTTCTTGCTTTGCTGATCCAGACCCCCAAGAACAAGAGCTGGAGAGGAAGAATGGTCCCCAAAACAAGTCTCCCCATTGCACAGCCCACTCCCACTGGGGTCTCAAATGATGATTGGTTGCAGTGCCCATCTACTGCTTCCTGACTGGCCAATGGGGAAGGGCATAGTATGCCCCCAAACCTGGCTAGGTACTCTTGGGATACTGGATAGATAGAATAACAGAGTTGGAAGGCACCTTGTAGGTCATCTAGTCCAACCCCACACCCAAGCAGGAGACCCTAAACCATTTCTGACACATGGCAGTCCAGTCTCTTCTTGAAAGCCTCCAGTGATGAAGCACCAACAACATCTAAAGGCAATCTGTTCCATTGGTTGATTGTTCTCTCTGCCAGGAAATTTCTCTTTATTTCCATATTGAATCTCTCCTTGATCAGTTTCCATCCATTATTCCTTGTCTGGCCTTCAGATGTTTTGAAAAATAGGTTGACCCCCTCCTCTCTAAGGCAGCCCCTCAAATATTGTAACACTGCTATCATGTCTCCCCTGGTCCTTCTCTTCACTAGACTAGCCATGCCCAGTTCCTGCAACCGTTCTTGTTTTAGCCTAAAAACACCGACTATTCTGTCTTCTGATATGGTGATTTCTGATTACTATAAACAAGAAAATAAGACTAGGTTAGGAGCTGATTGGCTTAAATATATCTTGGAAAGTTTATTATTTGTCATTTTGCCTTCTTTTTTCTTCTGTTCCCATTTTCACTCTTATTTGCCTTGGCTTCTTTCCCCCAATTTTTTGACCCAGCTCCCCCTTACCACAAAATAATTATTTTGGGAAAACAAAGTTTTTTTGAGAAAAAGGCCCAGGAAACATGCAAAAAAATTGACCTGGGCATAAGAAACCTGCAGTCTAAAGCCAAGACAGGAAGTCCTTTTCAATATATAAAATGCAAGTAATTGTTCTTGCTATCATTATAATTCTTCTGGGGAGGGTAAGAAATGTTTCCAGGGTTTTGTGCTTCAGAATGTGCTAAAATGACTTGGCTCCTATGCATCTTGATCCAGAGCATGAGTAGAAAACCAGGAGCCTCTTTGAGAGATGAAGGACATATACAATAAACTGTACAGTGGATTTGGGTAATGTTAGAACTGAACTGGATGGTCCAAAGTCCAGTTGGTTGATTTTGGACCTGTAAATCTCCACTGCTGCTGTGTTTCTCACTCCATGATCCAAAAATCCTACTCAACACTCAAGTCTTTAAAGCAGGATTTCTCAACCTTAACAACTCTAAGACTTCAACTCCCAGAATTCCTCAGCCAGCACTGCTGGGAGTTGAAGTCCCCTGTGTTTTAAATTTGCCAAGGCTGAGAAACTGTTAGAGGAAGGACTTCCCCATCGTTGTTTGGCTATTATACGTGAAGGACTGCGACATTCCCACTCAATACTTACATCCAAGGAAAGTGTGTCTCCCTCAGGAGCCTCTAATTCAGGGGTGTCAAACTCAATTTCAATGAGGGCCGCATCAGCATTGCGGTTGCCCTCAGGGGGCCGGGTGGGTGTGACCTGAGTGGGCGTGGCTATGGGGTGGGCATGGCTAAAGTGCGTATGGCCTACTGGGTGGGCGTGGCCAGCTCTACATCGTTCGCATCAAGGGTGCCTATGGGGGCCTGGGCAGGAGTGGGACAGATCGGAGGGTCTCTGGCAGAAGGAGGGTCTCTGGGCCAGGGCCAAGGCAGTGGGGGCCGTTCCCTCACTGTTTCCAGGATGGCTTCGCGGGCCACATAAAACTACTTTGCGGGCCGGATCTGGCCCCCGGGCCTTGTGTTTGACATGTCTGCTCTAATTAAAAGCCCTGAAGATGCAGTTAATAATACACAACCAAGGAGGTGTTGGATGCCTTCATGGAAGCATTCTACAGTAATGCACAGTAGTCTCCTGAACAACATGTGCAGCAAACACACGTTTCGCACACGGAAGCTTCATTTTGCAATTTTTGTGCCGATCCAGAAGAAGCAGAGAAGTTAAATTTCGAACATTGTTGAAGAGGATGCAAACATTTGCCATATCACACAAACAGCAACTGGGGGAGGGGACTTGGCAGTATTCAACTCATCCTTTCCTAAAGTCCAGCAGATGAGGGTAGCAGAAGCACTTCAAACTATTTTTTTTACTACCCAATTTAATGCCCGTTCTCTTCCTGTCATGCCCCAGGAGGCAATCTTTTAGGACGCATAGCAAATTTGAAGTTTGGCAATGTATAAACATGGAATAGAGACCATTTAATAACAACAACAACAATAGAGTTGGAAGGGACCTTTGAGATCTTCTAGTCCAACCTCCAGCTCAGGCAGGAAACCCTATACCATTTCAAACAAATGGTTGTCCAATCTCTTCTTAAAAACTTCCAGTGTTGGAGCATTCACAACTTCTGGAGGCAGGTTGTTCCACTGATTAATTTTTCTAACTGTCAGGAAATTTCTCCTTAGTTCTAGGTTGCTTCTCTCCTTATTTAGTTTCCATCTGTTGCTTCTTGTCCTACCTTCAGGTATAGAATAGAATAGAATAGAATAGAATAGAATAGAATAGAATAGAATAGAATAGAAT
>JAKJMR010000298.1:686027-706699 GCA_024449315.1 Daboia siamensis
TATTATTATTATTATTATTATTATTATTATTATTATTATTATTATTATTATTATTATATCTCCAGTGATGGAGCCATGATTTCTGAAGGCAAGCTGTTCCAGTGGTTAATTGTCCTCACTGTTAGGAACTTTCTCCTAAATTCCAGGTTGCTTCTCTCTTTTGTCAGTTTCCAACCATTGTTTCTTGTCTTGCCCTCTGGTGCTTTGGAGAATACTTTGACTCCTTCTTCTTTGTGGCAACCCCTGAGATATTGGAACACTGTTATCATGTCCCCCCTCATCCTTCTCTTCATTAAACTAGACATATCCAATTCCAGCAACTGCTTTTTATATTTTTTAGCCTCCAGTCCCCTAATCATCTTTTTTTTTAAAAATCCCATTTATATCCCTGCCCTTCTCCAAAGACTCAGGGCGGCTTACAATCTAAAGCACAAATCAATGTGCTTAGCAATAGCCTTCATTCTATGTATATGCCTGCTTATTAGGACTTTCACCCCCCCACCCCCCTAAGCAGCATTATTACAAAGTCAGCTTATTGCCCCCAACAATCTGGGTCCTCATTTTACCTACCTCGGAAGGATGGAAGGATCTTTGTTGCTATTTGTACTCTTTCTAGAGACTCAACATCTTTTTTACATCATGGTGACCAAAACTGGATGCAGTATTCCAGGTGTGGCCTTACCAAGGCATTGTAAAGTGGTATTAGTACTTCACATGATCTTGATTCTGTTAATACAGCCTAGCACTGTGTTGGCTTTTTTGGCAACTGCCGCACATTGCTGGCTCATATTTAGGTGATTGTCCACTAGGATTCTGAGATCCCTCTCACAGTTACTACTGTTGAGCAAGGTATCACCTATACTGTACCTGTGCACTTAGTTTTTCCTGCCTAAATGTAGAACCTTACTTTTTTTCATCATTGAATTTCATTTTGTTAGCCCAGTGTTTGAGTCTGTCCAGATCCTCCTGTATCTTAAGCCTATCTTCTGGAGTATTGGCTATTCCTGCCAGTTTAGTGTCATCTGCAAATTAGATGAGTTCCCCATCTATCCCCTCATCCAAATCGTTGATGAAGATGTTGAAGAGCCCTGGGGCCAGAACAGAGCCCTGGGGCACCCCACTACACACTTCCTTCCATGTAGATGCAGTTCCATTGAGGACCACACGCTGAGTACGGCCTGTCAGCCAGCTACGAATCCATCTGGTGGTATTGTGTAGTGCAGGGGTGTCAAACTCAATTTCAATGAGGGCCGCATCAGCATTGCGGTTGCCCTCAGGGGGCCGGGTGGGTGTGACCTGAGTGGGCGTGGCTATGGGGTGGGCATGGCTAAAGTGCGTATGGCCTACTGGGTGGGCGTGGCCAGCTCTACATCGTTCGCATCAAGGGTGCCTATGGGGGCCTGGGCAGGAGTGGGACAGATCGGAGGGTCTCTGGCAGAAGGAGGGTCTCTGGGCCAGGGCCAAGGCAGTGGGGGCCGTTCCCTCACTGTTTCCAGGATGGCTTCGCGGGCCACATAAAACTACTTTGCGGGCCGGATCTGGCCCCCGGGCCTTGTGTTTGACATGTCTGGTGTAGTGGGTTCTTGGCCGCATGGTCAGACAACAGACAAAGGATTCAGCATGGCAGCTCTTTATTGGTAGCAGTATCAAAGAGGACAAAGGGGTTACCTGTACCCCCTTATATACTTGGCCAGGTGCACTGACAGCCAATCCCTTATTTGGGTTTTCCCGCCGAGCACTACCAGCCAATCCAGATACAGTATAGCGCCACCTGATGGTCACACTGAGCTGCTGCTGTAGTTTATTATCCCCATACATAACACCCCTTCCCCCATAATAAAAAAAAATAAACAATTTTTATTTTATCACAAGCTTCTTGGTCTTGTTTAGACACCTTATGTCCTTCCTTACGTCCTTACATAGTCCTTTAAATACGCTGGTGGCCAGTGAGTCCTGGTTGATCTTCTCAGGGGTTGTTCTCCTCCTTGAGCAGACGCATCATGTGTTGAGTTCTGGCCCTGGGGCCTTGCAACCCCTTGCTGTTCTGGCCTGCAAAACCCCACAGGCAACATTACAGAGTCCGGAAAGTCTTCTTCCTCCCCTAAACCCCGAGTTTGTAACTGGGAGGATTGGTCGCCCTGTGACCCTTCAGGAACCCTTTTCCTGATTTGGTCGATGTGTCTCCTGACCTGGCGATCCCCCTCCACCTCTACAATGTAAGATAGCGGACCTGTTCCGTCAATAACCTTCCCTGGAACCCACACATGTCCTGGTCCCTAGTTTCTGGTCCAAACCAGATTTCCCATGTGAAGTTCCCTCGAGGGTAATGGTTGTTCCGTCTCTGGGGCCACTCTGTCAGGATGGAGCCTGTCCAACTTCGTGATGAGACGTCTGCCCCAACGTAGTTCAGCTGGGCTCTTGCCTGTGGTTGTGCACGGGGTAGTGTGTTGGGCCAGAAGGAATTGGGCTAACCTCTGATGCCCGTCCCCGGTGATGATGCGTCTCAGAGCATCCTTAGTCACCCTCACCATATGTTCTGCCTGCCCATTAGACGATGGGTGAAAGAGCGCGGAGGTGACGTGTCTAATCATGTTGGCCCTCGTAAAATCCTGGAAATCAGTAGATGTGAATTGCGGGCCATTATCCAAAACTATCACATCAGGCAGGCCGTGAGTAGCAAAGAGTGCTCTTAGGGCCTAAACTGTTTCGGCTATGGTCATACTGGACACTGGTACCACCTCTAGCCACTTGGAGTAACTGTCCACTACCACTAAGAAAGTGTGGCCTTGGAACGGACCAGCATAATCTATGTAGATTCTAGACCGGGGGTTGTGAGTTACCTTCCACTTGTGGACCGGTCCGTGTGGCTGATTTGGCCTAGATCTTTGACATGTGTAACATCCCGCTACCTGCTCTTTAATAGCCTTATCCAGGCCCGGCCACCACAAATAACTCCTGGCCAAGGCTTTCATCCTGACTATGCCTGGGTGTCCCTCGTGTAATGACCATAAAACCCTCTCTCTAAATTTCTTGGAAATGATGACTCTACTACCCCACAATAGGCATCCCTTATGAGAAGACAGCTCATGTCTCCTCATGAAGAATGCCTGGAATTCTGGCCCAGGACTCTTTTCTTGCCAACCTGAGGCCACCCACACCAGTACTCTGCTGAGGATTCTATCTGCTGTGGTACCTGCAGCAATGTCCTTAGCGTGGAGTGGGCATTCTGGCAGGACCTGGATTGCCATAATCTGTTCTGCAGGTGCTGGGTCCGGTTCTGTAGTGGCTACTGGTAATCTGCTTAATGCATCAGCATGACCCATGTCCTTTCCTGGTTTATGAACCAGTTTGCTGAAAGGAATATGGACCACCTCATCATCCTTGGGGATAGGATTTGCGGGGTTTGTCTGTCAGTCATGAACAACCCCAACAAGGGCTTATGGTCCGTGAAAATGGTGAATTCCCTACTGTATAGGTAATCATGGAATTTCTTGACCCCTGACACTATTGCCAGGGCCTCTTTGTCTATTTGGGCGTAATTCCTTTCTGCCCTGGACAATGTCCGGGAGTAATAAGTGATAGGTCTCTGCTCCCCATTGTCTTCTATGTGACTTAGAACAGCACCCACTCAATAGGGGGATGCATCGCATACAATGCAAATGGGTTTGGATTCAATAAAATGTATGACTGTTGAGTTGCATGACAATAGGTCTTTTAAATTCTTAAAACTCTGTTTGTGGACCCTGGTCCAATTCCAAGGAGTTTTCTTATCTAAGAGCCTGTGTAGTGGTTCAGCAATTGCTGCTTTGTGGGGTAAGAAAGTGTGGTAGAAATTAAGCAACCGCAAGAAAGCTTGCAATTCAGCTTTGTTCTTTGGAGTAGGAGCCATTTTAATTGCCCTTACCTTTGAATTCAGTTGATGCCACTCCAATGCTGCATTTATCCTTCTTAAGTTTCAGCCCTGCAGAACGGAATCTGTTTAACACAGCCTGCAACCTGTCAGCCAGGACCTCCTCAGAATCTCCAGCAATGAGGACATACTCCAGATATGGGCATACTCCAGATATGCCCTTCAGAGTCCTCTCCATCACCTCCTGAAAGATGTCAGGAGCCACAGAGATTCCAAATTGCAATCGGTTGACTCTGAAGTCTCCTCTGTGAGTTACAATAGTCTGTGCATCGGCTGTCTCCCTGGTAACAGAGAGCTGATGATATGCTTGCGCCAAATCGAGCTTGGCAAGGATGGCGCCGCCCTGGAGTGCAGAGAGGACGTTTCTCACCATCGGGACTGGGTAAGCATGCGGATTTAGGGGCCGATTCACCGTGGCCTTGTAATCCGCACAAATTCTTACTTCCCCGTTGGCTTTGAGTGGGGTGACAATCGGGGTCTCCCACTCTCCCCCGTCCATGGGTTCTAACACCCTTTGACTCACTAATTTATCCAGTTCGCTCTCAATCTTGTGCTTGAGAGTGAAGGGGACTCTGCAGGGCTTTATTCACGGGGAGGATATTGGGGTTCAATTTAAACTTAGTTGGGGGCCCTGTGTATTTACCCAACTTGCCATCGAATACGTCTGCAAACGCTTTGCAGATGGATTCGAGGCTTTTGGTCTAGGTGCTATGGATCTCTGAGATCCCTATTCCCAGAGCCTGGAACTAATCTAGCCCCACTAAACTGGTCCTCCGGCCCTCGGCTACCAGGATGTCCAATGGACCCTGGAGGTTCTTGAACCCCACTATCATCGTGGCCACCCCCTTAATTTTAATCGTTGCATGCTGGAAATCAGCTAACTGGATGTTGGTGGACTTCAAAGAAACCCACCGTTTACTCTGGTCGCAAACTGTTCTGAATGTATCACTAGAAATGATGGAGACTGCGGAACCAGAGTCGAGTTCCATCTTACAAGGTACCCCTTGCAACTGGACCTCTAATGTTATTTTTGTTGTGAGAATCTGGTGAATGTCTGTGAGACGGTCACCTTGTTCCTGAGGAGTTTGGTAGGGGAGGGCATAGGAGATTTGAGATGAGGGAACTCAGTACCTTGCCAAGCGTACACCGATTGAAGTTTGTGCAAGTTGTCCCACGTGTGATTTCTGCAGACTGCCACAATGTGTCCTGTCTTACCACAGGACTGGCACTTAACCGATCTGTACTTGAAGGTTGCCCTCGGATGGTTTCCCCCACAGCTAGCACATTTTTTAACAGATTCTTTGCAGTTGCAGCTTGTGCATTTGCTAGTCGTTGGTGTCTTCCGCTGGCTTCCATTGTTGTTGCGTTGCGGTTGCTGTCGTCCCTGCCTTTGATGCACGACATCAATCTCAGCCTCCTCCACCACTTCTCCAAATTCACCATCCACAGCCACTCCATGATGAATGGAACCACCTTGGCTGCTGGGTTGGGTTTGCGGGGTCGTGTTTGCAGCTTCCGCAGCGGCTTCTCTGGCTAAGATCTCATCCTGAGCATCTTGTAATGTGATCGCTGGCCAGGCATATAAGCGCTGCTGCAGCCGCTTGTCTCGGAGCCCACACACCAAACGATCCCGCAACCTTTCTTCCAAATTAGAAAAATTCCAGAGGCACGCGGCTTCCTGTAAAGCTGCAATGTATTCAGAAGCTGTCTCACCTGGACGCTGGCACCGTTGGTCAAACTGGCCTCGCCACGCCAGTTCGGACATTCGCGGCTTGAAGTGATTGTTCAATTTCTCCACGACGTCCTTGTACGACATGGTCTTGATCGCTGTTGGCGCGCAGAAGCTAACGGCCAGGTCGTGGATTGCGGGGCCGCTCAGGCAGGTCAGGAATGCGGCTTTCTGGATGTCATCGGTGATCCGGTAAGCCCACAAAAATCCTTCTACCTGGCTCAGGTGTGAAGCCCATCTCTCGGGATGCCACATGTCGAATGGCAGCACCTGCCCGTATTGCACCATGGCCATCCTGTTTCTCCGTTTGCTGACCGCAAGCTCTTGGCTAGCCGGCCGATGGAAGGTTTGGGGAATTGCTTTCCAACGATCCTTAGTGACTTCAGCTCTTCAGGAGAAACAGGATCCCACCCTCGTCATCACTATTGTGTAGTGGGTTCTTGGCCACATGGTCAGACAACAGACAAAGGATTCAGCACGGCAGCTCTTTATTGGTAGCAGTATCGAAGAGGACAAAGGGGTTACCTGTACCCCCTTATATACTTGGCCAGGTGCACTGACAGCCAATCCAGATACTGCCGAGTGCTACCAGCCAATCCAGATACTGTACAGCGCCACCTGATGGTCACACTGAGCTGCTGCTATATTTTATTATCCCCATACATAACAGGTGGTGATGCTGTCTAACCCACATTTTTCTACCTTATCAAGTAGTAGGTTGTGGGCTACTTTATCAAATGCCTTACTGAAGTCCAAGTAAATTATATCCGCAGCATTCCTCTGGTCCACTAATTTAGTTACCTGGTCAAAAATGCAATAAGATTTGTCTGGCATGATATGTTTTTGACAAACCCGTGTTGGCTTTTGGTTATGACTTTGTTTGCCTCTCGGTATTTGCTGATTTGTTGCTTATCTTTTCCAGAATCTTCCCAGGTATTGAGGTCAGGCTGATAGGTCTGTAGTTTCCTGGATCCATTTTTTTCCCTTTTTTGAAGATGTGAACTACATCAGCTCTTTTCCAGTCCTCTGGTAATTCCCCAGTGCTCCAGGATCTTTGAAAGATATAGTTCGGTGGTTCTGAGATCACATCTGCCAGTTCCTTCAGAACCTTGGGGTGTAATCCATCTGATTCTGGTGATTTGAACTTGTCTAGGGTGGACAGATGCTCACTTACCATTTTCTATCTTAACTTGTGTTTCTAATCTGTTTTTTTATGGTACTGTTTTTGATAAGTTGGACTGTTTTTTCCCTTTGTGTAAAGATGGATGCAAAAAATGAGTTAAATAGTTCTGCTTTCTCCCTGTTGCTTGTCACCTTCTTGCCACTTTCTCCCACTAATGGACCGATCATTTCCTTAATTTTTTTCTTGTTTTTTACATGTTGAAAGCTTTTTTTTTTGTTATTTTTGACTTTTGTTGCAAGCCTTAGTTTATTTTGAGTCTTAGCTTTCCTCACTTCATCTTTGCAGGCTCAGGCTATTTGCTGACATTCTGCCTTAGTTGTGTGCCACTCTTTCCACTTTTTATACTTGTCCTTTTTATCTTTCAATTTATCAGAGTGTTCTGGTTTCTCTTGAGAGCTGTTATTTTATTTCTTCATTGTCATTGTGCTAGACTCAGCTTTTATAATTTATAAATTTATAATTTATAATTTCACTTTTCAAAATTTCCCAAACTTCTTGAATTGTTTTCCCCTTAAAAGATTCTCATCCATGGAATCCTTCCCAAGCTCTCTCTAACTTTATTGAAACTAGCTCTTAAAGTCCAAGACTCTAGTCTGACTATGTTCTATTGCTTGTGCTTGCATAACGTTGAATTCCAATATTGCATGATCACTCCTCCCTCCAAGGTTCCTGTGGCTTCAACACCTTTTATCATTTCATCTCTGTTAGTGAGAATTAAATCCAATATGGCTGATCCCCTAGTTCCCTTCTCTACTTTTTGGGAGACAAAGTTGTCTGCTAGGTTGGTCAGGAACATGTTTGATCTTCCACTTCGTGCAGTTTGTCTCCCAGTTGATGTCAGGGTAATTAAAGGCCCCCATTACTATTGTGATGTATTTCCTACATACCTTAATTAACTGACTAGCAAAAAATCCATCTATTTCCTCTTTTTGGTTGTGTGGCCTACAGTATACACCTATGGCAATGTCATTCCCCCTACGTTTTATATTGACCCCAAAACATTCAAGTTTTCATCATTGTTGTGCTCTATTTCTGTAGAGATGTAGTTATTTCTTATATAGAAAGCTATTCCAGCTCCTCTTGTATTTGCTCTGTTTCTTTTAAATGATTTAAACCCCTCTAACTGTGCGTTCCATTGTGGGTTTCATCCCACCAAGTTTCCATATAGGCAACTATATCATATCTGCCCTCATTTACCTAAATTTCTAATTTGCTGCAGTGATTAAGGGGCTACATCAGAAAGCCGGAGACCAGGAGTTCTAGCGCCCCCCCCCCCGGGGGCAGAAACTGCAGCTGCATAACATTAGGGCAGCCCTTCTTATCCAACCCACTTTTTACAGGGTTATTGTTGACAAGAAAACAGCAGGCAGGAACATATGTATGCCATCTTGAGTAATGTAGAAATAAAAAAAGCAGGAGAATAATGAAAATCATACTGATGAAGTAGCTGAGATAGGAGACTTGTATGTTCACAAAATAGTTAACTTAGCTAATAACCAAAAATCAACAATTGATCTCCAGCAGCCCAAAGGCATAACTGCAAATAATTACAATAGTTGGAAGGTGGTTTTTTAAACAGCTTCTTTCAAAAAACAGATCCAGGCGGGGCATGCAAGCTGGTAAGCACCAAAGAAAACATGAGAGCAGCCACAAAACCAACAATGTCATAGTTGCCTGTTCTGTGGTAAGTTCACTTTTTTTCTAAGTGACTGGCAAGAAAGATTTTCCCTGAAAAATAACAAATTATTTTGCCCGATCATTTTTGGGCCATAGATACATACACATGAACAATTTGAATCTCTGTTGCTGGACAGACATGGTCACATGGGATTTCTATAGCATTCTGTGACAAGATAAACCAAAGTATCAATAGAGCATTAAGATCCTTTGGTGCAGCATTATTCCACCCTCCTCAATCTGCCCCAGTCAGCTCGAACATCTGGAGCTGCAACTTTACTCTTTGTAACTGAAGCAGTGCCGTCATCTGAAGGCCTCTGACGCAAGAGGCCTACAGAAGCCAAAGACAACTGGGCAAGAAGGATGCTTGGAAGGAATCCCACTTAGGAACACAGTTGGCAGATCAATTCAGATCTTTTGGGGTCATGCAACAAGTCTTGCTAAAATAGAGTTGTTGTGAACCCCGCTCCATCCTGATAACCTTTGCAATGGCCAGAGTCAGCTTGCAAAAGGGCCTAACAAAGAGGAGCTTCTTTTAAATGTGCTCATTTAAATGTGTAAGTCATGGCAGGTAAGACAGGAAGCCAATATGGATTCCTAGGCAGGCAGAAGGGACAAAATACAGAATGGGAAGAGAGCTTGGAGAACTTCTAGTCCAATCTCCAACTCAAGCAGGGGATCCTCTATCATTCCAGACAAATGGCTGCCCAGTCTCTTCTTAAACCCTCCAGTGATGAAGCACCCACAACCTTTGAAGGCAAGCTGTTCCACTGATTAAATGTTCTCACTGTCAGGAAATTTCTCTTTAGTTCTAGCTGGATCTCTCCTTGTTAAGCTTCCGTTTGTTAGTTCCTGTCCTGCCCTCTTCTCTGTAACAGCCCCTCAACTGCTGGAGGGCTGTTATCGTATCTCCCCAAGTCTTTCTCTTGGTTAGAGTAGACCTTCCAAGTTTCTCAATTTTTCCTCACAAAAATTAGCCCCCAGATACCTAATCATCTTTGTTGCTCTTCTCTGCACTTTTTCTAGGGTCTCAGCATCTTTTTTATAATGTGAACTGGATGCAGGATTCCAAATGTGGCATCACCTGTGCAGTATAAAGTGGTACTACAGTGAACAATGGAAGATTGTCCCCAAAGCCTTCTGCATCTTCAATATGTCTACATAAATCTGTGACGACCTCTAGCCGCTGCTTGGTTTGAAAGTACAAAATTCAAGCCAGAGAGGAGACAGGCCCCACCTGCCCTGGTGATGTTCTTTTAGGGAAGAACAAACACAAAGATATCAGCTGCCCCGAGTTTGGCTCCTGCTCTCACTGTCTTCTCCAAACTAGATATAAGCAGCAGGGGGCCCTGGATACAACGGGGCCAACAGACGGCTACTCATGACTACTGACGCCTATCAAGCTCACAGACCTTCCTAATTTTCAAAACGGTTTTGTAATCCAAGAAGAATAAAAGCCCTGGGTTTCTTTGAAAAAAAGCAGAGAGAATCAGGAAAGAAAGGGGAGAACTCGGAAGGCTTCAACCTGCCTTGGTATTTGCTATTACCCAGGCAGCTTTTAGAACTCATCAAGCACGTCAGAAAGCCAGTCTGATCTTTTCTGAGGACCTTCCGTCTCTAGAGCTCCCTGGGCAGAAATGGATTCCTTTACTTATCTAGGGTCACTGTGTGGGGCTGACGGGCAAAGACCATTCCAGTTCTAAAGGAGCCCTCCCGGAAGGGGGGCTGAGCTCGACCAAGCAGCTAATGGAGCTAAAGCACCCTCGGAAAAGGACGACCACCTCCTGAGCGGAGGGTGGCCCAGTTGCTCTCCACAGCAGCCCAAGGTGAGCCATTGGGGAGGGGGGAAGGGCTGATCTGCTGGACTGCAGCCAAGGGGGAAGAGGCAACACCCGGAGGGAAGGGCTTCTGTCTGGCCTGCAAGCATTCATAGGGGTCCCTGAAAGAGAGAGGGGAAACCCGCCTCTGAAGACCAGAAGAAAAGAGGCTAGTTGGACAAACAAAACTCTTTCCAGACATTTTGGAAACACACACTCTATATGCAGAGAGGGGCAAGTTGCATGGCTGTTGAAAAGGGGAGGGCTCCCCATAAACACCCCACCACAACCCCATATGAGGAGCTACCGCAGCCCTCTGGAACTCCCTGCTACCCCCTCCGCTTCAGGCAGTGCAGTTCCTGGGTCCTTTTCGATTATGGGCAAGGTGAGAGTCTTCTCTCAGAAATCAAACAAGCTCTTCCATTATTCCAGGTTGGGCAATCTAGAGGATGCTGTCATTGTGTTAGCAATTCTGGGGACAAAGAGGCCAAATTGTCTTTTCAGACACACAACAGCTACTTTTACATTAAGCTATGATATAATATTGTAAATATGTAAATATTGTCACAGACATTATGGCATATTGTATTCTGCAAACTCAATTATGATTTATTTAATAAACAATGGTTAAACGAAGCATGGGTAAGCACAGGTCACACTCTTCATCTTGCTTGTCCTACCATTGCTTCTATTTTAGATTTATCTGATCCAGGCAACCTCCAAACGGGCGGACTTCACCTCCCAGACTTCTCGTACCCCATGAACATATCTGAGAATTCTGGGAATTGAAGTCCACGCATCTAGAGGTTTGCATGGTTGCAAATCATGCTCAAAATCATGCCTTCCTCCCAAAACTAGAAATGTATTCTTTCATCCCGCCAATAACCTTTTGCCACTCCTTGGCATCATCTCTACATCTGGCAGGAAACATCAGCACAGCAACAAAACTGAAAAGTGGGGGATTTGCCTCCAAAGCCCCAACTCCCCCACCTTTGAAGTCTCGAGCAAAATGCCTCTGCCTGAGCAAGGCTCCGCCCACCTGCTTCTGCTGGGAATCTGCCGCGTCTTCTTCGGTCCAGAAAGCCACGGCACCTCACACTCATGTCCCCGGGAACAAAAGCATGCCCAGACCAGCCCATCCTGGTTTAATCTCCTTCCGATCTCCTGTTCCTTTCCACTTAGTGTTTCACTAAAAATACCACTGCAGAGGAAACTCTGCTCTGGGGTGGATCCCTTCCTTCTCAGGAGGGGCTTCCTGCCAACACCCCAGTTCAAAGACAAGCAGGAGACCCAAGTTCCCAGGCCCAACCAGAGAAAACAGGGGAAGGGGCAGAGAAGGACGCTCTGAAGTAACGCAGAGAGTATGGAGGGCGTGTACACCCCAGGGCCTGACCTTTGCAAATCATGGTTTGTTGAGCCAGCTGTACCATTCTGGTTCACCCAGCATCCTAGACCAGAACTACGGTTGCAATTCACATTAGACATTAAACTCATATCAAATCAGGGACATATATTTCACCATGGAGGATGAACGTAAGTTAATGTTATTTTAAAACAAGGGTTAGGAGAAGTGTGATGTGTAAAGCAGGACACTATATAGTAGCTTGTTCTACAGACCATGGTCAAAATAATACACAGCTTAACCTGATGCATAAACTGTGGTTTGCAAATGCTAAATGGCTTACATTATATAGAATAGATTATCATGGCTTCTTCTATAAACTATAGTTAAAACAAACCACAATCTAGAAGGCTATATGAAGCATCAGATCATTGGGCCACCTAACTCCATTTATTTATTTGGGATTTTCAAATATAATCCCAATCATCCACTTTGCATGTCAAACCATAATTCTGTGATAAAGCTCCAAGAGGTCACCCTTCCCATCCTCAGCAAAAGAGGAGCCAGGACAGTAATTCAAAGCTCACCCGTGATTGTCAAGGGGGGGGGGGGGGCTTTAAAGGTAGAGTTCTCAGTGTCTTCCGGGAAGTATTCCATACTGTTGGGGTTGCTGTACAGAAGCTTCTGTTCTGCATTCCTCTTACTTCTTGTGGAGGTGGGACCTTAAGCAGACCCAACTAAACATCTAGGCAGTTGGGCAAGGCCCCATGCCATGTAGGCTTTATAGGAGATAAGCAGGACCCTGAACTTGGCCAGGAAGTCTACAGGCATCCAGCAGGTGCAATTCTACACCAGCAGGTTTTCCCAGCTAGTTGATGTCTTGCTACATTCTGTCCTAATGAAGCTTCCAAGTTCCTTCAAAGGCAGCCCTAAGTGGAATGCATGGCAGTTGTCCACTTGCACAGTGATCAAGGGATGAGTTACTGTCGTCAAGGCCCGATGATCTCGGTAAGGCAAGTCTGTAATTAATGCATCTAGCAAAGCCATCAGTATACCCATGCCCCAACATGGATGGCAGTGCATAATTAAGTAATATTAGCATTTGTTGATGTTCTTTCCAAACCAATAGAGTTGTTGCCTAGAGGGAGATGTTCAATATTCAATGCAGATGTTCAGTGATATGGGGAGAGAACTGAGCCCCCCATTCTCCACACTGGAGCTACCACAGGCTCAATTGTGCTTCCCCCACAAATGCTAAGTGGAGCCTCCTCATCAGATGGGAGAAGAATCACTGCAAAACAGGGCCTCCTACTCCAACTTCTGCAGGCTGCCCTGAAGATACCACAGTCCAGAGTTTCTGAGAGAATCTAGGACAGGGGTGTCAAACTGCCGGCCCACAGGCCGGATGCGTCATCTGGAAGCCATGCCCATCCCACTGCCGGCAATGGCAAAACCATCCCGATACATTGCGTGACATCATGTGACATCACAAGTTTGACATGTCTGATCTAGGAGGACCAGGAGGATGATTTCCTCCAACAAAAACAACCGATGCCATTTCCATCCTGAGACCATGCCTGAATCAGATTTGGATGATCTGCTTCTTCCAAGATCTTCGGCAGCTAAACACAGAAGATTGGAGAAAGACAGAAGTTCTCCAAGATGGCTAGATTGAGAGATGGGTTCTTGAGGGAGGCAGATGGCATCTCCCCCTCCCCCAGAGATGCATATCCCACTTCCCAAGTCCAGCAGCATGCATCCTGCTTGGCCTTATGAAGGAACCAGGAGGGCAAGGATCTAGTATGAGTATTTTCTATTATTTTCAAGTATGATGCAGAATTTGGGCTTGAAAAACCATGGGGAGTCAAGCCTGACTGATCCTTGGGGGAAAGACCCCTAGAAAATGCCCAGGCTGGGGGCTACTCTGGGAATTCCAAAGAACATCCCTGCAAGCCACAGTGGGATGCCATGTCTCTCTTCTTTCTCCCACTGGGTTGAATCCCTAGGCTCATGGTGGCGAACCTATGGCACACGTGCCACAGGTGGCACACAGAGCCTTCTCTGTGGGCACGGACACCATCGCCCCAGTCCTAGGCCTTCAGCTGAGTTTTATAAAACCTTTCCACTTTAGGCCTCCACCACCGTGTGCAAAAAAAAGAAGCTTCAATCAATCAATCAATTTCAACTTTTTGCGGGGATAAAAAAGATCTCGCAAAGTTGGAATTGATGGATTGAACTTTTTAGTTCCACCCAGTCTGCCGTTTCCACCGCAGCCATGCCCACCCAATTTGCCACACCCACCCAATGGGCACCCAATGATACGTAAGTGGGTGTTGGGTTGCAGTTTGGGAACTTGGTCTCTAAAAAGTTCGCCATCACTGCCCTAGGCACAGAGAAAAGGGGAAAAGACAAACCAAAGATGCTCATAAACATTGTCTACAATGTGAAAACCACAATTCCATCTCCTCACCCAAAAGATAAATTGCATAAACCAATCTTTCCCACAAGGAAATCTGTAAGTCAACTGAAGAGATAATCACTTGCAGTTTAACCCAAAAGCTGAGGAAAGGTTTGCAATTCTTAAAGGAACTCTGGTGAAAGCACCAGGAGACTTCGGCCACAGAGCCTTTTGTGCGGCACATCCCTCAGGCTGGACCCAGCAACACTGGCAAAGCCTTTGGGGAAGGCAACTCATTCTTCAAATATGGTTTTCACTTTTAAAAAGAGAAGTTCTTTGCAGCTTCCCCCAAACCAAGCAAGGATGACACCGAAGTGCCCCTTTTGTATGCGAGCCATTGTGTTCCTCAGCTGACCCAGGGCAAACAAAGCAGTGCTGTTTCTACTGGATTGAGAAGAGGATCGCAAGGTGCCAGGCGGTCCAAGGCTCCAGCCAGGCTCCGGTGATTCACCCAGTACCCAGCCTCCATTCATGCATCAGCTTTAACCATTGTTCCTTCACTCCCAGACATGTGACAAAGCTGGATTTCATATCCTTTAGTGCCACCAATCTCTTGGGGGACCCAAATTATCAAGGTAATTCTTTCCTTTTATCACATACTCTTGAATTTTAGCAGATAATCTGCGGCAAGCAGCAAGAACTCAGCTGGTAGCAGAGAGTTTATATCTTTTGGCAGGCATCTGCTGCTTGTCCATATTTTTGCAGCCCAGACCTGATAATCAAAATACGACCTCTGATTCAGTTAATTTCAGAATCCCTTCTAGTCTGTTTATGTAGAAAATTACTTAACTTGATTGCATCTGCTTCTCTAAAATGCATAGACACCTAACAAGTAAAATGCTTGGACAGCAACATTTAGCTCTGCAGTGCATCAAAACCTCCATTGCCTGAAAGTTGCATCCAAAAACATCTAGGAAAAGTATGGAGCAGCCTGCGCAGAGTAAGGGCCATCAGCTGATACGACACCTTGCTTGGACCAGCCTTTATCAAAGGCTTTGCCAGCCTGACTGGGTGCAGCTCAATTCTCCCGAGCACAGCAGTGCGGACTGTGCTCCAAAGCTTAAAATGGGAAAGATAAACTGGAAAGCAGGCAGGCAGTTCCTATCCAGCTCTGAAATGACAGCACGACTCCCTTCCATCTGTTTGACTGCCCCTCCTCCCCATTATGCAGAGGGATGAGACAAGCCAAAATGCTAATGCGCTTTGCATTGCTTTATATAGGTAAGGTACACACAACTGTACCGAGAGCATCATTTTGCAACAGCTGTTAGTTCAGAAATGACTATTTCCTCCTCCGCTCTTACAGCTGTTCCAGAACATTCTTTTCTCTAGTTTGTTTGTAGTTCACAAGATCAAGATTTGACTCCCCCCACCCAGCATCCTCAGCGCAACCTCCTTACTTTGTTCTGGAACATAAAACCCTGCTGGGTCTCCCCGCTCCCTACCACCACCCTGCGTCCCCAGCAGACGTGATTTAAGCTTCCTAAAGCTGACCCGAGAGCGATTCCATTTCGTTTTTCTAAGAGAAAAGCCAACCGAGAGAGGAAACGCATTTGCAAAGGAGTCGATGGGACATGCTGACATTCTTAGGACCGGTTTTAATCATGGTTTCTGGTTCGGGAATCACTGTGCTACAGCAGTGTACGTAACATGTATTTACAAATCCATGCTATGTTGACAGGCAGGCAGGCAAACTGTCTCAAACATCTGCATAAAATATGGAGCTACAACTGAGCCTCTCTGTTAATTTGTCACTTTGCAGCATTAAAGGAAAAAAAATCTTCAGCAAACCACCCACCAGGTTCATCCAAATGCAAATGAAACTGGCCGTGTCATTTCAGCAACCAAGATCAAATAGTGCAAAATTAGCATTCCAAACATTTGTACACTAATGCTACTAAATGAATATATATTATCACCATTTAATGTCAATATGTAGTCCTCGACTTACAACTGGTTGTTTAAAGACAGTTCAGAGTTACAACACCCTTAGAAAAAGTGATTTACAACTTGTTGTCGACTGTCACTCTGCCTTCATGATCAGCCAGCTCCCATTCCCTCCCCCCCACCGCTGCAGTCCTGCAGTCGCATGATCGCAATTTGTAACTTTTCCAGTCTGTTTCCACCCAGCAACATCAATTGGGAAAGCTGGATTCACTTAACAACCGCAAGATTCACTTAATAACCATGTGATTTGCTTAAGAATCACTGAAAAAATGGCCATAACATCAAGACGTTTGGTTATGTGATGGCTCATTTAACAACCATGTTACTTAGGGATCTCTCCCAATTGTGATCATAAATCGAGCAGGGCTAAACTTCCTTAGTGCCTGGATGGGAGACCGCTGGAAAACCCAGAGCTCCAGGCTGGACGCTGGGGAGGGCGGGAGGAAAGCGCTCCCGTGGGGCTATCAAGGCCAGCAGAGGGAGGTCCCCAGGGAGACCCAGGGAGCCTCCTCTTGATCCCGGCCTGGCTCTCTGGAGGAAGGGGAGGAGGGCAAAGGTTCGGCTGCCTGTGATCCCCCACAGAGCCTGCCGCAGCAGCCAAGGGCCGGGCCGGTGGAGCAGCAGATCGGCCTCTCCGGGCCTGGCTGTGCTTTTCTCATCGGCAGCTTCTCCTCCTTCCTGCCATTGGCCTTCTCTTGGCCTCTGTCGCCCTGAGCCCCCACGCAAAACGGCCCTCCCGCTGGGCTTGAAGCCTTCCCCTCCACCTGCTCTCCGTGGCAACTGCCCACGCTGGAACTCCTTCCTTCCTTCCCCCCCCTCCCGCTTCCCCGCCCCTCCTCCAGCTCTCCTCCTCTGCACGAGGGAGGGGGGTGGCTTGAGTTCACCCTGGAAGGCAAAACACATCGACTCTGCATCCGTTGAGGCCCTGCATCCGTTGAGGCCCTGTTCAAAATGCCAGCTTTCCTAAACCCAGCGACAGAGTTTGCATACTGCAAAAAGTGCAGATCAGAGCAAACTCAGTCCTAATTATGAAACCAACATCCAGAAATGTTTGGAAAAAAATAGGTAACATTAGGTAAAACTGCCCTCCACCCAAATGAAAAAGACAGGCCTCTTCTGAGGGGCTCCCACGGCTGGCACTGCAGGGCCCTGGGCCTCACCCCCACTCCCGCTAAGCTCTGCAGACAGGGACAGAGATCTTTACCGCTGCACTTTCCCTCCATCTCTGGGCCCAGCCATGCTTACCTTCCTCCCACTCTCCAAACCTAAAGTGTGCTTGTGCCTTTTCAGGCTCCTGCCACTCAGCTCGGCTGCAGCCTTCCAGGAGTCTCCGTTGCTGGAATTGGGCCCTTTGCCTGGTGGCGCGTCAGGGTTTGCTACCATGACCGGCCAGCCTGCCTCCTCGGAGCAGGTCAGGCGGAGACTCCGGAAATGCTCGTCGGTCTCTTTGTCCACCACCAGCAACCGGGTCTCGGTTTCAATGGCTTTGATGCGCTGCACAACCTGGGGAAGGACAGATGGGCGAGGGGACAAGAAGGACGCATCAGCTAGACCCTCAAAAAGAACGGAAGGTTGCTAAACAGGAAAAAAAATCTCCCAACAGCATTTATAGGAGAGCAGAAATACAATCACTTTCAGCTGACATTAAAAAGGCAGGGGAGCAACTGCCCTGGTTTATTCACTTATGTGATGAAAGGAAACTTCTCCGGGGAGGCCAGTTTGGCCCCGAGACATTTGAAAAGTTGGTTAAATCGATTGCAGTTGCTCACATTGCTCTAAATCTGAATTATCCTGGCTAGGGCCAGGAAGATCTTCCAACTGCCAAAATGTTTTCCAGGGTGCAAAGAGAGGATTCCATCAAGCAGCGGGGTATTTTCCTGGGGTTCAGGGCTTAAGACACCATCCCACAAAAGGTCTTTCTTTGTTTTCCTTGAAGATGTTTCACTACTCATCCAAGAAGCTTCTTCCGTTCAGTTCCCTGAAAACCTATCTAGCCCTATAGGTACGCGGCAGCCCCATCCATTCTGCCCTGTGGCCCCAGCCCCTGCAAGGACAGCTCACCCTGTCCACAGCCTGGCTTGGCATCATAAATCTACTTCACACAATTCAGCATCTGGGGAGGGTGAAGAACAATTGTCTGGCACCATGTGAATCAGCCTCTGAACATCTCCATTTCTGCCTCGAAGAGGAAGTCCTGGACCCTGTGGAGGAGAAACCTGGACCCTCAAGTGGGCTGCTCTGCCTGAACAAGCCAGAGACCCCTCAATGCAGCCCTGCCACCTGCCAGTGCTGCCATCCAGAGCTCAGCACCCGAGAACCGTCAGCTGCCTTTCAGCTGCATTTGCAGATGCCTTTAACATACCTAGGACTGGTTCAAACCCTTGCAACACATTCCCACAAGCTGCGAAGGAAGTCTGGAGAGCCCCCACCCCCCATTGCAAGCAAGCGCTACTTGACAGGAGAGCCTCCCCCCCCCCCCGTCTCTCTGCCTCTTAGAGACTCTCTTAGACAGAGATGAAATGGTTTGTGAAGTATTTCAAACAGCGAGTTGAGCATAAAACATTTTAGTAAACTTGAATAGCACAAAGTCACAGGCAGAATCTGGAGTGTGTTTCAGGACTCATTGTGCCCAAAGCCAACAGAGCTTTTTTATAGCTATTGTACCAATAGATCAGGCATGTCAAACTGCCGGCCCGCGGACTGGATGCATCACGGCAGAACCACGCCCACCCCATTGCCAGCAATGGGGAAAAAGTCCCAATATGTTGCGTGACATCACGTGACATCACGGGTTTGACATGCCTGCTATAGATAGCGATGAACTTAAGAGCAGTTTTGGATCATCATTAATATTCCATAGGCCCAGATGGAGAAAATCATTGGGTTTGATTAAAGAGAAGGAGCAACTGCCAGGAAGGCCTTTGCACAGCTTCATTTGGTGTACAGCTGCACCCTTTTCTAGGTCAGGGTGCCAGGTCTTCCTCCAGTCACCCGTGCTGTGGTGATCTCATGACTTGACTATTGCAATATGCTCCATGAGGGGCTGCCCTTGAAGACCACCCAAAAGCTTCAACTGGCCCAGAAGACAGCGATGGGCAAGCTCTGATATTGCCGTGTAACGCTGAAGTTTTGCCAGCTGCACTAGCTGCCCCCCCCAGCCGACTCGGTGGTCTTCATGGTTGGTGCGCTCCAGTGAGACCCTCCTCTGGAGCAGGCAGACCAGAACAGCCCCCTCCCTGCAGGTGTTTGGAAGCGGCTTGAGAGCTGAAGACGTGGCTCTTCACAGTGGTCTTTGGAGAGGATTTTAATCCAGAAAATGGTGGTTTCTTCTGTTTCCACCCAGTTTGTTATCCTGTCTTCTCTGTCCCCCTTTTTGTTTCCTGTCATTTTTCTTGCCTTCCAAGGGAGAAAAACATTTCAATGAAATTTCATGAAATTCTAAAGGTGGTTGTGTGGACACCCTGCCCTTCACAGGCTCTGCAGCTTCCCCCTTCCTGCAGCCCTACACCTTGCACAAGATTTGTCCCTGGGGGCGCTTTTTAGTGGCAACATTAAATCTCTCATCCCGCTGTCATTTGGAAAAAAGATCCCACTCAATTTCTCAACTTTGATGGGAAAGTTCTAAAGTTGAACAAGCTGGCTGGGAAGAACCTGAAAAAGCTTCTTGGTGACCATCCTCATCGCTTTACTGCAGAACATCCAGAAATGTAGGCTCTGCTTCAAGATGTCCACTTAGGAAGCACCCCAATTCTTCATAAGAACCTCCATACTGTCACCAGCAGGTGCTGCACTGAGTCATACCCACGAGGAACTGTGGATCAGAATCCGCACATTTTGAAATGAGGATCTGAAGAAATTATTGAGGGGCAGATCCTCCAGCCAGAGTCGATCACGCTTCACTTCCTAACAGGCAGGCCTGGAATTGCCCTGAGGGCCAGCAAAGAACCTCATGGCTCAGACTCCAAAATGCCAAGTGTAAACACACACAGAAACACACATGCCCAGACAGAAACACACAAAACATTTAAGCTGAAAGCTGAATGACTAGTGCTGTGAGGAAATATTCACTGAGCAGAATCAAAAGGAGGAGAGCATGATACTTTGATTCCGTGATTCAAGGAGCGATGCTGGCCAAAGAAGTCACTTCTTCTCTTGTTCCCAACAGGGAGCCAGAGCAGAGGTTGGTGGGAATTCTGGAACTTGTAGTCCTAATGCATCTGCTGGCCAATAGGACACAAGTTGGGCACAAGAACATCCAGCCACCATAAAATCAGCCTTAGGTCAATTGGCAGGCTGTGCCATACCAAGGTTTACTCAGCTACAACTGCCTGGGTTCACATGGCACATTAAGCAGGAAATCAGGCTTTGCAAATTATAGTTGCCAGACTTTACAATGCAATTATACAAAACAAGACACCTTTTACCTTTCTAAGACTCAGACATCACTAAAACAACTCAGAGATTAACACAACTCATTCAGGAAAAATGAAACAAACTATCTGTCTAAAATGGCATTGGTTCTCCTGCTTCGGCAGGGGGCTGGACTAGAAGACCTCAAAGGTTATTCTATTCTATTCTATTCTATTCTATTCTATTCTATTCTATTCTA
>JAKJMR010000298.1:706709-720138 GCA_024449315.1 Daboia siamensis
TATTCTATTCTATTCTATTCTATTCTATTCTATTCTATTCTATTCTATTCTCATTCCATTCCATTCCATTCCATTCCATTCTATATAGTGACTTAGACAGTTGTATGAACTGGACTGGGATTCAGAAAAACACTGCCAGATTCACCTAATGGCCACAAATAAATTAGAGGATTTTCTAGTTTAATTCCCCCGGGTAAGCTCTGAACTTCCTCTCCGTTATAGCATGTTTCTCAGACTTTACAATTTTGAGCTGTGTGGACTGCAACTCCCAGAATTCCCAAGCCAACATACTTGTTGAAATCCACAAATCTTAAAGTTGCTGAGACTGAAAAACACTGGGCTACACCATAAAGAGGAGTTGGAAGGCCACTTTGCAGGGCCCCTCAAACTCTTTGGAGAAAAGTCAACGAATGGGTCCCATTCAAGGTTGGCCAAGAATGTTCTCACACTTGCAAAAGCAGCCATAGCAGCCAATAGCAAAGATGCCTCAAGGATGATACATACTCAGCAATATTATCATGCAAATGCTGCCATTTGGTCTCTGAATCCATACCGCTGATGCAAGAAAGTAAGTCCCAACAGCGTTTTCATAATGACATCATTACACAGAATGTAGAACATAGAATCATAATGGTGGAAAGGACCTTGGAGGTCTTCTAGTCCTACCTTCTGCTTGAGCCCTATACCAGGGATAGGCAACCTTGGCTCTTTTATGACTCGTGGACTTCAACTCCCAGAATTCCTGAGACAGCGGTCAAATGATTTATCTGGTCTCTGAATCCTCTCTGCAACACAGTTAATCTCCCCTTGCTGGCAAGAGTTGGGTTGTGGACTTAGGCAAAGCAGGGCAAGCTAGCTCTCTGCAGCCTCTGGGCAGAAAAGCAGAATATACATCAAAGACACAAATCATCCTCATCACTTATCACAGACAAGGCCAGCAGCCCCCTGCGGTCTTTCCCCTCCTTCCTTCCTTCCACCTGCCCATTCCTTCCTCCTTTGGCCAGCTTCCAGCCCAGGCTCCCGCTCATGAGAACTTCATTAACACCAGCCCTTTCATTATAAAAGCACCTTCTCAGTTGCCTTGGCTCCCTGCGAGGTACAGCTCGGTTCCTGTGACTTTTGCCTCAAAGGAGGAGGGAAAGGGGCCAGGTCCACCGGCCAGAAGCTCCCTCTCAGCCCAGCCTGCCTCACAGGGCTGGTGCTGGCAGGGAAAAAGGGTTGGGGTATGCTAGAAACATCGCCCTGGATAGCAGGAAGGAAGGAAGGAAGGCAGGACGTGACTAAATAATGATGAAGGTTTAAGTTGCTCCCCACTGAGGAGTTCTCACACAGCTCTGCTTCCCATTCAGGACACTGTATGGGTGGCTGCCTGCGTGTGGCCCTCCGATCTTATAATTTCTCTCCTGACTAAAACATCTCAGTTACCACCAAAGAGCTGCTACAGGATGCCTTATTTGAGGATATTATTATATTGTTATGGAATAGCTTATTTATTCTGTTTTTGAGATCGAGTGGCAAGAGTCCCCTTCTCTCTGCATACGGAACAGTGCCAGTCTTTGGCTGGTGCAGCAGACAAACGCCTCTGCTCACCAAGCCCCAAAGGAGACCCCTCCCTGCCCTTCTGAACCAGCTTTGGGCTGAGCTTTGAGGGCCCCCCCCCCAGTCACAAAGGAAGACACAGGAGCTTGGCAGATCTAAGGTGCCCATCAAGCCAAGGAGATTTTGCCCTCTCTAAACACCAAAGGGAGAGATGTCCAGGAGCCCAGTGCAAGCTGGCAAGAGGGCAGGGCTGGCAAGGAAGCCTTCGTGGGGTCTCTCCAAGTTTTAATCTTATATCAACCCCGCCAGTGTAAGTCAGTTTCGGTTACGGAGAGTAACTGGCCAAACTCTCCAGTGGGCTCCAGGCTGCGTACGGTCTCCCCAGTCCGTGACCAGCGCTTCATATGGGACTTTTCTCTTTATTCTGGGCCCCCAGAACTGCCCAGCCAGCGTGGCCATCCCTGAGAATCCTCTCCCTTTTCTCGGGCCTTTGGAGGGCCCACTTCAGCCTGTCATGCAAGCACAAGGCTTGTTTTGTTTACACAGCAGGGGAAGGAAGGGAGGACTCAGTTTACACAGTAAACTTCCAAGGCTTTCCTCCTGCAAGTCCTCCCAAGCAGCTTGAAGGGAAGGGGGTCCCTCCGGGCTTGAAATATTGAAAGCAAGCAGCGAGAAAGCTGTTCCTCCCCCAAAGCTGCTGCAGGGTCTCTAGCAACCAACCCCCCCCCCCCCCCCCTTGGCAAAGGGAGAGGAAGAAAAGGGGGGAATCCTGCAGCAGGCTGACATGTTTCTCCCTGCCCTGCGCATGGGTAGCTTGAATGTAAACTCCCCTTAAACTACAGCTGTACATGCACACACCAAGTGGCCTGATCTCCATCACTACAATGGCCACTGGCACCTTGGCACCTCCGGGCATGTTGGGACCGATGTTCCAGAATTCCCAGCCAGTCTGGCTCCCGATGAGAATCCTGGGAGGGTGCCAGTTAGGCAGGGGCCACTCCAAAACCATCTGCCTCCTGACCCGGCATCACCTCCAGGTCTCTCCCAGAGTGGATCCTGATCTAAAGGTGGAAACAGGACAGAAGTGCAAAGGGGGGGGTTGCCTTTATGGAAGGGGGGGCTCCGTGCGGCTCCCGTGCTGAGAGTTCAAGCTCCTGAGCCCTCCTTCCCCCCCCCCCCACCAGGCAGGTCTGAGAACCCAGGGAGGAGCCCCGAAAGACCCTTATCTGGCGGGCCAGCCGGGCAGGGCACCCGGGCAGCTTCTCCCTCCAAGTCCTCCAGAGCTCCGTTCCGTCGGGGGCCAAACCGCCCGAAGAGCGACTGAGTTCAGGGCCTCCTGCGGGTCTGGGGGCGTCTGGCGGGGGGAGGGGAGGCCCGGGCAATTCAGGTCTGAGGCGCTCAGGGCAGACCCCGCACGCCGCGCTTCGAAGGGCTCTGCCTGCCCCCTCCGGCCGCCCCGGCTCTTCCAGGGAGGCTGCCCCGCCCAGGGAGGCTCGTCTGCCCGCCCGCCCGGACTTACCTGGTGGTGCGTCTCCTTCTCCACGTTGACGCCGTTGACTTCGAGCAGGCGGTCCCCGGCGCGCAGCCCCGCCGCCTCGGCCGGCGAGCCGGGCTCGACCTTGCGGATGAACTGGCCGCTCTTGCCCTTCTCGCCGTGCAGATGGAAGCCGTAGCCCTGCTCGCCGCGCAGCATCTGGCAGAGGCGCGGCTGGCGGCGGGGGGCGCCCCGCTCCCGCTCCCGCTCCATGGCCGGCCGCCGCTGCGCGCTCCGCGGCGCTTCCGACGGCCCGGCCGGGCGAGCAGCAGCCAGGCGGCAGCCAGGCAGCCAGTGGGGCGGCGCTCGGCGCGGGGGCGTCTCCGGCCCGGCCGCCCCCGCCCCGTGCTCCGCAACGGCGCCCCCAGCGCCCGCAGGCGGCGAGCGGCGAGGGCGGCCCGGACCTCCCCGCTCCGGCGGGGCTGCGCGACCCTCTCCCCGCCCCCCGAGCCAGCCCCTCCCGCCGCGGGGGAGGGCGCCTCTGGCCGCGGGGCGGGCGCGGAGCGGCGAGCGCGGGCGGGCGGGCACGAAGCTCGGCTCGGGACGGGTTGCTAGTGCGGCCGTGCGGCGTGGGAGTGGAGCCCGACCCCTTCTTCTGCTCACGAGCGAAGCCCGGATTGGAAGAGGACGGCCCGGGGCCTCGGTGCTGTCGGGGATGGCTGCGTCTCCAGGGTGGCTCGTTTCTTGCGCAGACCCAGCAGTGTCGCTTTGCTCAGTAAACTCCTTAAGCAGAGCAGGACTTATCATAGTTGGGGGGAAGAAGAGGCCCTCTATCCCGGCCTGTCCCTCGGAAGACTCTGCAGAGCCCCAACTGGCCTGGGCTCACCCGGGGGACATCGGAGCCGCCCTTCCGAGGCAGCTCGGTCAGTTCAAGCAGCTGCTGTGGTTTCAAAATCCCCCCCCCACCCGCCTGTCAGGGTTACCTGCAGGAAATGTGTTTTTGTTCATTAATAGAACACAACGGCCTCAAAATTAGTGCCTGGGCGAGACGCCCCGCCGTTTGCCAGGAGCTGCTTTGATGCCAGCAAAATACATCCAGAGACTTTTCAGGGCCTGCCTGAAGGGCTGATTCCTCTCTCTCTCTCTCACTTTAGCTGCTGAAAGAGGAGAGATCAGAGGCTGGCGGGTTTGCTGCTAGGACAGACTGTCGTTTTCATGCCCTGAAAGCAATCGGATATTTAAAATAATGCTGTGCCCAAAATCTGCATTGCGATGCCACTGACTTTAGTTTCAGTTCCTCTTAGTGGCTGTTCAACCTACTTTCATTTGTTGGGCATGGTGGAGAGAGAGCGGTGCAGTGAAAGGCCAAGCCAGACTGTCCACTTGCAGATGGCTGGGCTACCAAATCACTTAATACATTCCAAAACATCCTCCAATCCTCAGATTTTCAATTACATTTTCTTCTTGGTCAAAATAAATTTGAGAAGCGATTTCTCTTTCATCGGGCTGATTAAAAATTGGCAGAAAAATAGGAGCATTTTTCTGCATGATACTAACAGAATGCAGATTTATGATTACACTTCTTATATGCCCTGCCAGGACTGGATGGCTTGCTCCATATTTATTTCATTATTATTTAATTAGGCTTTCCCCCTCCCTATTTTCTGAGAAGTCAAAGGAGAGCACCCCTTCTTTCTTGGGAGCACCCCTTAATTTTATCCCGGCCAAATGGGGTTGCCAAGTGAGCTCAAGGAGGGAGCTGAAGCTCCCAGTCATCGGTTTATACTTTGCATCACTTTAAGATTGGTTGAACCGGCAGTTATGAGAGTGCCTCTGTGCACAATCAGAGAGCATGCGTGCCTTTGACTTGGGGACTTCCAGGGTGTCTGGTTTTAGAATCCCCTGGGATCTGCCCTGTGTTTCTCCATATCCATGTTATACGGGGAATAGCTGCCTTGGTGCCTGCGTGCGTACATGAGGGGTTGCAAGAGTCTTTCTCCCCAAGCCCCAGGCAGGAGAGAGCCTAGGATGTGTGCCAGTGGCATCTCAGGCCTGGGCCCCACTTCGGAGCTTGTCCACTGGTAGCATGGGTTGACTGCCGCTTTTATCGCAAAACCAGGCGGGCTTCCCTGGGAAGCAAGAGTCTGGCTGGGTCGTCAACCATACCATGAAAAGAGCTGCCAATCCAGGGGGCTTCCCCACCCAGGGCAGGCAGCCGGTGGCAAGATGGAAATTTCCAACCCAGCTTCTTAGAAGGAAGTTGGGTTAATCTTTTCCCACAACTGCTGAGAAATTCTGCGGCAACCAGTTTTGGCCAGACTCCAATACCTGGTCTGTATTCCTGCTGGCAGCAGAACATAAATGGATATTTACCTTGCTGCTGCTCCTCCTCCTCTTCCTCCTCCTCCCCATAGTGACATCATTATCCAAAAATACCTGGCTGGAATTGTGTAAGTGGGCAGCGTTCCTTCACCTTGGGCACTGCCAGTCCCTCATGAGCAGAGACAGACCCAGATAGGCATTCGGCCTCCTCAGATCTTGATCATGGCTTGGGCTGACAGTGCCAAAGAGACATGTCTGGATGGATGGCAAAAAGTGAGGTCTCTCCAAGAGGCCAGTGCTGAAGTTGGGCTGATGCAGCTCCTCTCTGCCTGCATCGGCTGGAAAACCACAGGAGCTGCATCATTAAAACTAGTTCAAGTGGCCCTGAGAGTTGCTCCTTCCAAATTCTATTCAGGAAGGAGGGAGAGAGGGAAAGAGGTAGGTAGGTAGGTAGGTAGTGTAAGGTCCCGCCTCAGCTATCTCCCCAGGAAAGTGTGACTCTTGAAACAGCACTATTTCAAAAGGATCTTTTTCTCTCAGCAAAAGTTCCTTTTGAAATGATGCTTGTTTCAAGAGTCATGCTTTCCTGAGAAGACAGCTGAGGCAGGACCTTACAATAGGCAAAATCTGCAAAGTAATCAACCCGGAAAGGGACCCCTTACTCTGGGGACCATGCAAACAATGTCTACCCAAGGCAGTGACCAGGAGGAAGCTAAACACTGGAGTGATGCCTCTGCCACGGCTTGCTCAGGTGTGACCTCCACCGGATAGGCAGAGGAAGCTGCAAGCCTAGGGGACTCCTCTACACCCAGGTGGTCCATGGGTATCGGGAAAAAGGGCAGCTGGGAAGAGAGAACAAAAGGAGTCTTCCTCACCCAAGGCAGACATCGGCAAGGATGGAGAGAGGTCCTGGACAATGAGGAGAAGCAAGGGGGTGAGCCTGACCACGCCAACCTTCTCATGATGGACAAGTTCCAGAATCTGAAAGCACAATTAACCCAAATGTCAGGGGATGACAGCCGTTGCAATCGACCAGAGAGCAGAGGTGGGACAGCCTCACCTCAGATGCCGCTGTGGCGGTGATGTGAATCCCGCAGGAGGAGCCAGGGGGAGTGAACGCCATAAGACCTGGTGATGGCATAGCTAGTCAAAGATGCAAGCCACCCCCCCATGTGAAATTTGACAGAGACCCCCAATAACTGGGGATCTTCCTAGCCCACATCCTCACCTACATGCAGGAGTATGGCCATGAAATCCCCATCGAAGGGGCCAGAGTCACAGTTCTCACACTGGCACTGGAAGGGGCTGCAGCCAGATGGAAGGTGACCCTCTACAATGTGAATGCTCCAGAGCTGAGGAACTTGAACCGATTCATGACAGAGCTGAGGCGGCAATTTGAAGACCTTCTTGCCAACTGTAAAGCCCAAGTGTCAAGCTTCAAAGAAACTTATTCTGCTTCAGCCATTGTTGTTTCTTAGCTTGCCAACAGACCCGGGTGGGGGAGGGGGTGATTGGAATGCTCATTGCAGGCATGAGTGGTCCATTGTGAGAATCAAGGTCATCGGAGAACCATCGGTGGGAACTAAAGATTTTTCTCATAACAATTGTCTGATACTTCACTGGGGAATATGACTTGCACTGTCAGAGGGAAGGGGAGTTTCTATGCTTTTAATTTACTGTTCTGGTGCCAATTTAACCAGAGCTGCTTTTCTATTCATCAGTACCAATATGCTGTACTCAATAAAGTTTTATATTAGAGATTTGAATGTCTCAGCTATGCTTACTTTGTTGGGATCATCAGTCAGAACCTTGACACCAAGACCACATACTGTAAAAAAGGTGTGGCAGGGGCATCGGCCAGTGGCTGAGTACACAAAGGAATTCCAAAACTTAGCGTGCCACCTCGACTGGCTGGAAGACATCCTTGTGAGTTGCTTCAAAGATGGGCTTAATGATGACCTATACACCACCTGCATCATGAGGGGGCCCCCAGCCCACGACTAGTGCATGTTAATTGAAGAAGTGGAAATTGACCAAACCTGAAATAACTACCACACCAGCAAGGCGTGGAAGAGATCACCTCCACAGAGGAAGGTAGAGGCAGCCAGAGGCCAAGCCCAACTGATGTGCTGCACTGCTGGCTTTAAATGCAGAAGGGAAGCCCATCGAGCAGCTGAATGTCAAACTAATTGCCCGACCAAAAAGGAAGGCCAAGTGCCCGGGGGAGGGGGATGGCAAAGTTGCAACACCGCACGAAGCAAACGGCCCTGAAAAGCATGGAGGTTGTGGAGTTCACCCCCTCGCCTAAACAAGAGGAGGGAACTCCGGCCCTGCCAGAAGAAGACCAGGGGTCTAGTGACACCAACTGCAATGATGGCCCCTTGGTAAGTGGCCTGATCGTGCCAGTCACCTCCTGGGCGCTGGACTTAAAGCATCCCTAAAAGCCCTATTAGATTTGGGATGTCCCAGAGGCTTAATGAGCCCAGTTCTAGTGAGAAATTGGGAATTCGCCTGAGGAGGCTAAAGACCCCGATTGCATTCTGCCAGCTAGACGGCTCAGTCATGGGGGGCATCCCTGCCACTTTTCCCCCGCCAGTTTTTCCACTGAGGATGACAATGGGAGCCCACTCAGAGACTTTAAGTTTCATAGTAGCCCCTGGGATGAAAAGGCCCCTCATCCTGGGCTGGCCTGGCTGAAGAGTGGAATCCCTGAGTGGACTGGAGGAGGGAAATATTGAAATTCCTGCCAAGCAACAAACCCCCCAAGTAATGCAGGGTGCCCGTCCCGACAGGCTATACGCTGAGAAATCAGAATGGCGGTACAAGGGAAAGAACTCCCAGCCATCCTGTCAGGTCCCTAAAGAAATGTATTCTTTCCCTTTGCATATGGTTGAAGGTGACCTGCCATTCTGTTGGGAGAGGGGAGCTTTTGGGATTGCCTTGCACTGTTCTGCTATGATGCCCTTTCCCCAAGGGATGGAACACTGGGATGCTGGGGGGAGGTGTATTGAATGCTGCTTTTATTATATTGCTTTCACGGGTTTTTCTCCAGGCCTCGCCTTGAATCCCTGCTGTCACTAGCCCCTAATAAAAGTTCCTTTTGAGAGAATGCCTGTTTCAAGAATTCTGCTTTCTTGGGTGGCTTGGCTGAGGTAGGTCCTTACACATCCCTAGAGAATACCAAGACCTAAGAGATGTGTTAAATAGCGGGTTCTTTGGCGCAGGAATGAAGACGAGGTAACTGAGTACAGGGAAACTCATATTTCATTTTGTGCAGAATCTGTACTGGCAAATGGCTGCAACTAGCCGCAATATATAGTTTAGCCCCTAGGCGGCAGCCAATAGGTTTGAAGCAACCATTGCCGCCTAGGGATAGCCAATTATAGCACTGGAGACTTGTAGTCTGGATTGCTGGAGAGTTATTAGCTGCTGGTCAAGAGGCTTCTGCTGCCACTCTATCTGGATGCAACCTGTCCAGTTTAGTGATCAATTGCCTCCCCCAACATAGTTCTGCAGGACTTTTGCCTGTAGCACTGCAGGGCGTAGAATGCTGGCAGAGTAGAAAATCTGCCAATCTGTGATGCCAGTCACCTGTGACAATGCACTTGAGTGATTCCTTCATTGTCCTCACCATGTGTTCAGCTTGACCATTAGAAGATGGATGAAAAGGCGCAGACATTGCATGTCTGATGAGATTAGCTCTAAGGAAGGCCTGAAATTCAGCAGCAGTGAATTGGGCCCCATTGTCTGAAACTAAGACATCTGGCAACCCATGTGTGGCAAAGAGTTTTCTCAGCACCTGGATGGACCAGCAGTAGTCATGTTAGGAACTGGAATTACTTCCAGCCATTTGGAGTGGCTATCCACTACTATAAGGAAGAGCTGTCCCTGAAAGGGCCCAGCGTAGTCTATGGGAATCCTAGACCAGGGAGTGTGCATTTACTCCCACCTGTGAATTGGAGCCTGTGGCATTTCAGGCCTAGATTGCTGGCATGTATAACAACCATGGACTTGTGCCTCAATGTCCTTATCAAGGCCAGGCCACCAAAGGTAGCTTCTAGCTAAAGCTTTCATTCTGGCAATGCCTGGATGGCCTTCATGTAATGACTGTAAAACCCTGTCTCTTAGGGAAGTGGGAATTATGACTCTGTTTCCCCATAGAATGCACCCCTTGTGGGCAGATAACTCATGCCTTCTGACAAAATATTTTTGAAATTCAGAACCTAGGCTTTTATCCAACCAGCCCGTGTATACCCATGACAATACTCTACTAAGTATTTTATCTGTGGCAGTTTCAGCAGCAATGTCCCCTTCCATGGAGGGGAAATTCATGTATGTCCTGTATGGACAGTATTTTAGCAGCTGGATCTGGATCTGGTTCCATTAGTGGCAGTGGTAGTCTGCTGAGGCCATCAATTTAAAATTGTATGCAGATAGAAAAATAGACCATCTCAACATTCTTGGAGAAAGTATGTTGGGGGGGGGGGTTGTTTGTCTGTTGTGAAAAGTCCCAACAGAGGTTTGTGGTCTGTAAAGACCGTGAAGTCCCTGCCATATAAATAGTCATGGAATTTTTTTATTCCAGCAACGATGGTTAGGGCCTCTTTGTCAATCTGAGCATAGTTGCGCTCAGCAGAGGACTATGTCCTTGAGTAAAATGCTATAGTGACCTGTGTTCCATTTTTTTTTACATGGCTTAAAACTGCCCCCACCATATGGAGATGCATCACATGCAAGACATACTGGTTTAGAATCTTTGTAGTGAGTTACAGTGGACTTATCTGACAATAGTGCTTTTAAGTCCTGGAAACTTTTTTCATGTAAGTTAGTCCATTTCCATGGAGCTTTCTTATCTAGAATCCTGTGGAGGGGCTCTGCTAGTGCGGCCTTATGAGGTAGAAATGTGTGATAGAAGTTTAGGAGGCCCAAGAATGCTTGTAGCTCTCCTTTGGATTTGGGCCTAGGAGCCATTTTAATGGCCTTCACTTTAGAATGCAGGGTGAATGCTGTTAGCATCAATTTGGAAACCCAGGAATTCTGTTGAAGGAACCCCAATACTACACTTGCTCTTTTTTAATTTGAGGCCTGCTTCGTGAAGCCTCTGTAAAACAGCCCTGAGCCTACTGGCTAACACTTCTGGGTTTTCCCCTGCAATAAGAACATCATCAAAATAAGAGAAGATGCCCTGAATACCCTTAAGTGTACGCTCCATGATTCCCTGGAAAATGCCTGGTGCAATACTGACTCCAAACTGTAAGTGTTTAACTTTGAAAGCCCCCCTGTGAGTCACGATCGTCTGAGCCGCAGCTGTGGCCTCATCAACCGGCAATTGCTGATAGTCCTGTGCTAAATCAAGTTTAACAAAAATAGTACCCCCTTGCAAGGAGGCTAAAATGTGGTTGACCGCTGGGACTGGGCAAGCGTGTTGCTTGAGAGCTTTATTTAGTGTGCATTTATAGTCAGCGCAAATGTGAATTTCCCCGTTGGCTTTAAGTGGAGTGACTATAGGTTTCTCACTCCCCACCATCAACAGGCTGTAACACACCCTGTTCTACAAGCTTATCGATTTCTGAATCAATTTTATGTTTTAAGGCAAAGGGGTCCCTGTGAGGCTTAACCCTGATTGGAACTACGTTGGGATCTAGCTTAAATGAGATAGGCGGGCCTGTGTATGTTGCTAGGGCTGAATCAAAAACATCTGCATAGTCCTCGCATACTGACGTGAGGTCTGCAGTTTGTATCCGGTTTATGCCAGTAATCTGAATATCTAAGGCATCAAACCAATCGAGTCCAATGAGACTCGTTCTCTGGCCCCCTACTACTATGACATCCAGGTGCCCATAAAACCCCTTAAATTTTACCGTCAAAGTGGCTTCTCCCTTAACTTTAACTTGAGCCTTTTGAAAGTCAGTTAGGATTATGTCTGAGGGCCTTAGTTTGGCCCAATTGTTACTGCGCCTACACACAAAGTTAAAAGTGTCTTGAGAAATAATTGAGACCGCAGAGCCAGAGTCCAATTCCATCTTACATTGAACTCCTTGTAGCTCTACCAAGATTCTGAGTTTAGGTTTGAGGGGGTCGTTGGGCCCTGGTGCGGCACATGCTTCTATGGCTTCTGAAAAACCCCACACTAACCGGACCCTGGGCCCCCGTACCTCTCCTAGTCAGTTCTTCCGACTGGTGTTTGGGTGGCCGGTCTCTGGTGGGCTCTGCAAACTGCTGCGATGTGGCCTTTCCTTCTGCAAGCTCTGCACGTGGCTGATCAGAATCTGCAATCGGCGTGAAAATGGTTGCCACCGCACCCTTTACATCTCGGTAAGAGAACTGCCTTGTAAGTGTTCTCTTGTTGCTGGCTGTTGCGGCGTTGCACATTGGGTTGCTTTTGGAGTCTGTTGATTTCAGGCTCTTCTTCCTCGGAAGATTCTTCAGTGCGTTTGGCATCCTCGTGGTGGATCGTTTCTTCATGTTTTGTCGTTTTGGCGGGCTGTACTGTTTGAACTGCGCCCCTGGCGGCTTCGTCGGCCATTATTTCATCTTGTGCTTCTGAAAACGTTAAGTTCGGTCTGGCAAAGAGTCTCTGTTGAAGTGTTCGGTTCCATAGGCCGCAGAAAGCTGGTCTCGTAGTCTCTCTTCTAAGTTTGAGAATTTGCATAGGCGAGCAGCCTGCCTCAGGCCTGCGATGAATTCTGAAACTGATTCACCAGGTTGCTGCACTCTCTGGTCAAACTTGAACCTCCAAGCCATTTCAGACATCTTGGACTGGAAATGTTTGGTTAGCTTCTTTCTGAGGTCTGCGTAGGAGACCAATTCTATTGGCATCGGAGTGAAGAGGTTCTCGCCAACTCAAAGGTTGCTGGGCTGCACAGGCAGAGTAGCGTTGTGGCCTTCAGTCCTTCTTCTGCGATCTGATTTGCCCGGAGGTAGTTTTCTACCTGGGACAAATAGGATGGCCATTCCTCTGAGTGCTTCACGTCGAATTCTCGAAGTCTCCCGACCTTCGGCATTCTGTCTTTGCTGGTTCCTGCGTTTTCTTCCGAATCCTGCTTCCCAGGTTCAGGGAATGAGTCCACTGAGCACAAGGTCATTAGCGTAGCTTGCTAGCCCATCTTGAGAGAGGAGGGGGAATGCCTTTTCCCTCCGGCATCCGCTGCCTTCCCCTCGTAGACTTCAGCTCTTTTCCAGGGAAGCAGGATCCCATCCTCGTCACCAGTGTTGTGTAGCAGATTCTTTGGTGCAGGAATGAAGATGAGGTAAATGAGTACAGGAAAACTCATGGTTTATTTCTTGCAGAATCTGAACTGGGGAAATAGCTGCAACTAGCCGCAATATATAGTCTAGCCCCTAGGTGGCAGCCAGTAGATTTGAAGCAACCATTGCCGCCTAGGGATAGCCATTAAGCAGCACTGGAGACTTGTAGTCTGGGTTGCTGGAGAGCCGTTAGCTGCTCCAGCCACCCACGTGGTATTACTAATGAGCCCAGTACATAACAACAACTGTGGCAAGAAAGATTGTAAAATGGGACAAAATTCACTTCACAAATGTCTCACTTAGCAACAGAAACGTTGGACTCAATTGTGGTCGTAAGTCGAGGACTCCCTGTAATAGTGCTGCTATATACTTCTTTGCTAAGGCCACCCTTGGAACATGGCAACCAATTCAGGTCACCACGATGCAAAAAAGATGTTGAGACTTTGGAAAGAGTGCAGAGAAGAGCAACAAAGAGGATTAGGGAGGCTAAAATATACAGTGAATAGTTGTAGGAACCAGATATGTCTAGTCCAGGGATAGGCAACCTCGGCTCTTTTATGACTCATGGACTTCAACTCCCAGAGTCAGCTCTGCTGACTCAAGGAATTCTGGGAGTTGAAGTCCATGAGTCATAAAAGAGCTGAGGTTGCCTACCCCTGGTCTAGTCTAACAAAGAGAAGGATGAGGGGCAACATGATAGCAGTCTTCCAATATCTGAGGGGCTGCCACAAAGGAGTCAAGCTATTCTCCAAAGCACCTGAGGGCAGGACAAGAAGTAACGGATGGAAGTTTAACAAATATAGAATAGAATAGAATAGAATAGAATAGAATAGAATAGAATAGAAT
>JAKJMR010000298.1:720148-748874 GCA_024449315.1 Daboia siamensis
ATAGAATAGAATAGAATAGAATAGAATAGAATAGAATAGAATAGAATAGAATAGAATAGAAATCTGGAAGGGACCTTGGAGGTCTTCTAGTCCAGCCCCCTGTTCAAGCAGGAGAACTATACCATCTCAGACAAGTGACTGTTCAGTCTCTTCTTAAAAACCTCCAGTGATTTCTGGAGGCAAGCTGTTCCACTGGTTAATTGTCCTCACTGTCAGGAATTTTCTCCTTAATTCCAGGTTGCTTCTCTCTTTGGCCAGTTTCCAACCACTGTTTCCTGTCCTGCCCTCTGATGCTTTGGTGAATAACATAACTCCTTCTGTAATGTATTGGGCCTTGTTTTACTGAGTGTACCACGTGGGTTTGAATGCTAGAAGGTTGCTTAAGCATGTCAAACTCGCAACGTCATGTGATGTCACATGACATATTGGAGCTTTTTTCCCATTGCCGGCAATGGGGTGGGTGCGGTTTTGTCGTGACGCGTCCGGCCCGTGGGCCGGCAGTTTAACACCCCTGTTCTAGGGCGACAAACCTATTGGCTGCCACCTAGAGGCCAGGGTATAAATAGCTGCATTAGCAGCCCTGTTTCCCAGTTTGGTTCCTGCAAGCAAAGAAAGAATGTTCCTGACTGAACTCACTCACCTCGTCTCTTTTCTCAAGCAACGAACCCAGTACACAACACCTTCTTTGTGGCAGCCCCTCAGATACTGGAAGACTGCTGTCATGTCTCCCCTCTTTCTTCTTTTCTTTAGACTAGCCAAACCCAAGTCCCGCAGCCGTTCTTCGTACGCTTTGGTCTCCAGGCCTTGGATCATCTTAGTAGCTCTTCTCTGAATTTTCTCCAAACTCTCAACATCTTTTTTGTAATATGGTGACCAAAACTGGCTGCAGTATTCCAGGTGTGGTCTTAGTAGGGCTTTATAAAGCGATACTAATACCTCGCGTGATCTTGATTCTATGTCTCTGTTTATACAACCTAGGATTGCATTAGCTTTTGAAGATCAAAATTGCACCAGCCATGCTCAGGAAATCGGCCCGGAAGGGAAAACTCTCATGTTTGAAACTCGTTAGCTCCGTTGCTGCTGCCCACCTTGAACATCAGGAGTTGTAGTTCATTTAACCACCACCCCCGGCAAAATAAATACGAGGCTATTCCTCTGGTCGCATTTCCACATATGGCCAGTAGGTGGCGCGACCGCCATACCTGTGGCTGAATTTCTGACAAATCTGCCTCTATGTCTGGGCAACGCGGTTCTTTTCCCTAATGTTTAGGCTGTTTCCTAACCTGGAATTGGGACGGGGTGGGGTGGGGTGGGAGGACTGGGGGAAAGAACGTGAAAAGGCCGGAGGGAAATTAATCTTATGGATTAGTGCAATACAGTAATTAATTAGGGTAAAAGGGATTATTAGGAATAGGTAAAGATGTGAGCATTTGAAACCTCAGAAACACAAGACCGAGGACCAAGTCCAGCTTCCTGCTAAGCCCGGGAATCCTAATTAGATGAAAATATCCCAGTAAGTGGAATTTGATGAGGAATAGTTGACCTTTTTCGGATGTTGCACCCACTGCGAAACTTTTCCAACAGTCAGGAAGATTTCCTCCCTGCCTTTAAATTACCTCTGTTATTATGGGACCAGAGAGAAGAGGACTCCTTCTGGGTGATCTAAAGACTATTATCATCTCCTCTCACGTTCCTCTTCCTAGCAAACCCAACTCCTCCCATTTCTCCTCTTAAAACTTAGTTGCTTTGTGGCTCTTCTTGGCCCCGTTCCGCTTTGGGTGAGTCCTTCCTGAAGCTATCCAGGCCTGGAGAGAATATTTCAAGATGCACAGGGAGACCCTCTGATTTCCCTACACTTGTAACAATGCAGTTTAAAGCTGAGATTATATTTTTTGCAGACATCTTCAGCATGCAAATTGATTGTGGGCACTTAATACACACCTTTAGATTTGTTCCCTTCAGGAAAAAGGCCCGTGTGGTTGAAAGATGGGGAGTGAGGGTGCAGAAATCTCTCAGAGAGAGAAGCCAACCTGCAGGCTGGGTTTTGATTCCCACCCCTCCAAATTGCTCCCCAGATCTGGCCAGAGAGGCATTTCCTACCATTCCTGAACTGCAACTTCCAGGGAAGATCTGAGAGCCTTCCTTTGCAAAGTAGGAGTTCAGAGGGTGGAGGGATTTCAGCCTGTCATGCAAGGTAAGGAACCTGCTCTGGGCACAGTCTGCAAAAGTCCACATCACCGTTCATGCCCTACTGGAGAATCACAACCAGCAGTTCCGAGCCTCTGAAGGGCAGATGGCCAGGGGGGCGTCCAGGGTCTTTGCGGGCAGTCTATGGAAAGCAGGGAGGCAGAAACTCAGAAAATTGCTAACAGAGGGTAGGCAAAGGATAGTGTGCGTATTGGCCAGAGTGTGTGTGTGCGCATGCACGCAAGTGCGCTTTGTACAATTGCTTTACACAGGAGGACTGCATTTGAACAGTGGGAACTTGAAATTCTACATATCTGGAAGTCCTCGTTCAAAAAACTACTTGAATTATGACTCTTTAGATCAGGGGTGTCACTTTCATTGAGGGCCACATCAGCATTGTCGTTGCCCTCGGGAGGGGGGGTGTCTGTGGTTGGGGTGGCCGTGGCCGTGGCCAGCTCGACATCACTCACTTCAGGGGTGCCTGGGGAGGATTGGGCAGATCTGAGGGTCTCCAGCAGAAGAGGGTTGGCCAGGGTGAGGGCCAGGACATGGTCCCTCCCATCCTTCCTCTGTTCCTTCCTTCCTCCCTCCCTCCCTCCATTCCTTCCTCCCTCTGTTCCTTCCTTCTTCCTCTCCTTCTTTTCTCTGTTCCTCCCTTCCTTCCTTCCACCCTCCGTTTCTTCCTCCCTGTTCCTTCGTTTCTTCCTCTGTTCCTTCTTTCCTCTCCCTTTTCCCCTTCCTCCCACCCTCCATTGCCCCATTCCTCCCTCCCTCCCTCCCTCCGTTCCTTCACCTTCTCATCTCTTTCCTTCCCCCGTGCTCAGGAAGGGGTCATGGGAGGGGGAGAGATTGCCAGCACTAACATGCTGCCGCTAGCCATTCCTGTACCATGTGGCTGGGTGGGTGGTCCCATTGAAAGGGGTGCCTCGTGGCTGCGAGGCTGGAGGTCCTAGTGGTCTCTTTTCCAGAGAGACAAGCCAAGAGGAGGGAAAGCGAGGTAGGAAATTTATTCTCTGGAGAGAGAATAAAAAGCCTTTTCGCCAACTTCCTACCAGTCAATCTCCTCTTTCCCTTTAAAAATTCCTCCCCAAGAGCTCCACCCCACCGCCAGCCACCGTGGAGGCCGCTGGAGCTCCCAACCTCTCTGCCAAATCCGCAGAGCTCCGGCAAAGCCTCCCAATCCCAGCCAACGCCAATCCCCCCCCAACTCGTGGCTGCGAGGCTGGAGGTGTTGGGGGGACACAACCTGGTTGCATCCATCAAAACCAGAACATGCTCAGCCTAAGATCCACTGGAACCAGCAAGGAACTGCCTCGTCACCTCTGCCCTGCCCCCTGGGTGTGTGCACAGGAGATGGCCAATGCCAGCCTCCTGGGTGAAGTCAGCCTGCAGGACAAGACAGCCAGCACGGATGCCAAACTCCGCTTGCGTGTGCACCCAGGGACCAGGGTGGGGCTTCCCCATGGATTTAAGGCTGAGCGTGTTCTGGCTTTGATGGTCGTAACCAGGTTGTAGATCAGCACCCAGTCAGCCTGGGCCAGGCAGAGGTGCGGCGGGCTGGTCCTTCGCTCTTTCCAGAGCAGGTCCCTGAGCTGGATGGAACCACATATTGGGCTGGATCCGGCCCGCGGGCCTTGTGTTTGACATGTCTCCTTTAGATTCATATTGGGTTTGCAATCAGTTGTTACTCTACTCCAATAACTTCTTCACAAATACTGTTACCAAAAAGTTTGGTTTGATGATTAAAGGTACTGAATTAGAAGCTGGGGACCATGATTTCTAGTTCTCCCCTAGGAACAAAAAGAGTTAATTCACTCTCCCTCATCCTACTAACAAGCCACTTCTGAAAATTGCTTAGAAAACTGCAGGGTCTTGTTCCTATTCTCACTAGGAGTCCAGGCTGACTATTAATCAATCAGAATAGAGCTGGAAGGAACATTGGAAGTCTTCTAGTTCAACCACCTGCTCAAGTAGGAGAACTTAGACCAGACATGTCAAATTCAAGACCTGCGGGCTGCATCCAACCCGTGATGGGTTTAGATCTGGCCTGCGGGGCTGCCCTGGAGATGGCAACAGGCCGGCCTCTGCCGCCTCAGCCCTAGCCCACCCCAGTCCAGCTGGGCTGCACACATGGGACGAGCCTCCCACCCATTTCCAACAGCCCCAGTAAAGGGAAGTGTGGGGAGTTCCTGTCCCCAAGAGGCAGCCAGGACTCCTTTCCCTGCTCTGCCCTGCACGAGCCCAGCCTCGGAGATGCCCTTTGCCGGAGTCAGAATGCCATTTGAGGCTCTGTCCCTTCTGTCCCTCGCCCGTACTCAACCCTGCCCAGGTGCCCTGCACTCACCCATCTTGGGGCCCTGCAGCCAGCCCACCCCTACCCTTCCATCTTCCTCGCCAGGAGCAGGAGCCTGGCTGCCTCTCCACTCTCCCTCAGCCCAAGAAGCCCAACCTGGCCAAGGAGAGTAAGCATAGCAGCAGCATCCCCAAGGAGGAGGTAAGCCTGGCCAGGCGTCCCCTTGGAGAAGCGGGGCTGTGCTGAGGTGTGGGGTCCCAGTGCCCCAGGAGCTTGAGGGCCAGGAGCTTGAGGGTTCTGGGCAGCTCAGGGGACCATCAACACTAACCAGGCACCCAGATACTCCTTCGAGTGGGTCTGTGCCTGGGCTCCTCTCTGCTCAGACTGTGGTGTTCCGCCAGCCCTGTGCCCCAGGGCCCAGCTGCCCTTCTCCACGGGGTGGCTCGTGCATCACTGGGGGCCCAGCTGTTCCAGGCTGTGGCTCTGCATCCAGCATGAGTGTGCATTCCCCTCTCTGGCCCTGTCCTCCCCCCCCCACCGCAGAGAGGGCAACCTGGACCTGGTCCCCAACGATGCTCGGCTTGTGCCGCCCTGCGCCCCCATTTCCCTGCCTTTTGTCCCATCTGCAAATCTGATGAGTTCCCCTTCTATTCTAAATGGACTAAATGGACCCAAACAACAACATTACCCAGCCAGGCCTCCCGTGGGCTGTACTGGTGCCCTTGATTTCTGCTTCCAAACTAAAGTCCATTTTGTGTGTGATTTTTGAGCTACTTTAAATTACCAGGCCATCCTGCTCACCATGACATGGCTTGTTAAACAGCCTGTGGGTGCTTTGTGAAGTGCTTTGGTGAAATCAAAATATACTTACAACTTCCTAGCATCTGCCAGAATGGTCTACAGCAGGGTGCCTCAGGGTGGTCAGTATCAACCCCCAAAGGTCAACAGGACTGTCCATTATTATTGTTGTGGTTGTTGCTATTTGTAGTACTGTTAGTTATATTATTTTCATACAATAAACCTTGAACAAGTTGAATGGGGGAGAGATATTTTTTTATTTCTCCTTTTACAAAAGCTTTTTATAAATCATTTAAGGTGGTGAATACAGTATAGTCCTCTTGCCTCCTAGTTTCCTCATAGCAACTCTGTAAGGTGGGTTGGGCTGTGAAAGGGACTGGCCCCAAATCATCCAGTCAACTTGTATGCCTAAGGTGGACTAGAACTCATAGTCTCCCGGTCTGTAGCCTGAGGTCTTAGCCACTAAGACCAGGGGTAGGCAACCTTGGCTCTTTTATGACTCGTGGACTTCAACTCCCAGAATTCAGCTGGCTCAGGAATTCTGGGAGTTGAAGTCCACGAGCCATAAAAGAGCCAAGGTTGCCTACCCCTGAACTAGACTAAACTGGCTTCCTGTGATAAATAAATATCATATATCATATGATATATGATAAATGTCATATATCATATCATCAAAGTGATGAAGAATTTGGGAACCCCTGGTCTTTGTCCTTCACCTTTCCTTAAGTTCTGACAGAAACAGGAGAAAAATATTACATTACATTGTCATGAGGCATAGACAAGTTTGACGTGACTTCCACCAGCCCTTGCAATCTGTATTTCCCTCTTTTTAAAAGAGTGTATGTCCTGAGTATTCTTTGTTTAGCTTGGCCACCAGGGAGAAGTGGGTGAGTCCCAATATACGATGAAACTGAGGGGGCCATTGGTGCTCTCTGAGCTTGGTTGTTTCCTTGCAGATGTTTCAATAGCCAGAGTAGGTAACCTCAACAGTGCTAGAAGGGAGTGGGTGAGTGCTAGAACAGAGAGCAAGCTCCACTCATGTCAACTCTGAGTTACAAATATTCTCTTTTAAAGACAAAGCTGGTCATGTACTGCCTCTTGCTGTCTAAATCAGAAAAAAACCAGCAGCTGTTAAATCGTCTCCCCATCAGTCACCAAAATGTAGCTCTCTGTGTTTGTGATCACTGGTTTGGCCAGATGTTTTTGACAAAGTCACCTTGTCTCTTCTCAAACCATATTGCTTACTGGAGAGGGAAGAAGGGGTGGCCTTGAACACAGGACGAACAGCTGCTGACAGGGCAACGGATAGATGAGAGAGGCTGGATCTCTGGCAAGGACAGTAATTTGAGAAACCATTTCAGACACGCCCCTCTCTAGTTCACAGGGAGAGAAAGGAGGGAGGAGGCAAGCCCAGTCTGAGCTGCAATATCCAGCTATTGTTTTGCAATAAAAGTAGGCCTGGCCTCTCTGGCCTCGGTTTTCTCATCTGGTCTATCTTGGCGGATTCATCTGTTTATGATCTCCTGGATATCAGTGTCCAGCTGACGGAGCAATAGTTTGCTGGAGATGAGGGCAACATTTGCTCTTCTCAGTCCGTTCTTCAGCTGCCTTCCTTGAGTCCAGGCCATAGACAGACTCAGTTTTCTTCTCAGGGTAGCAGGAGTGTTTGCCTTTCACTTCTGGCCACATTTATTTCACTTTCCCAGCCTTGCCTATAGCCAGAGTATTCCATTAGTCCAAGCTTTCGTGCTTAGCTTCCAGACTAACCAAGGTGAGCAGATGCTATGTGTACTGAAGCTTGGGCAAGCATGAATCTCAAATTGTCAAAAGTGGGAGGAGCATCAGGTGGGTGCTGTTGCGTACTGGGTTTCTTGCAGGTTTCTTGCAAGCAGGAGGCGAGACAAGAGAGTTCAAACAGGAACATTGCTTTATTGAATAATAGGAACTGAACTAGTAACCAAGGCTTCTACGCAGCTACTTATACAGTTGGCCACTAGGCGGCGGCCAATAGGTTTGAAGGAACCTCAAAGCCAACCAATGGTCGTCCTGGAGACTGCATGTTGGGCAGCCTGCAACCGTTACACAGACTCCCTGATTAAGCAATCTCAAGCAGCATTCAAAGACACGTGGAACAGTTCAAGTAAAGAGGCCCAATACATTACTGGTGCTTTATTATTTTATTTGTTCCAAGAGATCCTCTGTGCCCATCAAGAGTGAAATGGGAAAGCCACATCTGGTGGTCATGCTGGAGTTCCAGCAGGCAATGTCGTGGCGTCCCCTTGCCTTCTCTCTCCATTGTACCCTCTCTATAAAGATCTGCCATCCTACCCACGTTGCCTGGGTGGCTGCTGGGGACCAGAGAAGCGGCTGCAGCGCCAAGCAAGGCCTGCTCTTTGGAGAGCCCTTCAGGCTGAATGGCCCTGGAGTTTCTCATCCCATAATTGACACTTCCAAGGGCTCCCTTCAGCTCCACCACAGTCACAGCCGGGGCTGAAGCACCTTAATGCAGCCAATTAAGCTGCTCAAATGGGTTTTCATCTCTCTCTTCTGCTCGGCCATCTCCCCACTTCCAATGATGGCCCTGTTGTTATCTCGCCCTGGCTGACGATAAGGTGAAACCACTTTCCTGACAGCCTTTCCTGAGTGGCAGGTTAGCTGCATAAGCGGGAGCAAATGCCTGGCACTTGGGGCTTAATGGCTCCTTTCCAGCAGGTGCCATCTGGGATGGCTGTCAAGATCCATTCATGGCTGAAGGTGATGCTTTGCAGGGACTGAGAGCGAGCAGGAAAGGGAACGATCTGGCTTGGCACTAGGGTCTTCTGAGGCTCCCTTCTGATGTCCTTGATCCGCTTCCCGAAGCAGGGGATCTTCTTCCTAAAATCCAGCCTCTGCAGCACAGCTGAGGCTAACTCAGAGGATCCTCTCCAAGTGGGAAGGCAGAGCCGATGCTTCAGACTGGGGGGAGGGGGGCACTGTATGTGCCCATGTCTCAGAAGGGAGGCTGCTGTAGGCTGCAGATGCTTCCCTTGCAGCTGAGGCCCATAGAAAGCGTCTGGCCCAGATGTGGCTCTCTTGGCAGATTTCTCTGGCTTGCCACTTCATTAATTAGTTGTTTAAAGGTTCTCTTGGCCCGAACACATTTGCTGTCATCAGTTCATTTTATTAAATCTGCCCAGAGTCTTTTGGAGTGAGTGGCTGTAATACATTGAAATAAATAGTTATACAACACACTAACCCAGGTTTTACTTAACCATGTGATTAATGAATTAACCTCACTGCCTGCATTGCTCTACAGATAGTCCTTGACTTACAACTGTATGCTTAATGATCTTTTGAAGTTATGATGTCCTTGCAGAAAGTGATTTATGACTTGTACCCACACTTACAACCATTATATCATTCCCATGGTCATGTGATCACAATATGGGTGCTTAACAAGCAGCTCACATTTATCAATGCAGTATAAAGTGCAGCATTGCAGGCAAACTCTGCCCACAGCCTGGAGTTCGATCCTGACCAGCTCAAGGTTGACTCAGCCTTCCATTTTTCTGAGGTTGGTAAAATGAGGGCCCAGATTGTTGGGGGCAATATGCAGATAATGCAAATAATATGCAAATAATCCCAACAATACTTTCTTATGCCTAAGGATATTTACCCATGTAGTAGGCTTTATTACCATTATCCTTCTCACCTTTTCTACTGCCTTCTTTTATTAGTATGTTTATATTACTTTGTTGTTTGTATGTACACCGAATCTTATGCACTGGATAAATTCCTTGTGTATCCAATCACACTTGGCCAATAAAGTATTCTATAATGCTTCTACATACATTTTAGGGAGGTATGTTGTCTTCCTGGAGCAAAAATCAAAGATGTGGCTGAGAACCTAACCAAAATAATTAGGCCCACAGATTACTACCCTTTCATCCTCCTTCACATTGGGATGAATGACACAACAAAGAATCTGAGTACAATACTGAGAGATTCTAAGCATCTAGGCAATAAAGTTAAGAAGCTAGGAGCACAAGTAGTGTCTCATCAGTACTCCCAATGAAAGGTCAACACCCATTGAGGGAAAAAATTCTAGAAATAAACCACTGGCTAAAGCGGGGGTGTCGCCAAGAAAACTTTGGTTTCCTGGACCATGGACTGCATTTCCTATGGGAAGGACTCTCGGCAAGGGACGGGCTGCACCTCACGAAAACAGGGCAAAATGTCCTCGGGAAAAGACTGGCCCAACTCATCAGGAGGGCTTTCAACTAAAACTGAGGGGGAAGGGTGGCCAATCTTTAGACTCTCTAGAACACAAAACCAATCACAAATCCCAAGAATACAAATCAAACAATGAGGTAGGGAGTGATGAGGGGGGGGAAAGAAAGATTCCAACCACAATCAGGAGATGCAGGAAACATACACACAGACAGACCTAAGTCTTAAATGTTTATATACTAATACTCAAAGCTTGGGGAACAAATAGGGTGACCTAGAAGCAATAGTACACAAGGGTGGGTATGACATAGTGGGCATTACAGAAATCGGGTGGGACGAAACCCCTGAATGGAATGGTGGATACAAATTGTTCAAAAGAAACAAAACTACAAAAAGAGGAGGGGGAGTTGCGCTATATGTAAGAGAATACTACATATCTACAGAAATGCACAAAGCCCTCTAGAATCTATATGGGTCAATATAAAAGGGAAAAAAGTGACATTGTTATAGGGGTATACTACAGGCCACCCAACCAATCAGAAGAAATAGATGGACTCTTTGCCAACCAGTTAACAAATGTATGTAGGAAGCATACAACAGTAGTAATAAGACTTCAACTACCCAGATATCAGCTGGGAGACAAACTCTGCAAGCCTTTGTAACCCAAAACAAAAATCAAAGAAAAATTGAGTGCTGCACCAAGAATAAACAGCTGCAGCCTGAGAAAATATTGTGCATTGATGCCAAAAAAGAATTGGAGGGGGGGATTTTTAAGAAGGTAGAGCCACCAAAGCCACAGCCAAGAAGGCTGTGGTAGGGTTCCTCAAGAGCAGGAGGATGTCTCTCCCTGACAATAAGAATCTTCTTGGGAGTCATCCCTACCTCCCTGCCTGTCAGAAACCAAAGCTGGCTGAGTCAGAGAGAATCTTGTTTGGATAGAATGGCACCTCCTGGCTGTGCCATAAAATTGAGTTCCATGGTTCTTTTATTCTTGTGTTATTTGGACAAAATACAAGGCAAGTGTGCAATTAAATTTAATTAGATCCTTTATTTTTGTATATATACTTGTCTAATTTCAGTTATCTTACTATAATAAGTTATGCCCAACAAGGCTATTCAAACAATTGTGCCCAACAAAGCTGCTCAAGTTGCTGTAAGTATTGCTGCCCAACCTTGGCTACTCATTCACACAATACTCACATACACTCTCAACACGGGTGATCAGGCTGCATCAGAGTGGGCTGGGAAGCAGATTCAGGGCGTCTCTTGCGCCAACCAGAGTTGTCTCGAACTTCAGGGTCTGGGTTCATTCCAGTCTTCTCTTTATACCCAACTTGTTTACTCAGGATTCATACGTACATCAGGTTACGTCAAGAACTGAACATTCTTACTTTCTGTTCCAAGACTCCACGAAAAGTGCAATCCAGTACACTCCTTACACTCACTAACGTTCTACCTGGCATCACCAACCATAAATCATTCATACACGCACTCAGAATCTTTCCTTATTGCAGCAATGTGAGTTTCCCAGTGAGTTCATGAAAAGGCTAACTATGGTGGTATTACAGGCCCTTTATATTCATAACATATATTTGTGATAAATTCATAACATATAACATACGTAAAAGCTGCTGACTCAGCAAACCATCTTTTCTGGTGATCAGGAGGGATGATGGGCTTGATGAACTGTAGGGTGAATCCTTGATCTAAGCTCAGACAAAGGAACATGGAAGTGCAGCAGCATCCTAGGAGGGCCGAAAACAGAGATGGGCCGAAGGGTAGAAGATCCAGAAGAAGGATGACGGATAGATCAAGTACCAGGAACCAGGACCTGAACTTCCATGATCAAAACCCCCACTCCCCCGAATATTCTCTTCTAAAATGTAACCATATTTCACAAAAAAATGAATGACAACCAGCTGCTCTCTGGAACACGTGTAGGGTGTGAAGTAGGTAAGCGGGGAGAGAAGGGTCCGCTGGGAGAAGCATGTGACAAGTGTGGATGCAACATGTAAGAGATTCTCCACTTTATAGCTTGCCGTTTCATTTGCTGCTGTCACTTCTCACTCTCTTTTTCACAATGGGACATCTGGGAAAGGAGCTGCAAGACAACTTTGGGAAATGATCTGATTACTAATTTAGAGGACCTTCTGCTTACATTAGTTAGGGACTTCATGTGGATCAGTGATATGTAGCTTTAATTATTTGTGCTGGATCTGAGAACAGTAGTAAAAACATACATACATCCAAGCTCTGATTCAAAACTGTGCAATTGTGTACCGTTTGGGGGGGGAGGGGTCCAGTCAGAATTAAACTGTGGGTCGACAGTCTGGGTAAGAGGCAATGGCGGTGGGTCAACTATCATTATCCGAGCCACCTGCCTTTCCAGGGAAGCTGCTCCACGTTTGGCTGCTGGTGGAATTCCATATGTGTTGCTGGGCTGTGGGGTTTGTGGTGGGTGTACTGTCCCCACTTGATGACAGCCTCCCCTGCAGATACTTGAGCCCAGGGCTGGGTTGAGAGTGGAGTTCCTCAGGTTTATGGTCCTGGCACACTCCCAACCTTTCTTCCTCGGGTCAGGCTCAGACGTGGCCGACTTGTCTCTGGTTGCCACTTCTGGCCCAACCCCTGGAGGGTCACAGGCAGACCTGGCACTTCTCTCAGGCAGTGACAGGGTCTGCCATCTGTCCTTGATCACAGGCTGATCACTTCTTTTTGGCCTTGCAGTTCCTTTGGCTGCACTCCACTTCCTTTGGAGGCAGGACCCATTTGTAGAGTTTCTCCCTTACTCCCAGCATCCAATGGATCCTACTGGGCTTCAAAGGAACCTGGGTTGTTGGGCCGAGGCCTTGGTCTCCGCTTGGAATGAGAACTGGAATGAGAACCAAATTGCACCTGTAATTTTGGACAGCTTCCAGAGGACCTGACTGAGAGGGCTGAAGAGAGGCCGAGAGCTGCAGGAAAGCCAACTCTGACCCCGAGCTGATGGCCTCTCTTAAGAATTCTCTTGGGCTGATAGGTTCCCTTTGGTTGGGTCCCCTTTTTTTGGGGTGCCCTGTCGTTCTGGTGGAGGGGGGAGGAGGCCTCCCTTTGGGGGAGCATTCTTTCACTTTTGCTGTAATGCTGCAGCTGCTTGGGAATTAGGGAAGGGCATCCTCTTCGGAGACAGACCAGACTCCCTCCCAGCCGCTTCCAGCCCGACTCCAAGGTCGCTGCCCCAAGGATGACCCTTGTCTGTCCTGTACCTCGGAGCCCTCAAAACAACTCTGCGGTGCTGTATTGGCAGCTGAATTGGTAGGGATGGGGGGTGGGTTTCAAAGTGGGAAGAATAGCTGGGTGCTTCGGGCAGGAATGTTAGATTCCGCTTAACCTTACTGCATCCTCTGTCTCTCAGTAACAAACTTTGATTAACCCCATGGTGTTGTGATTTCCTGAGAGAGCCAGTTGGGGCAGGCCCTTACAGGTTTCCCATTTTGGGGGGAGGTTACCCATTGTACCCCGATACTCAGTGTTGCTTTATTGGGGAGATGAGCCCTCTCTGAATATAATAAGTACATTAAATAAAGCAACGTTACTCAGCTAGGCATTTCTCTCTTGAATTGACCCAGTGAGGCCATCAGGGATCTTTCCCAAGGCCTAGAGACTGCGGGGGATGGGATGGGAAAGAGCGGATCCAGCTCAGTCTTGGAAGGACAGAACGGCTGTGTAGGGGGGAAGATTCTCCCTCTTCAGCTTTGAATGGGGTTGCATTCCCCAGTTATTGTGTCATCTGGGGCTCTTCTTGGATTCATGGGAGAGCAGGTAGGAGCCATGGCTGTGAAGACCTTTCCACAGGCTTTTCTTGTGTGCCAGCTGATCCCATTTCCTAACTGGGAGACACTACTCACATTATCTCACACCTTGGACACACACACACACACACACACACCGGTTTGGACTACCACAATGTACTGTATAGGAAGCTGCCTTTGATAAGCATCCAGAAACTGCACTTCTCCAGGATGCAGCAGTGCGTGTGTGGTTTGGGGGCATCGGAGGATACTGGAGGCTCACATCCAACCACTGCTTATGGCAGCTGCCAATCTCTTTCCTGTTCAGACACTGACCATTCAGTTCCCACTGACAGAAGTTTGATTTTGCACATAACATGCACCATTTTATGATTGTTTAAACTGAGCTGCGCTCAAGAGATTGTTTTGACTTTTATTGTAAAGTATTCTGAGATTTTAATGAAAAGCAGAATTCAAACACCCATTGAACTGCACTTGCCATTTCTGAAGTCTATTCGAGTGAAGCTTTTGAGGCTCTCGAATTATGCCAGATTGATAATCTGTTACACGGCACAGAAGTGAGACGCCTTGCTGAAGAGTTCCAGCGTTCAAAGCCCACCAGGCGCACTTGGCTCTTGCTGGGTTTGAAAGAAATGGGATTTCTGATGAGGCCATAATCCAGTCTTTCCCAGCCTTAGCAACTGTAAGACATGTGGACAGCAAGCTGCCTGGGAATTCTAGGAGGTCAAGTCCACATGTCCTAAAGTTGCCAAGGTTGGAAAACATTGTTACAATCCTTTGAAAATTATCAGAGTAGTGGTTGCATGAACCCAGCATGTTGTTGTTATAAATTAAAGCAGGCCGCTATCTGCAGCTGTTTCAAGAGTTGTCTTAACTTTGAGTGGATTCCTTAAAAAAAATTTCAAGCACTGTGGAAGTTTAGAAAACAGTCACTATAAGGAGTAGCAGAAAGGGCCTACACTCACACCAGACCCACAGCCTTGTATTTCTCAAAACAAACCCTGGTTTGCATTTCCCTTCCATTCCTCAGCGCCCCCATTTTGGCTCTCGTCTTTCTGGTGCTCACCAGCTGCGCCCATCCTCATAATCCTTTTCCTCCAAAGTTTATCTAATCTTTTATTACGACTTCAAAGCGGGTTGATTACATTTCAGTTTTAATTAGTACAGCGTCCCACAGGGGGAAAAGGCAGAGTACACATCATATAGCAAAAAGCCATTAGAGACATCTGAAAAAGAATAATGAACTTCATATATTTTTCTTTCTTCTCTACTCTCAGATGTCAGCATGAAGTTGGCTAGAAGACCGCAGGAGTTTCTTTTTCCGCGTCTCAACAGTTGAAAAGAAGAGAATCAAACAGGAGCCCCAATTCCAAGGGCCCAAAGACTATTGTGGCCTCCAGCAAGTCCGGGCGGGTTCAAGGCAAGCAGGGGCAGATGGTTTCCTGGGGGGGGGGGGGGGAGAAGACACAGCGACCAGAGGCAGGCAAGCCACTCCGTGCTTTGCTCACACTCCGCTTCCCAAATCAGTTTCCGTGACACACACCCGGTAGCGTTTCTCGGGCCGTTCCTCCCACGGGGCCTGGGGCTTCACGTGAAATCATATCTCAGATCCGAAAACACTGAAAGGGATGAAAAGAGAAGCGGGTGAAGCGGTTTCTTAGCAGCCCCTGGTCTCACCGAAGGAATTCTCTCCCTGCTTGGGCTCTTTCTGGCCAGCAAGACGGCTAAGAGCCCCTTTCTCACAAACATCATGCCTCACACCTAAGAATGCGGCGAACTACAATGACTTGATAAGACGGTCTGCTCCCCAAAATTGGCTGGAGGAGACCCATTCAGTGGTTAATGGGTAAATTAAGGCCAAGCCAAGGGGAAAGGGCTGTGCAAACTGAAACAGCAACTGAGGCACTTAAGACCAGAGGAGCAGGCTCTGCAGCTCTTCCACAACGGGACTTCAGCTGCCGGAACCCCCAGCCTACTACCACCCCCCCCGCCTCCTCTGGACGCCCCCGCCCGCTGCCCCAAAGAGGCCTCTGAAGTATCCACCGGGACCCTCCTGGCGCCCCTTCAGCTCGCGCCCCAAGCTCCCCGGCGCTGCTGAGTAACTGCGCAGCGTTTGCACCGGAGAGGCAAGGGGGCCCCCTGCACCTCCCCAATTCCTCCTCCGCCCCCAAACGCCCTTTGCTTTTACGTCGACGGGGAAAAGAAAGGGGGCGACGTTTCCAGCCACCGTCTTCGCGGACCTTTTCGGAAGCGAAGCTTTGCGCGGGTTCGTTTCCAGGCCCGCCGAGCCCCTCCCCGACCCGCCCCCCCCCAGGCAAATGGGCGGGAGGCGCGCCTGGAAAGGCGGGGAGGCGGGAGGAGACCCCCGTCCTTCCTCCGCCGTCGAGTCCGGCCGAGGCGAGCGCCGCCCTGCCCGACGCCCGTGCTGGCCTTTGCCCGCCGCGGGTCCGAGACTCCCGCCCGCTGCCCGCGGGACCCTTGCCGAGAGCCCGCTCGGCCTTGCCCTCGCGCTCGGCCGCCGGGCAACCGGAACTGGCCGGCGGGGCCCGAGGCGGGGGATCCGCGCCGCCTTCGAAGCAGCCCCGCCCGAGCGCCTCGCCAGCCCCGCGGACGCCCCGACGGCTCCGGGCCCAGCAGCGCCGCGGGACGACGTCGCGAGGGAGGGCGGACCTCGCACCGCTGCCCCCTCCGGGATCCGACGGCCCCGCCGCCGAACGAGGCGCCTCTGAGCGGCTCCCACGGAACCGGCTCCCCCTGGCCGCGGCGGCCTCTCCCAGGCAGAGTCGCCGCCGTCGCCCGCCCGCCCCGCCTGGCCGTTACCTGTCGGGCTGCGCCTCCCGCCGGCCGTCGGGCGGCGTCCGCTTCCGCAGGGCCGGCTCGAGCCCCCGCCCGGCCCAGGCCCCCTCGGCCGCAAGGGAAGCGCCCGGACCCCCCGCCCGCCCGGCCAGCCTCGCCGGCAGCTCCCGCGCCCAGGGGCCGTCGGAGAGGAGAGGCTCCTGCGCGGGCCAGGCCTGGCGGGGCGGGCTCAGCCACCGCGGGGGCGCGTCCGCTGGTGGGCTGCGGCGGGGCTCCGGGCCGGCCTCCTCCCGGCGCCAGAGGTAGGGAGAGCGGCGGACGCCCATCAGCAGCCCCGACGCCCGGCCCACCGTGTGGTAGCGCGGGCTGGCCACGTGCTTGTACCAGGCACCGGCCGGGCCCGGGAGCAGCGGCAGCAGCAGCACGAGGAGAAGGAGGCCCGGCCCGGGCAGCCTTCTCCGCCCCGAAGCCATGGGGCAGCCGAGCCCCGCGCCAGACCCGCCGCTCCGCCCGCAGCCGCCCAGCGTTGCTCCCCCTGCTTCGCCCGACGGGGATATAAGCCCGGCGGGGGGCGGGGGCGGCGCGGGCCGGTCTCGGGCGGCTCCGCCCTTTTCCCGACGGGGGGAGCGGAGCCGGAGCGCCAGCGCAGCGCCCTCCGCCGGGACCGGCCCTACCCCCGCTCGCGGCGTCGGCAACCCGGGCTCGGCGGTCGGGCGCCTCCTCCGGAAAGGGCCGTCGGGGCAGCGCTCTGAGATGGGGAAGAAGGGCGCGGAGCTCAAGCCCAAGGGAGCGTCCGGGGGATGCTCTTTCCAGCTGGGAGGTGCCGCTTCGTTCCCCTCTTCGTTCGCCGTTGCCTCCCGGCGCCCCACGGCCGCGTCTGTGCGGGGGTGTCTTCACGTGTTAGCGGGAAAGAAGGAGCCTGGTGGCTGCCTTCCTAACCTCGGTGGACCTCAAGAGGCGACCTTCCCCTCTCTTCTCCCTCCTTCCCAAGAGGCCCCGAAGTGGAGTCCTGCCTCCTGGTCTTCTGCAAACAGAGTGTGGTTCACACAACCTGCAAACCACATTAACAAAAGCCAAGCCCTCCTGTGACGCCCACACTATACCATAACCACCAGCAATGGTCTGGTTTCTGCAGCATCCTGAAATACGAGCTCCCCAAATCCATTTTAGCCTAGCTGGTGTGTCTGAAAATCCAGCCTGGAGGTCTGCAGCTCAAGCTGGACTGCGACCCTGTTGGCCAGGTCAGCAGCAGTTGGGCCACCTCAGTTCTGGGATTCTTGCACTGTTTAGTCCAGGTACAAACTGATAGCCGCGGTTTCTTGGCCTTGGCAACTGTAAGACAGGCAGACTTCAACCCCCAAAACTGCCCGGCTGGGGAATTCTGGGAGTGGGCGGCCACCTGTTGTAAGATAAATTCTTGTTAGCTAAGCGCACAGTGACGATTCAGCCCAGAAATTGCCTTCCTCCTGCCATTCTAGCCACACTGAGGTCTCCAAATGGATCAGATGACAGGTTCCATAATTCCCAGCCCACATGGATGTCACCTAGCTTGGTAAACCAGTTTAGATTGCAGCATTTCTTTGCATTTAACCTTTCTTTCACTGAAGAGGCCACTGAAAGAAGCAGAACTGTACACAGCCTCCCCCTTTGCTGGTCAGCGCCCAGAAGCCTCAGGCCGGTTCCTTGATTTCTAAGGCCTTTTAAGCATTCCTGCAAAGAAGATAAAGTGGCGAAGGCTCCAGCCAGAAAACAGGAGACTCAGTTCTAGTCTCACCTGAGGGGTGAAAGCCAGCTGGGTGACTTTGGGCCAGTCAGTCTCTCGCTCAGCCCAACTAGCCTCACAGGAAAACAGGGGGAAGGTCTCTTGGGTATGTTCACCACCTTGAGATACTTCTAAAAACAATAAAGGCAGGATATAAATATAAAGGGATGGATAAATAAATACGAAAGTGACACTGTCTTTCTTACGATCTACAGCGGGTGAACAACTTCTAAATAAGAAAGGTCCATTTAGCTTTTATAACTGTTGATTATTCTCCCCTCCCCCAATGTCCTGTTTAGCCATGGAAGCTCTCACATAGTCGGTGGAGAGAGGTCTGCAAGCTCCCAGGCACCAACTACGATTTGTATGCAGAGAAATGAAGAGGTTTCCTTTGAATTATCCTTCACTGCCAGTGACTTCAAGGAGACACTTGTGTAATTTTCTTGGCAGGACAAGAATCAAGATGGTGGTCCAAACTAAACGCCACCCCCCCCTTTAACATGTGTGCAATACATGTACATTATTGGTTTTGTGTGTGTGTGATGTACTATAAGTAAAAATAGGTCAGGCTTCAGTCACAAGGTCTTGACCGTTGTCCTGATTTTTTTCACATACTACACCCATCCCTGCAGTAATATGCGAGTGGTTTATTACTGTCTTCCAGAATATTTGTTTTGACTTCCCAGTCCAGCTGTCAGACCAAAACCAGAGCAAGAAGTCTCACAGGCAGATACTGGAGAACACAGCTCTCGATGAGGCAGTTTTATTGCAGGAACTAGAAAAGGCACTAATGAAAACCTCTTACTAGCAACTGCGAGACCCAAGCCGACTCTCAGCCCCACCCCCACTTTCTCTCTTTGGCCCCAGGTTCAGCCCTGGGCTCTCTTTCCTGTCCCTGCAGCAGAAAAGGCCAAGAGTGGCCCATTCCCCAGTGGGAGGAGAGGTGGCTACTTTCTTGTAGGGAACCAGCCTTACAGCTGGTAAAACACCGCAATAATATATTTCCCAGGCAGAGGGAAGTAGATTTGTTGTAATAAAAGTATGAGGCCATGGTGAAAAAAATCTACCAACTGTTAGGTTTCAAGTGCAGGCTGTATTTATGACAATCTGTGTTCAGATTTCCTGCTCTTCTCAACTATTCTTCTCTGTGTAAAGAGCTAGAGGCAAATCTCTTTGGGGCAGGAAACGGCTTATCATCTGTGACCTGGGCTGATCCAGTGCCACTTCTTTAATTTATGCTGTTGTGAGAACTTTGTGAGCATCCCAACCCAGTCTGCCTTTGGAACTTCTCGGGCAAGAACCGGTCACACCTCTTGGCTTCTACGTCCAGAGGAAGCTGCTCAGGTGCTGCTACCCAAGCCCAGGTTACAAAGTTATGGGAGAAAAAGCCCTCTCTAATTTTGGAAACCTTTTCCCCAAGATACCCTGCATTTTAGCTTTTCCTCATAGCAGAAATATTCTGATCTCTGAAATTTCAGTGGCTCTTTTCTATACTATTTCTGGCTCACTGTGACTTTCACATGAAAGCTGATTCAGGGAGATCACACATTGTGCCCAATTCCTCTGGCCCTCTCGAGATTCCCACTGCCCCTTCCATCCTTTCTGTGTGGACATTATTCCACCTTCTGAAGGCTAAAAAGAAAAATGAGATAATCGATCAAAAGTGAGTATTCCCTTAAATTGCCCTGTAACTATCTTTGACACAAACCCACCCAGACACCACAAAAGTGTATGTTGCACCCATTTCCCACCTCCGGTACTGTGATGCACAAAGAGGATGATCACCTGCCGATCAAGCCATTCTTATGCAGTCACCCCAGGGCCCCTTGAATTGCGTGTGGCTCAGCAGCCAAGAATGACTTGAGCTTTGCTCAGCCATGACAGGGGTGCGTGTCATCTTCCTTCTTCCTTAGGGGGGAGGCAGAAAACTGGATGGGAACAAATGGCTGGTCCCAGAGAGGCAGCCCAGCTCTGAACCAAGAGGGAAGGGAGAGAAACAGCTCACGGTTAACAGCAGCTGCGGTTATGACAACAAGGCACTAATTGATTTAATTCCATCCTGCTCTTCCTCACCCAGGAGCCCCAACTCACCCCCATCCTTCTGGGGCACTGGTGTGTGGATGAACTGAGGCCCTGCCTGGGGTGAGTTGTCTCATCCTTTCCCGTTCCCCACAACTGCCTTCACTCATCAGCTGCAGCTTTTCTTCCCCTCCTGCTGCCTTGTGGCTGCATCCTTGCTGGGACCCTTGCTACCTGGAGGGGGCCAGGAGCAACCCAGAGATGAAACCATGTTTCTCCTTGGGTCTCTGGAGAGCCACATATGGGGTTCATAGGAGCCCTTTCTCACTTGGTTAGCTAGGACTGGAAAAGACTGCTGACGGGGCTAAACATCTGCAGCGAACAGAGCAAGGGTGCAAGTGGCTGGGCTGTGGTTGCCTTTTCAGGCTCTTTGGGCATGGGGGTGTGCCTGGGTTGAAGCTTGCTTTACATTCACAAATGACAGGAAACCAGGCTGCCAATGTTTGGCAAGCCTACCACAAAATTAGGTGGTGCAGTCAGGCACGATGTTTGGTGAGGGTGTCTGGTTGTAAGCCCAAGTCCCCCGAGCTCAGCCTTTGCAGCTTAATAAAAAGCTAAAAGCAAAAGAGTTGATTGAAGGGAAACTGGGCATTTTGAAGTGCAAACCCAGCCCAAGAATGACTAAATCAATCCAGCCAAAGTTCAGTTCTTTATTTCCTCACACCAGCAGACAGAATCTTGCCAAACTAAATCAGTGCTACTCTTATTCTAACAGATTTACTCTCAAAGATTATAGGGCAGACCTGGCATTTTATGACCTGTGAGCCGTATGCAGTCCCCAGTCCTGCCTGCAGCATCAGCAGCATTGTTGGGGACAGGGCAGTGGAGAGCAGGGCGTCGGTGCAGGGTCAGCACATGGGGGAGGGGGGCTTACAGTGGCAGTCCTCCACAACACTCCCAGGTTCTCATGTTGCCTCTTTATAAAGCATGGTTATTCTAACTCTCTTCCTCTGTAGCTTGAAAAAAAATTCTGTAGCTTTTTCTGTAGGGCAATGAGAAGTCAATGTGAGTCTGTTTTGATCTGGCAGCTATAATTTATCTCAATAATTAAGCTACAAGATATGAGAATGACTTTTTCTATTGATCAACATGGCAGAATTGCTTTTTCTTCTTCTTTCATGTAGGTGTCTTCCAAGGGGACTTTGCCCCCTTCCTTCGCATGAGCCATTATTTGCAAATTGTCTATGTTTTTTTAATTGATCTGTACAAGCACCAAGAGACATGTTGTCAGCTTTACAAGGTAGGGAGATAGGAAACCTGGCCGGACAAACTGATTCTACTTCATCCTAAAGCTATGTTGAGAGAATTTTGCAAGTCTGAAAGTATCCTTCTCCCACATCTCCTTTACAGCCCGGAATACTAGGGAGGGTCCCTTTTGAGTCATTACCAGAGCAGAGCCCAGAGGGGCTCTGCTCTCTTTCCTCTGACCATCCCCTTGGCAGCGTCTCTTTGCCCAGTCTGCAAGGTCTTTCCTGTATGTTATTCCCATGTAAAACTTTTAGTCATTCTGCCCATTTTGTAAAAAAAAAGGCTCCTGATTTGCAGTATTTTTTGCCCGTGAAGAAATTCTCTTAATGATTGACATGCAGACTGGAGAAAGGTTTTTAAAAGAATCTCCCTTGGTGGGAAATAATAGCTCCTCCTCCAAAAATAAGCAATTCAGAAATGTAGGCTTTTGCTGAGCAGTATGCATTTCAAAAACAAAAACTAAAATGAAAAACAGAAGTTTATAATATTTCAAGACGTTTCTACACATTGCAAAAATTTGTCCTGCCAGTGCATATCAATTTAGTTCCTCACTGGAACATGTCCATGTTCCAAGAAGACCCCATGTCCACTGACACCACAGCCTAGAACAGTGATGGTGAGCCTTTTGGAGACCGAGTGCCCAAACTGCAACCCAAAACCCACTCAAGTATCATCGGGTGATGGGTGGGCGTGGCTGCAGTGGTAACGGCAGACTGGCTGGGACTAAAAAGTGCAATCAATTCCAACTTCGTGAGATTTTTTTTTCCTGCGAGAAGTTAAAATTGATTGATTGAACTTTTTTTTTTGCACATGGCGGCAGAGGCCTAAAGCAAAAAGGTTTTATAAAATCAGGCTGAAGGCCTGGGACTGGGGTGAGGGCGCATGTGCCCACAGAGAGGGCTCTGCATGCCACCTGTGGCATGCGTGCCATAGGTTCACCACCACAGGCCTAGAAGATAACTCAACATTGTTATGAGAACTCTATGGCTCACTGTTATTATTCTATTTCCTTTTTTAAAAAAATACATTGTCTAAAGAATGTTGCTTGTAGTGACAATGAAATTTATTAAGGACTAGAAAGGTTTCTGCTTTCTGCCAGGCTGCAAATCAATTCATAATTCCATTGTGAAAGTATCGATCCCGAAATGTAGAAGTGGCTTGTAAGCAGGAGTATCTACACGGTCAGTAGAGACAGACAAGATGATATTCACACTTTTGAAGGCCCACCCATTTTAAAATATGAGTTTTATGTGCAACGGGTGTAAAAAGGGTGAGAATGTGTGTGGTTGTGGGTAACTCTTCATGTCCCTGATGGACTCTCCTTCCCTGTCCCTTTGTCTTGGGAAATGTTGGGGAAGTTTGGGGAGAGCAACAGTGGAATCTGCAGGGAATGGCTTTATAGGAGGGGTATAGACAGAAGTTCATATGATTTTCACCTTGCTGGTCAGCCCCCTTTTCCATCGCGAACAGAATTGTGTTTCTTGACACACTCTAGGAAACACTGAGTGTCCAGTACAGTAACAGGCAGAATCCGACAGGGGTTTCAGGACCTTGGATAGTTCCAAGCAGAGCGCTGGCTTGAAAAGGTCTGGAAACTCCAAGGATCTTTTGACCTTGCTGAATTTGCCCCTCTGAAGGACTTGCAAGCGTCATGGGGGCCTTGAACGGATGCTGAGCCTGACGGAGGAAAGTCTTTTCAGAAAGAAGCAGCTGCCTCACAGCTTATTAGCAAACACTGGCTAAGCAAGTCACAGAGTTCAGGATGTTAGGAGGCCAGACCCCGCCCTGCTTTATTATTTGCCCGGGCGGGGGGTCTATTTCTTTGCCCAGGGTGCTCCTTTAGAAGCAGTAGGGGAGCCAAGGAAGCTGGGACTTCCAAGCACATCTGTAATATGCATGTCTTTGCCAGCCGCATTTTGCCAGCATTCATAGGTTTAAGCCAGAGGTGAGGAGCCTGCAACCTCTGGATGTTGCTGGATTGCATCTCCTCGTAAGTGCCAGCCAGTACAAGGAAGGATGAGAGGTGCCAGGAGCTCCAGTTCAGGGACCCTGGAATGACAAAACCCTGGTCTCATTAAAGGCCCCTCACCAATTATTGATAGATGGAACATTTCTTGCAATTTTTTTATTTACTTTTCACTCTTCTCTGGTATGATTCCTGTTTTGAAATAGGACTTTCCTCCTGACCAAGACAGCCATCGTATCTGGTGTGTGTGTGTGTGTGTGTGTGTAAAACATTGAGCAAGACTGTGTCTATCAACAAAGAGATGTTATTAACTTACTATCCATTATTCTTTCAGGAAAAAAACATATTAGCAGTCACAGAGAAGTCTGCTTTATAAGCCTTTCAGGCAATACCTTTATTTGTGTGAGGTGGCCATCTTTTTCAACTTTTTAAAATTCTTGCATGTGTCAATTGCAATATTCATATTGCAATTTTATCCGGGTATTTCATTTATTCATGTATTTCATTTCTTAAACATAGGAAAGCAAATGAACATTTCTGTGATCTGGAAGCCAGGGGTCAGACCAATTCTCTTGCAGATCTTGCATAACTCGGTATGGACAGACTTGCTGTGAGTGGCCAAATTATGCATATCAAGCCCATCCCAAATGGCCATCTAATGGCACCTTTTCTCTGTGAGGCCACGAGGCCTGAGGTCCATAAGAAGACGATGGCCCAAGGAGCGTGGCCTGAGACCCAGAAATGCTACAACCTGACCGTCGCTGGTGGCTTTTGTGGAGGCCAAAGTGGTTCCCAGCCCATTCACATGTGGGAACTGAAGTGAACATGACAGATGTTCTAAGGAGCTAGGCTGTGGCAGCCAGACATTAACAGGAGCCTGGTGGCACTTCGACTAACCTTTCCTGATCTTTTAAATGGACTGTTAGAAAAGTTTTTACCAGACAGCTTCTGATTTTTGGCTAGTAACTGGTCAGAAAAGCCTCAGAGAAGCCCTTTTTTGCCCAGGTTCTGCGTGGCAGACCACAGTCCATTCATGTCTGCCTTGTGAAGGTATTTCCAGAGCTGTAGGGATCAACTTATTGCAAGACAGTAATTTCAGCAGAATTCTTTATAATAAACACATTTAATTTAAATTACAAGTTTCCAAACAAATGTCTAGTCATCTTGCTTTGTTATTACAAAAGACAAAAGATTTTTTTTTGGGGGGGGGGCGGTTCTGGATATAAATGTTCACAGCTGGTTCATGAACAGAATACAATCTTCCTAAATTATACTGTTAAAAAGAATAAAATGTGGTAAATAACACATAACATAAAAATGTTATTAGTGCATTCTCTCACTCAGCAACAAAACTATTAGTACAGCACTTTTTAATTTTGCCCGTTATCCAGCAGAACAATTTACATCATCATTTTTCTGGCAGTATTTAAACTATTTAACAATTTTCAGAGATGACAAAGAGCAACAGAATTAAATACAATGTAACCAGTTTTAAATGATTTGCATTTACAAAGTCTTCAGAAACCAAAACCAGATGAATTCTTGAGAGATGTCAGATTCTTTTACCATTCAGTATTTTGATTGGGGAGGGGGGTTAAAAAAAATATCAGGAGGCAGCTGCCTTTTAGGCTGTGGCTGCCATTGCCATCCTGGTTTTAAAAGCAAAACACTCCTCCATTATTTGGACTGAAGAAATTTCAGGTTTGTATAAAGTGGACACAGTGGAGATCCAGAAAGTAATGTTCATATTATGTAAGCATTACATCCATTTAATAGTTATAAATATATGTAGATATGTAGCTCCCTGTTACTGTTTTTGTTGTCTGTGAAACAATAAATCTGAATATGAAAGTATCAGTTGTTTTTATCATATGGTACTCTTATCTTCAGGAAACCCAGTGTAATAACCTGCTTCAAACCTCTTCCCAAGAAAGCAGAACTCTTGGAACAGATTCATCCCAAAAGGAACTTTTATCAGGAGAAGTTGAATTCTCCAGGCATACAAGGCAGGATCTGAGGGTTTCCCGCTCAACTCAATAGGTTAAAGGAGCAAAAAGCAAACCCCACCCTAACAATTCATCCGGTCAGTTCAAACGAGCCAATCTCCAGGTATTAAGTCTGCTGTGGGAATGAGGCTGATAAGATTCCGTTCCCAATGTTGTGAAAAACGTTGTTGGGTCTTCATACCTTCCCTTCTGCAGTGCGAGATAAGCCAGATGGCTGGAGGCACATTCCTTTCTCACCCCAGGTTGGCATCAAGGGGAGAATAGTTCAAACAGCAAGCAGATAGTGGAAGCAGAGAGGATACATTGTAGCAGTTAAGCAAAAGGCCAGTACACATACAATTCTCCAAAAGCCTCCCCCCGGGCGTGTGGCAGAACCCATAGAAAGGAAAAGAAAAAGAAAGAGAAAGAAAAAGGCCCCACCACCAAAGAAATGGGTTCTGACATGCCACTACCCTTCTTAAAAGAAAGAGAGATCTACCTGTAAAAGACCAAAAAAAAAAAAAAGATAAAAAGAAGGATTAGTCTGGTTTGGATACATAGCATGGAATTTACTAGGTAGCCTAGGGGCTCTGATATGGCATTTAAGGACCCATTCATTCTGGAATGGAGGCAGATGCTTCCAAGCAACTAATATTGCGTGGATCCATGATGTTTCCTAGAGTCTAAAATGTCTTTAATTTTAAAATGCTGCTCCCCTTCTACATGATTGGAGGGGGAGGAGGGGCTGCAGCTGGCCTTAAAGGTGAGTTCAGTTCACGCTTTAAAAAGCTGATGTGAAATACTGCATAAACCTGTCTGAATGTCTTAGGGAGCTCTAGTTCAACTGTCATGGAACCGATTATCCTTTTAATGGGGAAGGGTCCCACAAATTTTGGTCCTAGTTTCTTAGAAGGTTGTAGGGACTTTAAATATTTTGTAGGCAAGTTTACTTTATGTCCTACTTGAGATGGTTTGGGCTCAATTCGTTTTTTATCTGCTTAGAATTTATATGCCTCCCTAGCCTCATCTAAAGCCTCATCTAAAGCTTGCCAGACTATATTTTCGTAAATGTTATTGGGGACAAAAAAGACAAATAAAGTAAGGTTGATACTTAAGGTTTTTCTCTCACACGTTTTGATGATTCTTCTCAGAGTTCTTTAATCCATTTTATTTGTTCTTCCTTTTTATCCTCAAATTTGTTTTGAAGTCCTGGAGAATAAAGGATATTTTCTGTCTTCTTTATTAGAGTAAAGTTTTGCAGATTCTTTTTGTTTGCATTAAATTGTAGTTTTCTTCATTTGTAGCTTTTCTATTTAAGTCACTTTCATTTAATTTATATTCTGTTGATTTGTTTGTTCATTCTTTGTTGTCATTTTTTGAGTGTCATTTAGTTGTAGGTTTAAGTTGGAGATATGTTCATTTACATTGTCAAACTGATTTCTAATCTCATCATGGTTTGAAACAATTATCATTTGAATCTGTTGCAGCATTGGAATGTATTTGTATTGTCTTGAGTCATTGTTCTTGCAGATCTTTGAAGCTCCAGACTGGGTTCTCCGGGAAAAGATGTTAAGTATGGTTTTAAATTACTTGTAGATAGGTATATAATATCCATTTTATCTCTCCCTCTAAATAGTTTTCCATTGGTGTCATAATCTTTTTAATTGGTTTTATCAATCCAGTCCACCTTAAAATACAAACAGCCAAATCTTGCATAGTTCTTATCTTTATATAATGATTTTATAATCTAGTACATTTCCAATTATCAAGGCACTGCTGAAAACAATATTTTGTGGCAGTTTTCTTTTCAGGGGTCTTATAATTATCAGCCAGTCAGGATTCAGTTCAAAGTATTTGACCATCTAAAAGTTTTCCAGTAATTTCTCCTTTAGAAGATTAACCAAAGGCCGACATTTTCCTTTCTTTGCAAACAGTTCTTAGGTTAAGATTTAAGAATGCAGTTCAGTGTGTTTATAATTCCAGAAGGTCAGCAGTTTCTAAACATATGTAGTTTCACTCAGGAGCAGATAACTCAACGTTTTGTTCCCAGCCGTTTTTTGCTGTTTCTAGGTGTCTTGCCAAATTCTAGGTCATTGCTGCTATAGTTTTCTCTAATCCTTCACTAGATGTCACTGTTCATTTTTCAGCTTTTAAAACAAAGAGTTACTTTTGTTCTTCTTTTTATATAGATATAATTTCATCAATGCTTTTTCAGGTATAGAGTTTTAACAATTTTCTTAGCTTTCAAATTTATTCAAACTGTGGTAATGTTTATTCCCCATAAGAGTTTAATTCACCACTTCCATCTATAGAAGGGTGAGACAATCCCTCCCTCTTCTCAGTTTGGGAGGCTTTTGGCTTCTTGGAGATCTTTTCCAGGAAATTAGGTATAAAATAGTAGAGAGAAGATGAAATTCCTCACCCAGTTTCAAGCACACTGTTCACTACTGTCCTGGTTAGTGCCTTTGGACAGGTGCAAGTAGTTTGGGCTGGTCAGTGAGGCGTGGCTATCCTTTCTCCTATCGGGTTAGAAGGCTTTCCCTGAGCCAAATGAAACGACAATTCCAGAGTCGATGGGGCACTCTTCTTTTCTTCGCTGCCTATCCAGGGCAACTTAGACCCATTTAGGGTCCCCTGGCAGGGCGAAACTAGCCACGGGGTACAGTGGTTCACAATCCTGCGACCGGTCGCTACAGTGCCCAAGGCTTTTCTCTCTCCTGTGCTCTGGTCGTGACTGGAGTGGGCAGCTGGTGCAATGGAATTAATGCTTTGACCACATCTGATTTGGTACAGTTATACTGAGGCATTCGTGACAGGGTGTTAGCCAGAAAATTCTTGCCTGCCAGGAGGTAGCACAAAGTTAAATTAGTTGAAGTACTGTGCTCAAGAGACTTGCTTCTGCGGTGACAGTCTCTGTGGGGTTTTTAATGCCTCTAGGGTTTTGTGGTTGGTCCACACTTCAAAAGGCTCCCTTCAAGGAAGTGCCTTCATTTAAGAGTGCCCAGCACACGGCGTAAGCCTCCTTTTCCCAGACCACCCATCTCTGTTCAGTCTCTGACAGTTTTCTAGAACAGCGCTTTTCACCCACTGTACCACTTTTAGGATATGGAAATATCCAAGTACCACCAGTTGTCCAGCAAGGTATGAAAACCTGATGACTAAAAAAAAAAGGAAAAAAGTGATAAAGTACAGGTAGTTCTTGACTTATAACAGTTTGCTTACTGACTGTTTAAAGTTACAACGGCAGTGAAAAAGTGACTTTTGACCATTTTTCACACTTATGACCGTTTCAGCATTCCTAAGGCTATGTGATTTACATTTGGATGCTTGGCAACTGATTCTTATTTATGATGGTTGCAGTGTCTCAAGGTCATGTGATCCCCTTCTGCAACCTTTTGACAAGCAAAGTCAATGGGGAAACCAGATTCACTTAACAACCTTTTATATCTGGGGTGTCAAACTCAATTTCATTGAGGGCCACATTAGCATTGTGGTTACTGTGGGGGGAGGGGTTCCTTCTTTCCTTTTTTCTTCCCACCCTGCCTCTCTCCTTCTCATTCCCATCTCCTTCCTTCCTTCCTTCCTTCCTTCCTTCCTTCCTTCCTTCCTTCC
>JAKJMR010000298.1:750940-782240 GCA_024449315.1 Daboia siamensis
ATTATTATTATTATTATTATTATTATTATTATTATTATTATTATTATTATTATTATTATTATTATTATTATTATCTATAGGAAAAAGACTTTAGATCAGGGTTGTCTAACCTTAGTGACTTTAAGACTTGTGGACTTCAACTCCCAGAATTCTCCACCCAACCATGCTTCTTATCCCCACGATGGCTCGGGAATTCTAGGAGTTGAAGTCCACAAGTCTTAAGCTGCCAAGATTAGACACCCTTGCTTTAGATGATCTGACAACTAGAAAATGTACATTTAAAATTGAATCTTTATGAAGAATTTATGAAGAATATAAGATCTGTCTTCAGCAGAGAGTTGGACTAGAAGACCTTCAAAGTCCCTTCCAGCCCTATGAATCTATGATTCTAAGAATTATATTCCCCTAGATCATGTTGACCCGCAGAGAGAAGCAGGTGTGACATTCAATTAATCAGATGTTTCCTTGTGTAATTTAAATTAAGATGAATTATGTATTTAAGTTTTGTTCTTCAAAAAACCCATGTTTGCTGGCATTAATGAAATGTGTGTGTACTTTGTTGCAAGTAAGACTTCATTAAAATGTTACTGATAAGAGACTTCCCGTTTTACACAGTAGCAACTGGTCGCAGGCTTGCAGATTCTCCGGATCCTTGTGGCTAATTTCACCCTGCCAGGGGACCCTAAATGGGTCTAAGTCACCCCAGAGAGGCGGCAAAGAAAGAAGGGTGCTCCAGCAATTCTGGAACAGCAATGGTCATTCTGTTCACCTTGGGGAAAGCCTTCTAACCCGACAGGAGAAAGGCTGTCCATACTTCATCAACCAGCCCAAGCAAAGGGAAGGAGGGGGATTTCCACCCCACCCTTATACTAATGGAAGCAGTGTATTAATCTTTTTATGGAGAATTAAAATATATGAAGTGAAATAAATACAAAACCTGAAATTTAAAACTTAAACCTGGATAAATCTAAAGTTGTTGAATGCTTAAGATGGCATATAAATTTAATAAATTCAACTTCAATTCATTCTAAAGATAATTGTTAATTTTGGAAATTGAAAAACCAATAGATGCTGACACCTAGTGGTGGATGAAGACTATGACAGCTATGATTTTAATATAAGACTTGGCAAAATCTGTGAAAAGCTAATCTGTGTTTGTGGCTTCAAAACTTTAACAAAGAACAGCTGTGACCAAAAAAAGACAATAATCTGTGCTGTAGACAAAGAGAGAATTATAAATTTCAGGGGAAAAAACTTTTTGAACTATTTGGATTATAAATATCTATTTAATCGGGACTCTAAAGCTATTTGCAGAGAAAAGAAAGGAAGAGAAAAACTCAAATTCTTGGCCATCATGGATCAGAGACATGTAGAAAGAACATATCCAGAAAACATAAATACTCCTCCACAGGAGGAGGTATATAGTATACAGCAAGTAATTCAAACAACAATGACTTTAAACCACAAAGAAATCCAAAATAACTTTGAAAATATAAATCAATTTATTTCCAAATTAATTCTACAACAAAAAAATTCCCAGAAACAACAGAGAAGGAGCAGATAAAACAGATAAATTGATACAAAATTGAGAATAGAGCCTTAAAAATGGAACGTAACAAAACAAGGAAACCTGATTTAATCCTAGTGGAAAATAATTCACAAGAATTGGAAACAACCACTTATCCCTTAAGACTACAAAATAAATCTGAGGACAAGAAAACAGATTGGATAAAATGGACTGTAGAGATGTCTGGAACTTTGGAGAAAAAGGAAATGATAAGAGAAGCGGAGAGAAAGAAAAAGATTTTCAACAGACGTGGAAAGGCAGAAGCCCCCTACAAAGACACTTCATCTGACTTACTTTTTATATCTATAGCAACATTCACGAACATATGGAAAAACTTTTTTGATTCAGCAAAATACATTGATTAAAGAAAGGTACTGGGCAAAGGAAAAAGACCAAAGTGGAAACCAAGAAAATAGATGATGTGACTTACCAGAGAGAATACTTAAAAAAGAAACATTTGTTTGAATATGGTTAAAGAAATAGAAAAGATTTGGAATATATATCTCATTCTAAGAGGGATGAATTCCCTAAATAATATAGTATGCTTTTCCCCCTTTTTTATTCTATTTCTTGATATGAGTAATATAAAAAGTTGAAATGGCTTAGATAAAAGAAATGTTTTAGATATTTAAATGTGATTGAATTTAAGAAAATTATAATGGATAAAAAATGTTTTGAATAAGAGTTAAAGGACTAGATGACTATATGTATTAAATGGAATATTTAAAGATTAAACATATTTTTAATTATGGTTAAAAAGAATAAGAAATCTTGGACACAAATATATATTAGCTTAGGAGGGATATATATTTTAAGTAGTATGTTATTTTTTATGTTTCTTTACTCTTACTCTCCTTTCTTTTTTTCCCCACTGTTTTATCTATTCCTTAAGAAATGTAAAAGTGCTGAGATGGTTCACATGGAAAAAATAAAATAAATTTTTTAAATGTAATTAATTTTTAAGAAAATCTTAACCAGTAAGGATACTTAGAATTTGGTGGAAGAAACAAATTTAAATAAGGAACAGGATCTATGATAAGGCAACCAGAGTGATTGGATAGAAAAGAAATATTATATTGATGTAATTATTATTTTTAGGAATATTGGATAAAATTATATATTTAATTGTTATCTATCAAAGCAATAAGAATTATATTAACTTAATGTTTGCAAAAGAGGATATTTGTGGAAAAAAGGAAATCAACTAAAACCATTATGTGGATTATGGATTATAGAAATCAATTGTTAGTTATTGTTTTACAAATGTAAACCCAGACAACCCATGGTTCACCAATTATTAAGTGATTTATATTTAAAAAAATCAATAATATATATTACAAAAAATAAAATAAAATGTTACTGATACATTTACTAGCCATTTTTTATTAAAAAGAAAAGAGAAAAGGAGTAGCTTTATGCTTATTAAGTTTTTTTAATGCCATACACTAAAAAGAAAAAGTCTATTTAAATTTCAAAACTCAAGACTCTTCCTGTAATTTCAGATAGCCAAAGCAGAGGTCTTTCTGAATTAAATTGGGGCACATTTAATTCTTACCTTCCCAAATGTTCACTTTTTTGCTGTCCCCAGCCTGGAGCTTTTTAGGGGTGTCCACAAAGTCATTAAGAAATTCTGTATTGTAGTTCCAGTATACTAGGAAGACACTATTTCCCCATCTTTTTTGTTGATCTAAATAAACTGAGTTTTGCAGTACAAAGAACTGCAAGGAGGAGACTTCAGGCTGAGATGCAGTTTATTAAGAAATGGAATCCAATCTGTTGAGGCTTCGGTCAAGATAACAGAAAGTAGCTTGAAAGTGAATTTAGTGGGTGATGGTGCTCTGATTAAACACAACTGTTGGAAAGAGATGGTTTATTTATCAAAAGCCTTTAGTAAGAACTGTTGCAATATCTTAACTGGCAAAATAGTGGAATATTTTGCTTCTCCTCTGAAGTACAGTAGGAAAACTGGACATGCCTTTGCAAAGTACCAGGTTGGAGAACATGTAGAAAGCAGAGCTCTGCGTGAAGACACTTGCCTTTGGCTTCTGCATGTCTGAATGATCCCAACCTGTCTTTTGACCAGCTGACTTTCAGTGATTCCCCCAAAAGCCAGAACTCTTTTTTGAAGAGAGGCTCTCTGGAGCCCCCAGAAGTGGGAAATCAAAAACTCCTTTCCTTCTAACCCCCAAAATAATCTTATGGGCTAATAACCTCACTGCCTCTTTTTATTGTTGTTCTTAAATTCTTAAAACAAATTTAGTTGAAACCAGCTGAAACCAGAGGTCAGTTTTCTAGGTTTGATAGATAAGCACTTGGAGGAAACACATGGACTTTCTTTTTATTTATGGTAATCGCAGCAAGACTCTTGGCTGTGCAGAAATGGGAAGACCAACAGATTCCCACAATGGAAGAATCAATGGTGAGATCGATGGAATTGGCTGAGATGGCAAAATTGATTAAAGAGAAGACTTTCCCTGGCTTTGTTTATATGTGGACTTTGGCTTGAAACCAAAAGTTATACTACTTTAATTAAAAATACTGTGTATTGGTAAGGCCCTGCCTCAGCGCTCCCAAAAAAGCCGAATTCTTAAAACCGACATTGTTTCAAAGAGGAACTTTTATGGAAAGTCAGTGAAAGCAGAAAGCTAAGCAAGATCTGAGGGATTCCCCATGCAAACCATTACGTTCAAGTTTCCTTTCATAAACCCCTCCCCAACATCCAACCGTCTAGTAGTGCGTCTTCAGCCAGTCCACAGGTGTGAAGTTGTTATGGGAACTGGAAGGATAAGGGATGGTTCCCAGGAGCTCTGTCTTCTTTTTACAGTGGCTCCTAGATAAGGCAGATGGCTCTTGGAACATTCATCCCCCTCTTCACACCCAAAGAGATACATCAAAGGTAGAGAGAACAAAGTAAAGGAAACATATCCATAAGCCCCCTCCCAACAGAGTGAAACCTCCTTCCTCCTGTCAGAATGGCAGAACCCCCCAAATAAGATTTTGAAGAGGTCCTGACAGTATTATTGGATTTTAAATCAAAAGGTTAATGTATCGTGGTTGCAACAGACAGAGGCGAATAAAGCAGAACTCTGAGACTTGCAAATTCCTCGAAGAACATTATTAGTTACAAAGTATTACACATCAAAAGCGAAACCAAGTCTGGAGACACACATAACAATTCCCCAATACAAAGTTAAAAAAAATTTCTCCCCTAAAACTATGCAAGCATGTTCCCCAATACACCTTTTTGGAGGGCTTTTTACGCCTGCACTCTTGGGAGCAGCTGATGACCTTGGTTCCCACAGGACAAAAGATTATTTAGAGTAGCATAGCACTTGGGCAACCTCCCCTCCCTCCATTCTATGTGGCAACTGAAAATGAATAGGAAAAATGGCTGCGGCCATGCTCATTTGTAGAGTTGACATAATGTTTTTTGTATTTGTAATTATCGAAAAAAGTTGGAAGTTACTCTTTATTTTTTTTATGCCCTTCCCTACTTTTTCCTTTTAAATTATTTGTTCTGTTTTTTATATTTTATTTCATATAAGAGAGAGAGAGACAGAAGGCAGCCCTCCAGGGATCTCCCATGGAGAAGTAGACCACAACCTATTCCTTGGTAAGCTAGAAAGAGGTGGAATAGACAACATCACCACCAGATGGATCTGTAGCTGCCTGGCAAACCGTACTCAATGAGTAGTCTTCAATGGCACTACATCCACATGGAGAGATGTAAGCAGTGGGGTACCCCAAGGTTCCATCTTAGGCCCAGTACTCTTCAATATCTTCATCAATGACTTAGATGAGGGAATTGAAGGAGAACTCATCAAATTTGCAGATGACACCAAACTGGCAGGAGTAGCCAACACCCCAGAAGACAAACTCAGGATACAAAAAGATCCTGACAAACTTGAACAATGGGCCATATTCAATAAAATGAGTTTCAGTGTGGGGAAAAGCACAGTTTTACATTTAGGCAGGAAAAATCAAAGGTACAAGTACAGATTAGGCAAGACCTGGCTTAAAAACAGTAACTGTGAGAGAGATCTTGGAATCCTAGTGGACAATCACTTGACTATGAGCCAGTAATGTGCAGCAGCAGCCAAAAAAGCGAATACAATCCTGGGTTGTATAAACAGAGGCATAGAATCAAGATCGTGTGAAGTATTAGTACCGCTTTATAAAACCCTAGTAAGATCACACAATACCACAGCCAGTTTTGGTCACCATATCACAAAAAAGATGTTGAGAGTGTGGAAAAATTTCAGAGAAGAGCAACTAAGATGATCAAAGGCTGGAGACTAAAACATAAGAAGAACGGCTATGGGATTTGGATCTGGCAAACGGGAGACATGATAGCAGCATTCCAGTATTTGAGGGGCTGCCACAAAGAGGGAGGCGTCAACTTATTTGCCAAAGCACCAGAAGGCAAGACAAGAAACAATGGTTGGAAGCTGATCAAAGAGAGAAGCAACCTGGAATTAAGGAGAAGCTTCCTGACAGTGAGGAAAATTAACCAGTGGAACAGCCTGCCTCCAGAGATCGTGGGCGCTCCATCACTGGAGATTTTTAAGAGGCTAGCTAGACAGTCACTTCTGAGGTGGTATAGGAGGTTCTCCTGCTTGAGCAGCGGGGGTGGACTAGCAGACCTCCAAGGTCCCTTCATTTCCAAGGAGAGCCACATTTTGGAGATCTTCTCATGGGAGAGCCAATGCTTTTGCACTTCTTTAAAGAGATGGCTGAGGGGGGCTGGGTGTGTTTGTGTGTGGGTGGATGCCAGTCCTTTTGTCATGCAATCCTTCCTCCTGCTGTCAGCAGCTTTCCTTGCTTCCCTGGAGGGTGGGGAGGCTTGGGTGAGATTCTCCCAAGTTCTTTTTCAGGAGCAAAGAACTGCTACTCATTCCAAGAGTTCTGCTTTCTTGGGAAGAGGTTTTGAAGTGAGTCCTTACATTAGGCAGGATCTGACGTAGTCGGTCAGCCCGGAAGGAAGACCCTTACCGCTGGGACCATGCAAACCATGTCTGATTTAGGTACGGAGAAGGAAGAAGCCACCATGGGGAGGGAATTTTCCCTCCAGGCTGGCCCAAGCGGATGCAGCTCGCAATCCTCAAGCTCCTCTGATGAAGCCGTGGTCACCGAGTGCTGAGATAAACCAAGGTTGTCTATGTGCGTTGGGAAGAAGGAGGACTGGGAACAGAAGGCCAGGAAGGTGACCCTCAAACATGGCAATCACCAACCAGGATGGAAAGTGGAGATGGAGAGGTCACTCCATCTCAGTGAAGACGAGGAAGAAAGACCAGCCCACTCCAGCTGGTTCCTAGAGCAAGCCATCGACACGTTGAGAGTAGCTTTCAACTCCTTCAAGGAAGAGAGAGCTGATCCATGTCGTGGCACAGTGAACCCAGGCACTACAGAGGATGCAGGTGGCATTGGAATCGAGATGGCAATCCCAGGTCCTTCTACCAGCAGTTCAGAGACCGCAGCCATCACTACTCCTGCCCGAGCTGCACCAGCTGATAGAGCTGGTCACCGACCCAGAAGGAGAGGTCACCAGGCCAGTCAGAAGTTTCTGGATCTGGGGGTAAAGTACAGTGGAGAACCACACAGATTGGGGTACTTCCTGGCCCATGTCCTGAGCTACATGGAGGAGTATGGGCGAGACATCCCTAGTGACTATGGACGGGTGAGGATTGTGACCATGGCTCTAGAGGGGGCAGCCACCGACTGGATGGTGAACCTCCACAATGCAGATGTGCCCGAACTGCACAATTTTAATCATTCCATGGCAGCCCTCAGAAGATTTCGAGGATCTCTTAGCTGATTGGAAAGCCAGAGAGTACATAAAGACTGTCAGGCAGGGCTGGCGCCTTGTGGTGGAATACATGGAAGAATTCCGAGCCTTTGCCAGCAAGCTAAATTGCAGAAGTTCTGGTGGATCACTTCAAAGATGGGCTAAATGATGACCTGTATTATGCCTGCATTCCCCAGGATGACCCTGTCTTACTCCATGACTGGTATGTACTGGCGGAGGAGGCGGAAATTGACCGGGCCAGGAGCCAACAGCATCTGGGAGATCCTGCAGAAGGTCTCCAGTGGAAGACCCTGGGAGCTGGCGAAGCAGACTCCCACTACGCCCCGACCAACGGGCTGCTTCAAATGTGGGAAGGATGGTCACCACGCTGCCGAATGCCACTCAAAAGACCCCAGTTCGAAAGCCAGACTGAGCAGCAGGGGGAAATCAGGGGAAAGCACACCGAAGCTGAAGGAAACAGCAATGAAAAGCATGGAGGTTGTCGAGGTCCTAGCCCCCTCCAAACGGGGGAGGAATTGCAACCTAGACCAGAGGACCCTCGGAATCTTCGGAGGATGGTTTGGAGGACAAACCCCTGGGAAGTGGACCCATCACCAGAACCGTAGAACTGTTTAGTCCAGGGATGCCGGGAAAAGTCGTCCAAAGAGCCCTATTAGACTCGCTTCCTCATAAACCCAGCCCTGCTGCGGAACTTAGGAATCCTGGTGAGGAGGCTGAGAAAGCCGATTTCTTTTGGCCAACTAGATGGGTCCATTGCAGCGGGACTCCCAGCCACCCTTGCCATGCAACCTGTTCAGCTGACCGTAGGGAACCACGTAGAGACTTTAACGTTCATGGTGACCCCTGGATGGAATGCCCACTCATATTAGGCATGGCATGGCTAACGAAATGGAACCCCAGGGTGGATTGGAGGACTGGGGAACTGAGATTCCCGAAAGGAAAAATTGATGTCCAGAAGGCAACCCAGGCCAAACGGGGTGTGTGTGTGTGTGTGTGTGTGCGTGCGTGTGTGTGTGTGTGTGTGTGTGTGTGTGTGTGTGTGTGTGTGGTCCCTGGAAAGTGCAGCTGCAGCAAGCAAGGGGGAACTGGAAGGCATACCAGAGGAATACTGAGATTTAGCTGACGTTTTTAGTGAAGAGAGGTCTGACGAATTACCCCCTCGCTGACCCACAGACTGTGCTATTGAAATACTCCTGGGGGCAAAGTTGCCTAAACCAAAACTATACTCTATGACCCTGCGGGAGTTAGAAGAATTTTAAAAAAAATTGTAGAAAAGAATTTAGTGATGGGTTTCATCCAGCCGGCAAAGTCAAAAACAGCAGCCCCTGTGCTATTCCGTGAAAAGAAGGATGGGTCTCTTCATCTCTGTGTAGATTATAGATCTCTCAACTCAGTGGGTGAAAGTAACCTCTACTCCCTCCCGTTGATGAAGGATATGCTGGCACATCTGTCTAAAGGGAAGATTTTTTTCAAAGTTGGACTTGAGATAGGCATATTACAGAGTCAGAATTTAAAAAAGGGGACAAATGGAAAACCGCTGTCAATGCTGCAAACATTGGATGTTTTTGCTTTGACAATATAAGAGGCAGCCTTTTCTTTTAAATCCTTTTGCTCTTAGAATTAGATGAAGCTGGGGGGAGGAGAATGTTTCTCCCGGTTGTTTTTAATAAGATGAAATGGCGCGTTACAGAACAGAAGGGAAGCTTTGCCCTTCAAACTGATTGGAGAATGTGATTTATGACTGCTAATCGGAGGAGAGAATTGTGCCAGATATTAGATGCTGAAGGGAGGGGAATTTAGAGTTTGGCATCCCAACATGCTGTGCTGACGCTTTGTTCTCATTATTACAAACTTTTCAGAATAAACAATGCCTGAAGGTTCTTTGAAGTGTTTTATTAGTCGGAACCATGACATCATGCCAAAAACTACTTTCTTTTCAAACTATCTGGAGTCCTGAGCTCCAGCCGCTGTCTCTAGGCTTGAGAGAAGCTGGCAAAGATTTAGGGGAAAATTTTCATCATGGGAAAAGAGAAACTGCTTGAAGACGGTGACCCGGCAGCTACTGACACCCCAGAGGGGGAAGCAACAGACAGCATGCTGTGGGAAGATTTATTTAATTTATTTATTTATTTAATTATATTTATATACCGCCCTTCTCCCGAAGAACTCAGGGCGGTGTACAGGGCAAATATAAACATACAAAAATACAAAGGTTAAAAAAGAATTAAACATGCCCAAGTTAAAATACAAACATTAAAAAACACCCATCCCTCATCAGGCCAGGCCGGCTTGTGCAAATAAAAACGTCTTCAAATCGCGACGGAAGGAGCGAAGGTTGGGCGCCGTCCGGAGCTCAACCGGCAGCTGATTCCATAGCTCCGGGGCGCCCACAGAGAAGGACCTCCCCCTGGGGGCCACCAATCGACATTCTCTGATCGGTGGCACCCTGAGGAGACCCTCTCTGTGGGAACGCACAGGGCGGAGGGAAGTTGATGCCGGCAGCAGGTGGTCCCTAAGGTACTTCGGACCCGTGCCATGGAGGGCCTTAAACACCATTACCAGTACCTTGAATCTCACCTGGAAGACAACTGGCAACCAATGCAGCTCACGGAGCAAAGGTGTTATATGGGAGTATCGGGAGACTCCCAACACAACTCTCGCGGCTGCATTCTGTACCAGTTGGAGCCTCCGAGTGGTCTTCAAGGGCAGCCCCATGTAGAGAGCATTGCAGTAGTCAAGGCGAGAGGTCACGAGCGCATGAGTGACCGTACACAAGGCATCCCGGTCAAGATAGGGCCGCAACTGACGCACCAGGCGAACCTGGGCGAAAGCCCCCCTAGTCACAGCCACCATGTGATCTTCCATAGTAAGCTGTGAATCTAGGAGGACTCCCAAGTTGCGAGCCCTATCTACAGGGGGTAATAGTTCACCCCCCATAGAAAGTGATGGGATATTCTGAATATCCCGGGATGCAGGTATGCACAGCCACTCAGTCTTGTCGGGGTTGAGTTGAAGTCTGTTACTCCCCATCCAGACCCGGACCGCCTCCAGGCAGCGGGACATCACGTCGAGGGCATCACTGGGGTGGTTTGGGGTAGAAAGAAAAAGCTGGGTATCATCAGCATATTGATGATACCCAACTCCAAAACCACGAATGATCTCACCCAGCGGTTTCATATAGATGTTGAACAGGAGGAGCGAGAGGACCAACCCCTGAGGAACTCCACAAACGAGAGACCTCGAGGTCGACCTCTGTCCCCCTGCCAACACCGACTGCGAACGTCCCAAGAGATAGGAGGAGAACCACCGCAACACTGTGCCTCCCACTCCCAATCCCCTGAGACGCCGCAGCAGGATACCATGGTCAATGGTATCGAACGCCGCTGAGAGGTCTAATAGGACTAGGACAGAGGAATATCCCCTGTCCCGAGCCCTCCAGAGATCATTCACCAGAGCGACCAATGCCGTCTCCGTGCTGTACCCGGGCCTGAAACCCGATTGGTACGGGTCTAGATAATCTGCTTCATCCAGGGCCAGAGGGAGCTGTTGTGCCACCACACTCTCAACAACCTTCGCAAGAAAACGAAGGTTGGAGACCGGACGGAAGTTATTCAACACAGCCAGGTCCAAGGCAGGCTTCTTGAGGAGGGGTCTCACCACCGCCTCTTTCAAGACGGCGGGGAAACTACCCTCACTCAAAGAAGCAGATATAACTGCCTGGAGCCAGCCTCGTGTCCCCTCCCGAGCTGTATAAACCAGCCAGGAGGGGCACGGATCCAATAAACATGTGGTGGAACTCAGCCTCCCCATGATCCTGTCCACTTCCTCCGGAGTAACAGAGTCAAACTCCTCCCAAACGACAAGATTGCCCATGTCCTGCTCGTCAGACTCTGCCCAGTCAGAGTCCAGACCGGTCCGAATCCGAGCGATTTTGTCCGACAGATGCTGGTTAAACTCCTCGGCACGACCCTGCAAGGGATCTTCTCTCACCTCCTGATTAAGGAGGGAGCGGGTCACCCTAAACAAGGCGGCCGGGCGATTATCTGCGGACGCGATAAGGGCAGAGAAGTGATTAGACCTCGCCTCCCTTATCGCAGCGAGATAAGACCTAATATAGGATCTTAGTCGCAATCGGTCGGATTCGGATCGGCTGGATCTCCAACAGCTCTCTAGGCCCTGTCTCCGACGCTTCATCTCCCGAAGCTCCACGGAAAACCATGGCGCTCGATGAGATCTGCACCGGGTCAGGGGCCGCAAGGGTACAACGCGGTCCAGAGCCTCAGTGGCTGCCCTTTCCCAGGCTTCCACTAGGGCATCCGCCGAGTTGTGAGCAAAGGAGGCAGGTGGGGACCCCAGCGCAGCCTGGAACCTCTCAGGGTCCATTAAGCGTCTGGGGCGGTACCATCTAATAGGTTCCACACACCCACGGTGGGGAGTGGCAAAACGGAAGACCAGCCGCAGGAGATGATGATCGGTCCATGACAGGGGTATAACAATTGGGGAACCCCCACCAAGATCATCTAACCACCGTCTAGATAAGAAAATCAGGTCAAGGGTATGGCCTCCCTCATGAGTCGGTCCAGCAATTACTTGCGTCAGGTCCATGGCCGTCATGGAAGTCATGAACTCCCGAGCTAACTCAGATGATCCTCCCAGGGATGGTAGGTTAAAGTCACCCAAAACTATAAGTTTGGGGAACTCAACCACCAACCCCGAGAGAATATCGAGAAGCTCAGGCAGGGCTGCTGCTACGTGTCTAGGTGAAATGTACACCAGCAGCAAGCCCAACTGCGCACCAGGGCCACATCTCAGAAAGAGAGACTCACACCCGACTATCTGAGGACCGGTGGTCTCCCGCGGACCCAAGGTCTCCCTCATAACAACCGCCACTCCCCCACCCCTACCCTGAGCCCGAGGTCGGTGTAGCACCCGGAAACCTGGCGGGCAAATATCAACCAGAGGAATACCGCCCTCTGGGCCCAACCAGGTTTCCGTAATGCAAGCCAGGTCCGCATGCTCACCCTCGACCAGATCTCGGACAAGAGGAGCCTTATTAGCAACGGACCTGGCATTCAAATACACCAACCGGAGCTCAGGTGGCTGCACATCCTCGCTCCCGGGACCTTGGGGAAGAGACAGAGGGTCGGAGTGCCTCACCGCTTGCAAACAGCGGAGAGGCCTTCCCAAAAATCGATATGGCCCTCTGCTCATACACCTGTTGCCATTCCCTAACGTCGTGGGAATAGGTAATCCCACGACCCGCTCTGGAGCCCCTGAGGCAACCGGCCTCCGCTCCCCCCCCCCAGCGATCAGTCACAGACCTGGCCTGAACAGTGGTTGACGGCTTACCCCCAATTTCCGAACAACCAAAAAATTCCACCCCCCTCCCTAACCCCACAAAAAACTTAGCTAAAAAATTTACCAGGGGCCTCTTTCGGAGGCCCCTACCCGTGCTCAGCCATCTCTCAGGGTCCCAACAGTCGGGCCCTTCATTGAGATTATGTGGCTAAAAAGGCAGGTTGCACCCAGGAAGGGGGGGCACCCCTGAGGGCGAACAAGTCTCTGCAAGAGTAACAAAAACGAGGCATAAGAAACCAAACCAGAGAAAGGCAGTCCCATATTAAATAATACTTAGGAGGATCAAAAACAGAGGGTAGATAATATCCAGACCATCCGTCCAGCTTCACTGCCACCTGAGCTGGGCGAACCCCCAGTACAGGACGACCACCATCCTCTCACGATAGTCGTAGGTCATGTTCCCAGGGGTGGTCTGAAGACATACTCTAGGTAAGGCATGCCCCCTAGAGCTCTCACCTCTAGGGGCAGCAGATGTAAATTAAGCCACCCTCTCACGGTGGCTAATACCCAGGACCCTCTGAATCCTTTGAGGATAAAATGCAGGTGAGTAGACAAAGTTCATACAAGGCAAAGATATAAAGGCCGTAATAGTCAAGTCTGTTAACAGTCGGCCAGCAAAGCACCACCATAGTTCCTCCGCCGTTCCACCCTTCCAGAAGATGAACTCCCGGCCGCAGTTCCATGGGCCCCCCATTATCCAATAATTGGGGCCTTCCAGAGCGTGGCCTTAAAGTATAGTTCTTTCGAGTCTATTTGCTTCCCTCGGGACCCATAAGGCTCCAACAGCACCCAAGTTGGCAATAGGGGTCATGGAGAGCACAGATCTTTCAGGCTCCTCCGGAACAACCAGACCGAGCTGGGTTCAATGGGCCCAACCGGGATCAACCGGTCAGCCCGGACGTCTTCGGGGGTCACCGAGGTCGCAAAACAACCGACCCTCTGGAAAAGCGGAGTCAGAATGGGTTAAGGGCCTTGTCACCGTAAACTGCTGTTGCAGCCAAATCGCTACCGCCAGCTGCCTGAGCAGTCCGGAGGCGTCGTCATCGCCGCCGTCGAAAGCCGCCACTGCCACCGTCGCCGCTGTCAAAACAGCCAGATGATGTCTTGCCGTCAAAAGCAGTCCGGGAATCACAGCAGTCAAAATAGATTGTTAAAGCGGCCCGAAACGGCCCAAAAAACGCTGTCGTTGCCGCCCAATCAAGCCACCTGAGGGAGACGCTGCCGCTGCTACCGGAAATGGCCCAGAAATGGCCCGAAACGGCCCGAAAAACGCCGACGCCGACGCCGCCACTAGGAACGGCCCGAACCGGCCCGAAAACACCGCCGCCGTCGCCACCGTCGCCGCCGCCGTCACAGCAGCCAGAGGCCACCCGAAGCAGACACCCGGAGCAGACACAGACGCCGACGCCGCCAGAAATGGCCGAAGGAAGACAAAATCACCCGAAACGGCCGAAGGAAGCCTCAAACGGTAAGCCGGCGGTCCAGCGAGCAAAAAACAGCAGGTTTAATGGTTGTCTAAACTGACACCTAGCACTAACCTCAACACAGAGGGCGTAAAAGCACCCCTGAGGGGCTCCTGGGGACGCCTAACTACTGAGCTTGCAGAGCTCAGCCTAACACGTCTGCCAGCACGTCCGCCATTTTGATGAGTTTTTGTAGGACTCCCAGTTGGAGGCAGAACCCAAGCAGTTAGGAGAGCTTATCTGGTCGTCAGGCTGGAACCACCCCAGCAGAGACTCTAGATGCCTTGAGACTGCCTTGCCGCCTTCAAAGACTTCAAAAGCAGAATGGTGGAGAGCTACCAGATCGTCTGCCACTGAAAATTTGGGTGAGTGGAAAGTCCTGTCTGCAGACCAGACAGCCCTCCAGCCCCAGGAGTCCCCTGCCAGGCCCTCCAGCCATACACACACAGAAAAGCCCAGCCTGGGGCCCCTGCAGCAATGGGAGGTTTGGGTACCCCCACAAGTGAAAGGCCAACAGCCTCTGAGCTTGCCACACCTAATAGAGGCCTCGCAACAGCTTGAGGTGGTGCAGAAGCCTGGAGATCAGCAGCTGGTGGGAGGACAACCACAGCAAGGAGATTGGTCACCGCCCCCGAACATACAGCAACCGCTGAAGGGCCCGCAAATGAGGAAGATCCAGCAGCAATCCACACCCATCCAACAACCATTCAGGGGCCTACAGCAGCAAGGGGCACAGCCAGAGGCCATGAACATGCAACCCCTGGGCATACAGCAGCAGTCACGATGGGACCAGCAGCAACTGGAGATGCAACAGCCACAGTGGGGAGCCCAGAAGCTATTTATTGATCCACCTTTCAGGGCAACCTTTGATGGGGACCCAGAGAAGCTGATTTTCTTTCTCAACCAAGGGTGCTCTCATTTGAACCGCTGTGCCTACCTCTACCCAGACCCAGCTGCTATGGTTAACGTGATTGCGTCCAGTCTAGAGGGAGAGGCATCTGAATGGCTGAATAATTTATACAATGAGCAAGCTCCTGAATTGGAGGACCCCCACCTTTTCTTCCTAGGACTGAGAGAAAGATTTGAGGACCCGTCCATTGCCCTAAAAGCAGAACAAATCCATAAGATAAAGCAAGCCGGTCGGTCTGCCCTGGAGTATGTATGAGAGTTTCACAAGAAACTCTCTAGTCAGCTAGAGAGGTGGCCTGAGCAGTCCATAGTCCATCACTTCAGGGAAGGGTTGGACGACCATCTCTCTCAGGCCTGCATCTATTGATCAGCTGCAAGAATGGTACCAGACACTTCCAAAAAATTCACTGAAAGCGAGAGGAGATGGGCAATCTGGGAGAAGGAGGCCTTCACCATTAGGTGGAGGCTGTTAAACTGGTGACACTATCTAGAGGGGAGCAAGGTGCCTTTTGAAGTATGGACAGATCACAAAAACCTAGAGGCACTGAAGACCTCCCGCAAACTGTCCCCAAAACAAGTGCGTTAGGCACAGTACTTTAATCATTTTAACTTCACTCTAAAGTACATACTGGGAGGAAAAAACTTCTTAGCTGATACGCTATTCCAATTGCCCCAGTACAAAAGTGAACGCAAGGAGGTCAATGAGGCAATTATCCTCAGTTCACAACCTGCGGCACAAGTTACACCTCACAGAATCCCTAATTCTGATGACCCTGGAGCAAAGAAGATAAAACGAGAGCTCCTCACCAATCAATGGTTCAAAGATAATCAAATCTCCTTAACATGCAGGGATGGCATACAAGTGTGTGTGTGAGGGGGAAACTATATCTGCCTGAAGCCCTCCATCTCAATGCTCTCAAACATGCTATGATGTAAAATAGGCTGGACACTTCTGATATTTAAAAACTCTACACCTCATCCGCAAGCAATTTTGGTGGCTGGGGCTAAAACGAGATGTGGAAAACTATGTCAGGAGTTGTGCCGTATGTGCCACCATGAAAAAATTTCCAGGGAAAACCCCTGGGTTACTGCTGCTAGTGGCAGACCCTTCTCAACCATTGTAGACCTACCCGAAAGTAGAGGAAATGCTGTCATCTGGACTGTGATAGACCTGTTCTCGAAGCAGGCTCATTTTATTGCCTGCAAAGAACTTTCATTACCCAACGACTGACTAAATTGTTCCTGAAACATATCTACCGGCTGCATGGTGCCCCTAAGCGAATAATTTCAGATAGAGGAGTGCAGTTCACAGCGAAATTTTGGAGGAGTTTTCTTAAGTTAATTGGATCATCTCAAGGCTTATCATCTGCTTTTCATCCGGCTACCAATGGGGCTACAGAATCTGCTAACAAGATGGTGGAGCCATATCTCAGATGTTATGTTTCCTACCAACAGACAAACTGGACTGACCTCCTCCCTTTCGCCGAGGTGGCTTACAATAATTCTGTTCACAGCAGCACCGGCTACACGCCTTTCATAGTAGTCACAGGAAAAGAGTTCAGCCCAATACCTGAATACCTCAGATGCCCTCTGCTTCCCAGACACTTGATCAATGGGTGAGGGGGTGGGAAGAAGTTTGGGGAAATACGAAGCTGCATTAAAAAAGACTTCTGAGACCTATAAAAAACAGGCTGATAGAAAGAGGGTTCCACAAAGAACATTCCAAGTTGGGGAAAAGGTTTATCTGTCGACTAAATATTTACCCAACAAGAAATTAGGACTGAAATTCTTGGGGCCTTTCCCCATCGTAAGGATCATCAACCCGGCCACAGTAGAAATGAAACTCCCTAGGCTTTTAGGGACAGTTCACCCTGTCTTCCATTGCAGCCTGCTGAAACCTTTTTGGGACTCCACCTTAAGACCTCCCCCTAAGAAGGCACCCGGGACCCTCGTAGTAGCGGGTCAGACATACTATGAATTGAAATGTATTCTTGACTGTAGAATTTTTAAAGGGACATTGCAGTACCTAGTACAATGGAAGGGGTATTCGCTGTCTGAAGCTACTTGGGTGAAACCTAGCAATGTGAAGGCTGACCGCCTCATCAAAAGGCTTCATGAAAAAAAACACCCAACAAACCAAGAGATAATCCCTGAAATATGCTTTTGTTTACATTACAGGATCTATCCTTTTTGTAAGGGGGGGGGGGGCGGATGTCAACACTGCAAACACTGGATGTTTTTGCTTTGACAATATAAGAGGCAGCCTTTTCCTTTAAATTGTTTTGCTTTTAGAATTAGATGAAGCTGGGGGGGAGGAGAATGTTTCCCCTGGTTGTTTTTAATAAAAGAAATGGCGCATTACAGAAGGGAAGGGAAGCTTTGCCCTTCAAACTGATTGGAGAATGTGATTTATGACTGCTAATTGGAGGAGAGAATTGTGCCAGATATTAGGTGCTGAAGGGAGGGGAATTCAGATTTTGGCATCTCAACATGCTATGCTGATACACTTTGTTCTCATTATTATAGACTTTTCAGAATAAACAATGCCTGAAGGTTCTTTGAAATGTTTCATTAGTCAAAACCATGACAACCGCATTGTTTCCAGTTCAGAGTTCTGCTGTTGGGGCTTCAGGGAGCACCCACAGTGTTTATGCAATTCATAAACGAGGTGCTCCAGGAGTGCTATAAGGGAGTGCTTGTTTACCTGGTTGATATCCTGATATTTACTGAGACTAAGGAGAAGCATGTGAAACTGGGCTGTGAGCAGCCCACTTGTATGCCAAATTATCCAAGTGTGAGTTCCACAAAGATAGAATCGATTACCTTGGATATCGCATCTCATCAGATAGCATAGAGGTGGACCCTGGAAAAGTAAGGGCTGTGCTAGAATGGGCTGTGCCACGTGCCGGGAGGCAATTGTAAAGCTTCCTCGGATTTGCAAACTTTTACCACCAGTTCATCCCCTCTTTTGCACAAATTGCATTACCCATCACAAACCTAATAAAGATGAACAGCTTCTGCTGTTTGCTTGGGAATTAAGAAGGAGGACTATCTTCAGAGATGGGACAGACTTCCCAGCTGGTTTTTGCCAGGTTTCAAATCTGTCGCAACTTGAGTGTAACCTGTTACCTGCCTAGCACCTAGCGTTCTCAAAACATCTTCTCGGCATCACATTGGCCACCGGTGAACAGGTCTGGGGAGTTGGGATTGGGAAATTGAAAGAATTACCTTGTGCTTTGCATGGGACCTTCAGATTCTGCCTGACTATACGGCATTCAGTTTCTCTCAGTAAAAGTTCTTTTGATTCAACTCAACGGATTCAAGAGTCTTGCTTTCCTGAGGGCCCAGCTGGCTGACACTTGGACTTGTAGTGGAATTTCCATCTAGAGCAGGGCCTTACAACTTGGCAACTTTAAGACTTGTGGACTTCAACTCCCAGAATTCCTTAGTCAGTTGTCCACAAGTCTTAAAGTTGCCAAGTCTGGAGACTCCAGATCTAGACTGGAGGGAGACATTAAGAGGAGTCCAATTTTGGACTGTTATGCTGCAGGAAGTGGCTCAGGCCCAGCTCCCCCCAGAATCTTTGAAGTCTTATTTTGCTGTTCCCAAGGGAACAAGTCAGTTTGGAGAACCTCTTGTAACAGAGGAGACTAACAATAAATCTACTGCTGAGACTCTTCACAAGTGGCTCTGGTTGCTCTTGCCTTAAGGGTGAATTCCTCAAAATTTCATGAGAATTAGAGATTTTATGCAATTGTTGCTGTTGAAAGGAGGGGACAGCACTTTCTTATCAATTCCTGTAATAGTATCTAGAGTTTGAGAGAGGTGCAAATACTTTGCTAACCATATTGTGGCTTATTTGGCTTGTGACTTAAAATACTATGTAGCCCTGGTTAACCAAACTTATTTTATAATTACAATTAAGCAAATTGGGCCCATGGGCCTGCCCAGTCAGAGCACTTTCCAAGCACATCCTTTTTTGATGCCACCTTGCAAAAGTATGCTCAGAAGCACGACCCATTAAGATCAGAGATGCTCGCTCCCGGATAAAAGTGTCCTTTTTAGGCAGCTTAATTAATCTGCTTTAAAATAACCCTTTATTTTTGCCACTCACAGCAGGTTTATTTGGATGTTGGTTGTTAGTTGTTGGTTCACAGGGATGTTGTGTGTTATTTGAGGGCTGCTGAATGGCAATGACTTGAATATATAAATAGATAGCCATGCATGGTTGGCAGCTGATGCTTCGGCTTCTGATAGGATCAGATTACCAGTCACAAAAAAAGCCCTCTTGCCAGCAGCCCCTCACCCAGGCAAGGATAAAGGCTCTAGGCCTAAGGCCTGGTTGAACTGGGAGCCCCGACACCTGCTTCCAAGTGGAGACAGGTGCTCTTCCCCAGGGGCCCAGGCACCTCCCAACTCAGTCCAGCCCAGCCCAGTTTTTTTTTTTTTAATTCCATTTATATCCCGCCCTTCTCCGAAGACTCAGGGCGGCTTACAAGCTTAGCAGTAGCCTTCATTCTATGTATATGCCTGTTATTAGGGCTTTCACACCACCCCCAAGCGGCATTATTACAAAGTCAGCTTAATTGCCCCCAACAATCTGGGTCCTCATTTTACCTCCCTCGGAAGGATGGAAGGCTGAGTCAACCTTGAGCCTGGTGGGATGCGAACCTGCACTAATTGCAGGCAGCTGGTGTTACTTAAGGAGGCATTAGCCCTCTGCTCCACCAAGGCTCTTTTAGTTGCCTCCTTCCGATCAGTCCTTGGTGCCACTGGGTCTCCTGGGACCCCAGCAGCATCTGAGCCGGATGGCGCCAGCTCTTAGGTGTTGGGGGAGAGAAGAATGTTCAGCCAACCACGCTAATATGGAATGCATGGATCCTGGGCATAAAAAGAACATTTGACTCAAACTATAATTGCCTATTAGCGCTAGTCCACGTACAACAAGCCGTAGGCTAAATAAATAAATGCCCATTAGTTACTCGTGCCTGTCTGCAGCTGTTTTCTGTGCTGGTTTTTGGCGCACCGGTGCTCATCTGCTCCAGTGATTCTCGTCTGCCCTTTTCCTCCGTGTTTCTCGGCCGCTTGAAGACGGATGGACTTCAATTCCCAGAATTCCTACAGGGCTGGCTGGGGGATTCTGGGAGTTGGTCCACCCGTCTTCAAGCGGCCATGCTTGAGGAGCGCCGCCTTAGCAGGTCCCCAGCGCTAGCTCAGATTCGGTGCTGCCAAGCCAACCTCCTGCCTGAAGAGGGCGCCGGAGCGGAGCCGGCAGGCGTTCCAGGAGAGGGCGGCGCAGGCGGCGCTAGAGCCACTGGGCAGAGCGTGGGCGGAGAGAAGCGAAGGCGGAAAAATCCACCGAACTTCCGGGCACGCCTACCCGGAACAGTTCAGAGAAACTGCAATTGCTGACGTGTTCGTAGCGCTCCAAATTGAGGAGGGCAGCAAATGCCAATTGTTAAGGAAGATTTAATTTCGTTTTCCTGCACGGTGTAGAGTAAATGATCCTTGTGGTTCCTTCCGGCACCACCACGCTCTAATTCAGGTGGACCTTGTTGGTCCCCAACATCTAAGCAGGGTCAGGCTAGGCTATTTCCTGGAAGGGGCACTACGAGGAAATCCCAGAATAAAGCAGGGCCTGATTTAAGGACCGCGGAGTACACAGCCTTCTTTCCCGCCGCGTGCTGCCTGGCGGGAGCTCTTCCGTAGAGCAATCGCGAATTGCTGCCCTATTTACACTCCCGGCAAATCCCGAAACTTCCCCATTGAGCCTTCCGGCAGGGCGGGGAAATAAAAAATCAGCGAGGAGGCCGGAAGTGACTGCCCAGCGCTCTTCTTTAGAGGCGTGGCCCTCCGGCTCTACGGCCCTGCGCGGGGGAGGCGCTCTAGCCTTCCGTCTTTGTGCGGGTGAGGGGCGGTTGCTAGGCTGCGTGCAGGGCCTAGTAGGCCGCAGTAGCGGCGGGGCGGCAGGGCCGTCCGGCGGCCGCGTCGAGTCGGGCGGCGGGACGCCATGGCGGCTTCGCCTCCCTCGGAGTCGCGTATTTCGGAGGGCCCGGGCAGCTGCGTGCTGTGCTGCGGCGAGCTGGAGGTGGTGGCCTTGGGCCGCTGCGAGCACCCCATCTGCTACCGGTGCTCCGTGCGGATGCGGGCGCTCTGCGGGGTCCGTTACTGCGCCGTCTGCCGGGAGGAGCTGGCCCAGGTGAGCGGGACCGCCAGCCGTGGCAGACTACGAGACTCCCACCGTCCTGGGCGGGGGGGCGCCGGGGCTGCGCCGCTCTGTTCCCGAGGGCGATGGGGCGGCTGGAGCGGAGGGCGGCGTTTCCGCGAGCGGCGGGGCGCCCGATAGCGGGGCAGGTGGGAGTATGGCGGCGGCGGCGAAACGGCTTCCGAGCCGGCCGGGCCCCGGTGGCCCTCCTCTCGCTTGGCTCGGCCGGCCTCCGGCTTGGCCCTCGGCGGAAGGGCGCCCGGCTGGCGCGGGCGGCGGCCTTTGGCCCCTTTGCGGCAAATGGCGGCCTGCGACTTGCCAGAGAAGCCAGACGGGGTTTGCCGCCCGCAATTTTATCTGCGCTGCTGGAAGCGTTTCGGTTTTAAAAGCAGGCTTGGCGCTGTTCAGAAGGGGGTGTTTATGATTGCTTACTGGCTTCATACCATTAATAGCAGCCCGATTTCTTCCAATAGAGCTCGGAATGGAAGTCGTCGTGATTAAAGACAAACGCCGTTTTTCTTTGACTAATTGCTGCATTTGGCCTTTATACTCCTGGCTATCCTGTGGCCAGGCCAAGATAAATTGAATGATCGTGGCTAATTATTGCTTTCTGTGTCTTTCCCCTTGAACCTGTGTCCTTATCTTGAAAATAAGAATTCAACAGCAGTTCAGTCGTGGACATTCTCAAGACCTGCAGCGTGGGAGTTGTACAGACATGCCTCATTTCATTTTTTTAAATTACAAAATCAGATTTTGAGAAATTTGTGGATATAATTTACTTTGATTTCAGCATAGTGTTTGACTGAATGTCAGTAACATTCTGATTAACCCGGTAGGTAAATGTGGCATTGATAGCTTACATTAGGTGGCTGGAAAAGGCTCTTCCTGATCCAAGCGGAGAGAGGTTTTAAAAGGATTCAGTCCCGGGACTGGTACTTTTCCATGTTTGTATGTATTGCCGCCCAATTTTCATTGTTTGAAGAGTGAGGGGAATGCTTGTCAAATTAGTAGATGATACAAAGCTGAATGGGAGAGCCACTACACTAGAAGACAGAAACTCAGCCCCAAATGATCTTGGTAAGTTAGAGATGTGGGCTGAAAACAGCAGTGAAAATTAATAGAGACAAATACTTTATTTACAAAAACAAAATCAAAAGCACAAATATAGCACAGGAAATATTTAATTCATCAGATATTTTATTATGGTTGTATAATGACATTTGCTTCTCCAAATAAATACAGAAAGAAGGGATGCGGTGGCTCAGTGGGTTAAGACACTGAGCTTGTCGATCAGAAGATCAGCAGTTTGGTGGGTTGAATCCCGAGTGCCGCGTAGCAGAGTGAGCACCTGTTACTTGTCCCAGTTTCTGCCCACCTAGCAGTTCGAAAGCACGTAAAAATGCAAGTAGAAAAATAGGGACCACTCCAGTGGGAAGGTAACAGCGTTCCGTGTGCCTTTGGCGTCTAGTCATGCCGGCCACATGACCACGGAGACGTCCTCGGACAAGCACTGGCTCTTCGGCTTTGAAACGGAGATGAGCACCGGCCCCTAGAGTTGGAAACGACTAGCACGCATGTGTGGGGCAACCTTTACCTTAATGACATTTGCTTCTCCAAATAAATACAGAATAATTTGTATTATTCACCTGTAGTCTATCTTTTTCTAAAGCAGCCTTTCTGCTGAGATGTGATAGATTGCGGTTCTTGCTAGGCGAATTGGGAATTGTCCTCTGGTGCATTTAAAGGGTCCTGAGGTGGAGGAGGCTGTGCCTTGGCTGTTATTCCAGTCCAACTTTCACTGATCTGGTTTATGTCACTCTCACAAAATTAAGCCTTCCCTTGTGTGAGAATTGGACCTCTGCTGGTGCTCCATTGAATTTTGTCACCTGAGTCCTATAAATGATGTAGGGTTGTCAGATAATGCAGGGAATTTTTTAATAGTCTCTCTACTCAATCCGATAATTGCTCAGTGTTTTGAGTATCTAAATGTGGTACATACATCCTCTTGGTGTGCTTCTCTACTCGGCTTGGGACCCTGTCTCACCCTCAATGTCAAAAGGTCATCACCCCCAAACAGTTGATTCTGTTAATTAGGGCTGCTGGAATTCATCTGTCTTGTGTCATGCTGAGTGTTGATCCCTCTCTAAGCAACTGAGTCTTCTTTACTGAAAATTCCCTATACAGCCTGTTGGCATTGGGGGATTTTCAGATCCCTGTCTATAAAACAAGATACACTTGCATATTTTTCCTTGAGGTGAGGAAGCAGATCAAAAGGGCTTTTAGCAGGCAGGGACTGCCCAGGAGGGCTGAGGGGGCCGTTTGTTGGGTGTCTCACCTATAGAGCTTGGGGAGAAGGCATATCTTATGTACACGTTTAGCAATACTATAATAGGTAATCATATTTTATACTTAACGTATTATGTAACTATATGAATTATAGAATGATTTCAAGTGAAAGGTGATGTGAAGGTATAAGTCAGGTATTTTATCTGCTTTTTCATTGTAAATGCAATTTTTTTAAAACTTAAAATAGAATCGGTTAGAGGAAAAAGAATGGGATAGACAGATCCTTAAAGGGAAAAATCCATGCTATAGAGAAGAATGTTGGGACGCTTCCTGTGCATTTCAACTTGTATTTCCTGTGCTTAATTGAGAGGTGGCTGTATCATTATTTTCTTTAATTGTGATCTGGTTTTTTCCCCCTTTGTGTTTGTAGCACAATATTGTGTGGCTGCTCCTTTCTGTGTCAAGATGGACTGTGAGGATCTTGGGCTTTCCTTGTACTGGCTCTGTGGTGGGCAGGACTTTGAATGCTTGCCATAGCAAAGTGGTTTAAATTTGGAGGTAGGAGAACACTTCACAGTTAGCATCCACCCAGCAGTGCCGTGGCAGGCTGGGCCGTCCAGCTCCTCCCTCTCTGCAGCTGCTCTCTTTCTGGCCTTTTCCACTGGGAAACCGTGGCAGGAAGGCTCTTGAGCCATTTTGGCCGGTCTGGCTCAGACCCTTTTTTGCCCACTGTAATTGGCAGAGAATCTTCAGAGACTTTGTCCCTGTTTGTTCCTCCTCCCCTGCTGCTAGAGAGGGGTGGGGATTCGGCTTGAGACCTCTTATATAGCAGTCTAAGTTCTGCTACTGAACTGTTGCACCTGTAACGAAGAGGAAAAAAGAAGAATGGAGCATCCTTTGCGGCCTCTGGACCACTCGGGTTGGTGAGCCTGAAGGACGAGTTCCTTTCAGTCTTTCTGTGCCTGTTTTGGTGGCAGGGGTGTCTCTTGTGTGGGCTCGTGTCATTTCTGATCTGAGCAAAAGATGCTCAGTCACACTGTGAATTTATCTTCTCATTGGACAGAGGTGGGTGGCCTTGGCTTGTGGTCTCTGTGTAGCTTCTTTTGCACCTGATTATTTTCCTTCAGTCATCTTCTGTGACTCGGTGGGGTTTTCTCCCTTGTGTCTGATTAAATGATGCATCCCATTTATTCCCAGCAGAGTGTGTCACAAGCCAGAGGCATTTCCTTTTACATAATGTTTAAATTGTGAGAAATGGAACCTCAGCCAAGCCCCTAACCTCTAAAGGAGGCGGATCCCTGCTAACTTTCTTTTAAGCTCCCATGAATTGATGAATTGTAATCAGAATAGTGTGAGCCCCCTAAATCCTGAAATTTCTAGGACATACGGTTGCTGTTGTTGCTAACCTGAGGTGTGTGAGTCTTGCATTGAGTTTGGGGAGGATGAGTTTGTAAGGGAGGGGAGGCAAACATTTGGCCAGTGGGCTGGATACAACCCACACAATCCCATATCTGTTAGGCACAGGCAGGACATCCATCCCTTCCCCAACATCCGTTGCACAGAAGGCGGTCCATGCAAGCTGGAAGAGATGCCCTCTCTGTTGCCACCGTGTGGCCTTTCTCCAAGAAAGATAGAAGTGGGATCGCACTCTGTGATGGAGACAAAAGCCATGGATGATTCACCTTCCAGTCCTCCGTAAAGAAAAGCACTTCGGATTGGAGGGAGGGAAATAGTGATTACGCCTTTTCTATTTCTGGTAGAGAAGAGCTCAAAAAGAGAAGAAAATTCCATTCTCAAAGTGCCAGCCTTGAAGAAAGAGGAATAGCATCAAGATCACAAGAAGCAATAGTACTGCTTTATAATGCCTTGGTAAGACCACTCTTGGAATACTCAGTCCAGTTTTGGTCACCATAATATAAAAAGATGTTGAGACTTTCCACTCTAGAAAGAGTGGAGAGAACAGCAATAAAAATGATTAAGGGACTGGAGGCTAAAACATACGAAGAACAGTTGCAGGAATTGGGTATGTCTAGTGAAGAGAAGGGCCAGGATAATAGCAGAGTTCCCATGTCTAGAATGATTCTGAATCTTGTTTCCCCTTCGTTTTCAATGTGAGCTTATCCACTTCTGCACAGTCCGAGGTTTTCTTGATTCTATCTTCTTCAGATGGTATTTCTTCAGAATAAAGGGTAGGAATGGAAATTGTATTACTATTAATGTCAAACATGTAAACCCAGACAACGTGTTGCTTACTAAATACTAAAAATTGCTATCGTAAAAAATTATAGATAAATATAGATAGAGCAGTGTTCCAGTATTTGAGGAGCTGCCACAGAGAAGAGGAAATCAGTTATTCTCCAAAGCACCCGAAGGCAGGACAAGAAGCAATGGATGGAAACTAATGAAGGAGAGAAGCAACCTAGAACTTAAGGAGACATTTCCTAATAGAGCAATTAACCAGTGGTGCGGCTGGCCTTCAGAAGCTGAGGGTGCTCCGTCACTGGAGGTTTTTAAGAAGAAACCGGACAGCCAGGATCTCTTGCTTCAGCAAGGGACTGGACTAGAAAGGCCTTCCAACTCTGTTATTCTATCTTCTTAGTTTCCCATACCTTGCTGGAAAGGGTGAGAAACTTATCTGCCTTATGCACTGTGCTTTTTCAGTAACTGCCCGAGTTTAACCCTCTTATTGCAGCCATGAGACAAACCTCTAGTTGACTGAAAGCAAAAGTTGAACTGCTCCGGGTGCTTGTGTACTAAATAGCTAAGTCGGGTGAGACCACTGCTTCCATTCTTCTGAGCCTCTTGAGAGAAATGTGTGCTGTGGGCCTGTTCAGTTTTGTTTTTCCTTCTCCAACTGCAGGATAGATTAGGAAAGCATTTATAAGGGATTTGAGTTCCCCATATTCTTCTTCTGACCAATGATCTCTCTTGTGAAAATTAATTCTGCTATCAGAGGTGCCCCGTGGAGCCTCCTTGTGCCGCAAGCTGTTTGGGGCCTGGACATTCTGTGTTCCCAACCTCTCCCCACTTTCTCTCTCCACAGGTGGTTTTTGGGAAGAAACTGCCACCCTTTTCAACAATCATACTCAGCCAGTTACAACATGAGAAGAAATATGACATCTATTTTACTGATGGAAAGATTTATGCTCTCTATAGGTAAATGTTCTTTAGCTTATTCTCTGTGATTTTCAGATCTATGATTTTCAGATCAGGAATTGTCTGGAGAGGGAATGAAATGAATGAATTTTCCAGGAGACGCTCTGGGCAGCGCTTGCCAGAACCGTAGCAATTGTTAAGTCTGGAAATGATTAAGACACACGTCTCTCCGAGCTCCAATTAGTATGAATTAAGAAAAATGTAAAGTACTAATGCAAGAATTCTGACAAACGCTTTTGCTTTCAAATGTGAAATATTTTACGTGTATATGTATATTGAGAATTCCACCTGTACCTGGAGTTACTTACCAGTATGTTTAGGAATCAGAGAGGCAGCTAACCAAACTGAGGGGAAACTGCTCTTGTACTGCGCAGAAAGAATTATGCAGAATAAATGTACTTAGTTTTTTTATGCAAAACCTTACATTTATTTATTTATTTAATAAACACCCAGAGAGCATAGGAAAGGAAGAAAAAAAAAGGTGCTGTGAAATTAGTATGCGCAATGGCAGAGGGAATGATGCCCCCATGCGAGAACTGGGGTGAGGGGCTGAAGCATTCTGCAGCCCCTCACGTTCGCCTTTTCCCCTCCTAGGAAGCTCCTGCAGCACGAATGCCCTCTGTGCTCGGAGTCCCGGGCATTTCCTGCCATTGTGGAGCTGGAGCAGCACATGAGGAAGCAGCACGAGCTCTTTTGCTGCAAGCTCTGCGTGAAGCACCTGAAGGCAAGCAGTGGGGGGGGGGATGCAGATGAAGGGCCTGGGGTGGGGGATCGCATCTTGGGCGATCTGTTTTTACTGAAAATGTGAAGGACGTTCCTTCTTGTGTTCCAGATCTTTACATATGAGCGCAAATGGTATTCACGCAAGGATCTTGCTCGGCACAGAATCCATGGGGATCCTGATGACACATCTCACCGTGGGCACCCCTTGTGTAAATTTTGTGACGAGCGATATTTGGATAACGATGAGTTACTAAAGCACCTGAGGAGAGACCACTATTTCTGCCACTTCTGTGATTCTGATGGAGCTCAAGAATATTACAGGTCTGTGACTCCAGCAGAGCCCCAAGATTGTCGCTAAAGAATAAGGAAGAAGACTTTGATAAAAGTATCCAGATGGCTCAAGCAGAGGCCTCCCTAATTCAGTGAGCTCTAGAAAGGAGAAGGCACATTGTAATCAGTCTTATAAGGTTGCCAATCTCAATAAAAAATAGGTTTAGCCTTCCAGTGGAGTTCATTTCCTGGCCTGATAGCAGTCATCGTAATTGCTCATCTTTGACTCTGGAAGAGTTTGCAGGATGCCCCTGAGCTGGTACTGGGTGGCAGAGAGACAACGGTAGCTGGCAAGATGAAGGGCAACAGTCTTCATGCTGATAGTCGAGTTAGACTCATTATTTCCCTTCTTTCATTTGCTTGCTCATTATGGTGTTAATCTGACTAATTTTCCATTTTCTCTGAAGAGATTGCAGTTATTTAAAATTTGAAAACAAAACAGTGAAGTTTACAGGAAACAGAATATGCAAAGTGCCACTATTTTATCGTAGTGCAAATACTTAAAAATTAATTGAAGAATATAGGTTCATAGGAAAAGAATTTGGATGTTCTAGAATCTAGATCACGGGTTGAGAGACAACGGTGGGGTGCAGCTGTTAACAGAAACTTAAAATCTGGATAAAGGGAAGCAATTGTTCCACTAAACCCTGCTCTCCCTCAATTCTCCCATGGGATGCTGGGCTCGGTCTTGTTATCAAAGCTGACAAACTGGAGAAAGTTCGGAGAAGAGCTTCCCAGAGGGTGACTGGAAAACTCTTCCTACGAGGAACAGTTTAAGAAGCTTTATATACAATATGAGTAGTCTGTAGATTTAGCAGGTCCTGCATGCAAGGGCGGCTGGGGTTGGACTACCTGTGGACTACCTGTCTTCTGTTCCTGTGAAAAGGCAAGTATTTTAAGATTTGGGCTGAAAATACATTACTGAGGTTGCAGGATGATTCCAGAAACCAGCGCAGTAGAATAACTGTGGGTTGGCCTCCCTTTCTGTCACTGCCTCCACCTGAGGGCAGAATGGAGCCCACAAGCACCTGTGCGCTGTCTCTCTGTCTTGCAGCGATTATGAGTATCTCCGCGAACACTTCCGGGAGAAGCATTTCCTCTGCGAAGAAGGTCGGTGCAGCACCGAGCAATTCACCCATGCCTTTCGGACCGAAATCGACTACAAAGCGCACAAGACGGCTTGTCACAGCAAAAACCGAGCTGAAGCCAGGCAGAACCGGCAGATTGACTTGCAGTTCAACTATGCCCCGAGACACCAGCGGAGAAGCGAGGGTAGGCTGGGGCGGAGGGAGGGAGGGAGGGCAGGTGGAAGTGCCTGCTGGCTTCCTTTGGGCACAGCCGGGCATCCCGATTGGCCCTTTCATTCACTCTCCCTTCTCCTAGGACAGAAAAAGCACAGAATGTCTGCCAAGATGTTTAAATGAAAAATGCTATTTTATTTTCCAAAATCTTGCTGGTAGTCCACTTATAACCACAGTTGGGACCAGAACTACCCTCCTAAATCGTTGTGGTCATTAATGGGAAACAATTTTATTACAACGATTTAGGAGGGTAATTCTGGTCCCAACTGTGGTCATAAGTGGAGGACTACCAGCAAGATTTTGGAAAATAAAATAGCATTTTTCATTTAAACATCTTGGCAGACATTCTATGCTTTTTCTGTCCTAGGAGAAGGGACTGGCGAGAGAGTGAATGAAAGGGCCAATTGGGGAAACAGGGATGCAAAGAAAGGTCACACGTTGCAATCATGCTGCAACTGAATGTAAATGTGAGCATCCAAACTACGACCCTGTGACTAGGGAGGTGTCCTGTGCGACAGTTTTAAGTACAAGTACAGCAAGTCATTTTTTTCCAAGGCCATCGTAACTGAACTGTCACTAAACAAATGGTCGTAACTTGAGCGCTATCTGTAGTGTTTCAGAATTTCACGCTTCCAGTCCTCATGGGCTGAAGGATTTGCCTGGTGAAATTGGGGATGCCAGGATGACAAGGTCTTCTGCGCTTCCCTTTGACTAGAATAAAAACGTTAACTGACTTGACTTGCATATAAAACAAGCCTAGAATTCAGCTTCCTTTTTTAGATTGTTTTAGTGTTGTGTTTACGTTCCAGGTGTTGTCGGTGGTGAAGACTATGAGGAAGTTGATAGGTACAACAGGCAGGTGAGAGGAGGCAGGTCAGGAGCCCGAGGTGGACAACAGAACAGGAGAGGCAGCTGGCGATACAAGAGGTAAGAGCAGCGCTTGTGGTTTCCATTGAGGTGGGCAGCAACTTGGAATGCAAACTGAGAAGTAGCCGTTGGGCTTCAGGATGGAGTCAAAACCAGGCTGGGACCTGTGCAGAGAGGCCAGCCTAGAGGAAGCTTGCAGTAAAAGCTTCTCACTTCTCGTGACATAATCCATTTTCTCCTTTTTTTTGCCTCGTGCTCTATAAATTAACTAACAGCAATGCTTGCTTTAATGGAAAACCTACTTTAAATAATAGTTTCCTATTCCAGTTTAGAATAGAATAGAGCCGGAAGGGACCTGGTCTTCTAGTCCAGCCCCCTGCTCAAGCAGGAGGACCTATACCACCTCAGACAGGTGATTGTCTAGCCTCTTCTTAAAAACCTCCAGTGATGGAGCACCCACGATTTCTGGTGGCAAGCTGTTCCACTGGTTAATTGTCCTCACTGTCAGGAAGTTTCTCTTTAGTTCCAGGTTGCTTCTCTCTTTGGTCAATTTCCAACCATTGTTTCTTGTCCTTTCCTCCGGTGCTTTGGTGAATAACATGACCCCCACTTCTTTGTGGCAGCCCCTCAAATACTGGAACACTGCTATCATGTCTCCCCATTTCTTCTTTCCTTTAGACTGGCCAAACCCAAGTCCTGTAGCCGTTCTTCGTATGTTTTAGTCTCCAGGCCTTTAATCATCTTGGTTACTGTTCTCTGAATTTTTTTCCAAACTTTCAACATCTTTTTTTGTAGTATGGTGACCAAAATTGGTTGCAGTATTCCAGGTGTGGTCTCACTAAGGTTTTATAAAGCAGCGCTAATACTTCACGCGATCTTCATTCTATATCTCTGTTTATACAACCCAGGCCAGTTTCTGGTCATCCTTTGGAAAGAGGCTTCTTCATGGCAGCCCTTCAAATATTGGAAGACTGCTATCATATCACCCCCGGTCCTTCTTTCCTCTAAACTATCCATACTCATTTCCTGCAACTTCTTCATATGTTTTAGTCTCCAGCCCCTTATTAGTTGCTCTTCTCTGCGCTCTTTCCAAAGTCTCAGTATCTTTTTTATAATGAGTTGACCAAAACTGGACACAGTATTCCAGATGTGGTCTTAACTAACATTTGACTACTAATACTTCACGTGATCTTGATTCTATCCCTCTGTTAATGCAGCCTAGGATTGTACTGACTTTTTTGGCTGCTGCCGTACACTGCTGGCTCATATTTTAAGTGATTGTCCACTGGGACTTCAAGGTTCCTCTCACAATTACTGCTTTTGAGCCAG
>JAKJMR010000298.1:782250-804451 GCA_024449315.1 Daboia siamensis
TGAGCCAGATTTCTGTAACTTTTACATTTGGTTTTTCCTGCCTAACTGTAAAACCTTACTTTTCTCTCCATTGAATTTTCTTTTATTAGACAGGGCCCATTGTCCAAGTCTGTGAAGCTCCTCCTCGTCTTCTGGGGCATTGGCTATTTCTGCCAGATTTGATGAGTTTCCCTTCTATTCCCTCATCTAAATCATTTGTGAAGATATTGAAGAGTCCTGGGCCTAAGATGGAACCTACATTTCCTTTTCCCTGCATCAGTCATGCAGACTGGAAAGCAGGTTTCAAGAATTGTCAGACCTAAATAACCAAGAATATCTAATGAGTTCAAAGCACAGAAGACTTTTATTATTGCTTTGTATACACAAGAATGTAGTCAACTAACGGTCAGGGCTAAACTGGTGCTAGATAAGGGTCAGTGGAATTCAGGGGAAGGGGGGCTGGACTTGGGCTTTTTGTGGCAATGCAGTGATTCTAAGCTTCACCTTCCAGCTCAGCTGGTCCTTCTCCTACAGGAATTGCCTTCTGTTTAATGTAAAATGCTGGTGGCAGCAGATAGAGAGCAAAGGTGCACATTAGCAAAATGCCAGACACAATCTGAGGCTTATCTACAAAGAGATACAAGCAGCAGGCAGAAGTATTGAGTCATAGTCCAGGAGTCCTGATATTGGTGGGTAGTTGTCAGCTGGTCCAGGACCAGAGTGACAGATGCAGTTCACATAATCTAAATTAGAAGGGTTCATTCCAGAGGGCTGTAACTGGGCAGCTGTTGGACTGACCATGTCAGGTGAGACCTACTAAGTGCCTTATTTATTTATTTATTTGGTTTATATACTGCCCTATTCCTGAAGGACTCAGGGCGGTTTACAGGGCAGAATTTAAAAACAATACAATATAAAATTAAAATAAAATTAAATTAAGTATAGCCCCAAAAAGTCAAAATCACAATTTAAAATCATTAAAACCCCTCAGTCCAGGCCAGATAGCTCAAAGAGCCAGGGTTTTAGGTCCCGGCAAAACGAACGAAGGTTGGGGGCTGTCCGAAGTTCCGTTGGCAGTTGATTCCATAGGGCGGGCGCGCCCACAGAGAACGCCCTCCCCCTGGGGATCACCCGCCGGCAATCCTTGACCGGTGGTACCCTGAGGAGGCCCTCCCTGTGGGAGCGCACAGGACGATGGGAAATTGACACTGGCAGGAGGTGCTCCCTCAGATAATCCGGGCCCATGTGCTCAGTGTGGAGAGTAGCACGTCACGGGACTGTAGTCGCTTGGGATCAGCTTCTTGGTCATCTGGCAACTGGACTGAGTCACTCTGGACAATTGCCGGCAGAATCAGCTTCAGGTTCATCACAGGCTCCTTCCTCCCCGCCCCCGCCCCCATCCCCAAGTCCCTGGAGTCTGAGCTAGGCTTGAGGCTGCATTTCAGGTGCACGTGGACAGCAGCAGCTTTCCATATTTGGGTGGCTGGTGGGTCCCCAGCGCTAGATATTATAGAACGGCTTCTGGCCAGAGGGTGTTGTGGAGGCTAATATCACACTGGGTGCAAAGTGTTAATTGTGGGGCACACCGGTCCATGTTCAAGAGGCGATGACAAGTTGAGAGAAAGGGCATTTTCCTTTTGCTGTGTTGTAGTGGGTAGCAATTGGATCTGTTTGTTGGATCCCTCAGCTGTGATTCAAAGGTGGGCAGATGTCTAGGTTAATAACTTCTTCATGGCGTTATCCATCCCCTCCCCATAACAGGTTGCCTTTCCTGAGTCTTGCCCACAATATTTTAGCGTTGTTTGTTCTCCTCCTGGGAAGTATGGGAAATACCTCTTCGTTTTGTTGATTTGAAAAATTCTGCAGAGAAGAAGAAGACCGAGATGTTGCCGCAGCTGTTCGGGCATCAGTGGCTGCCAAAAGGCAAGAAGAGAAAAAACGGGTAGAGGAGAAAGAGGACAACTGTTGCGCCAAGAAGGAAGATGCCAAGGATCCTGACCCGGCAATCTCTAAGCGAGGGGTGAAGCCTGCATCCGAAGAGCCAGGTGAGCCCTCCTTGCTCTGGCCTGAAGAACTCTGTCGGGCTTTGTCTCAGGCTCTGGGCTCCTTCGTGCCTTTCCCTCTCTCGTTGGACTTCTCAATGGCCCTTTTGATTAGATTGTGTTCTCTGTTTTTCCTAAGTTCCCAAGGAAGTGGTTCCCAAGGCTGCCTTAAGGCAAGATGATTTTCCTGCCATTGGCTCGCCAGCCGTGACTTCTGTGCAGAGGTGAGTCTTTGGTTGTGTGGAGAAATAAACTGGTCAAAAGATGGGGGATCCTCCCCACGAGACGTGAGGGAGGCCTTGCAGAAACAGGTCAGACTCCAGTCTTCAGAGCGTAATGGCTAAGGCCGCTTCAAGAAACCTCTCTCTTCTCTAGTTGTGATGGTCCTTCACTGAGTCTGCACAGACACCACTGTTCCTCCCTCCAGACCTGGACCCACTGAAGCTTCAGGTCTGGATTGTGAGGCAAAGGACAGCGTGTGCTCCCGGCTTCCTTAGGAAGCCTCCCTCCAGCCTTAGAAGCTCATGCCAGCGTCTGCTTTCTCCCGTGGCTGCTGTGGGAAAGACCTCGGCCTCTCGTGTTTTCAGGGCTGCCCCCACTGACTAAAACTGCTCCGCTCTGGGGGTCCTCCGAACAGGTGTGCCTTTTTAAAGCCACGTGGAGCATTTGCCTCGATGCCCTGGGCTGCAGACTGCCCGTCTGCTTTCCCCCCTCAGAGCCTTGCCTGGCTTCAGCCGGGCTGGGGAAGAGCCACAGGTACTGACTGGAACCTCAGGTGGGCATCTTTGCCTCAGGGTTGCCGAGGGAGGGCTTGTCCCACCCAGGTGGTTTGTTTTTCAGCTCATGTCGGTTGGCGCCAGTAAAACTCGACGAAGAGGACTTTCCCAGGCTCTCCTTCTCCTCCTCCTCTGCTCCGCCCATGGTCTCTGCCGCTCTGCCCTTGTCGTACATGGCGACAGCCCAGAAGGCGGGCTTTCGAGAAGAGGACTTCCCCGCCCTGGTCTCCAGAGTCCAACCGGGCAGTAAGATGGTCTCGACCCTGGCCTCGGCCTGGAGTGGTGGCCCCAGCAAGAACGTGGCCCGAGCCACGTTGGCCACAGCCAGCCAGCCGGCCAGAAAAGGGGCCCCTCCCGGCAGCAGTAAAGCAAGCAAAAAGAGCAAGGTGGTGCTCCCCGGCAACTCTCAGGATAGCAGCGGCAGTGGACCCACTCAGGAAATCCGCAGTGCGCCAACAATGGTGGATGTGTCCTCGCTGCTGGCAGCCTCTAACTCTCAGACTTTTGCCAAAGTGGGTAAGAAGAAGAAAGTTGGGACTGAGAAGCCGAGAACAGCCTCGCCGCCCGGATTGCAGCAGATGCCAGCCGCCCTCCACTCTCTTGAGAAGGTGGAAGATGCTGAGCAGCCCTCGGCCGTCACTGCCGGTCCTAGCCTGCCCGGCGCCTCTGCCCCTCTGTTGAACGGCCACGCAGACAAGTCCACGCTGCCATGCAGTGCTTCCAAAGAGCCCCCCGGCCTTAAGAAGCCAGACGGGGGTGGCCAGTGCCTGTTGCCCCAGGAAGACTTTCCAGCCCTTGGGAATGCCGGGCCACCTCGGATGCCTCCACCCCCAGGTAAGGGCCGCAGGTGCCCCTCCTCAGTCCTGGGTTTGGGGAAAGGCCTGGGGGAGCTGCAGGAAAGCAAAATGGGGCAGTTGAATTTGGCTTTGGGAAGCAAGCTGTGCTGCGGCTTCTGGCTGGACCGATGGGTAGCCAGATGTTGGAGCCTTTCCTCGGCCCTTCACGGAGAGCTGGTTAGGCACGGAGTAGATGCTGGGCAGCAGGTCAGGCCTTGAGCCTTCCCTCCAGGCCAACTGCCTGGAACCCTTCTAGCAGCGGCCACCCTGGGATTCTGCCACACGGCACAGACATTCGTTTGCTTCTTACATCTCGTGGCTTTGTAACACCTTTATCGGACCGGGGTTGGGATTAGGGGGTCGGAGGCGGCAAGGGCGAGAGTGGTGAAGCAGCCTGCGGGGGCCGCCTGTGCCGGCTGTGCCTGCCTTCTGACTTTCTCCTTCTGGATTTTTAGGCTTCAATTCTGTGGTGCTAGTTAATGGCCCCCCACCCCCTCCCGGGCTGCCGGTGCCTCTTAGTAAACCACCCCCTGGCTTCACTCCTATTCCACCCACCGCCAGTATTTCAGAAAATGCCTCAGCTCCTGTGCAAGAGTAAGTATGTATACTTGACAGCTCAAACAGCTGCTGCTAATATTTTGCAGTCTCTTTGTTCTATTTGTTAACTGCTGCTTAGATTTACAACGTCTTCCTTTCTGTAAGTGTACTAAAAAGTTTTTTCTTTATTGAAAGGAGGTACAAAACATTGGGATGCGGTGGCTCAGTGGGTTAGGATGCTGAGCCTGTCGATCAGAAGGTCGGCAGTTTGGCGGGTCGAATCCCGAGTGCCGCGTAACAGAGTTGAGCGCCTGTTACTCGTCCCAGCTTCTGCCCACCTAGCAGTTCGAAAGCACGTAAAAATGCAAGTAGAAAAATAGGGACCACTCCGGTGGGAAGGTAACAGTGTTCCGTGCGCCTTTGGCGTCTAGTCATGCCGGCCACATGACCACGGAGACGTCCTCGGACAAGCGCTGGCTCTTCGGCTTTGAAACGGAGATGAGCACCGGCCCCTAGAGTCGGAAACGACTAGCACGGGTGTGCGGGGGAACCTTTACCTTTACCTTACAAAACAAAACAGATGATGATAATAGTAATAGTAATAATAATAATTTTTGCCAACAGTATGCAAGTGATTTGCCATTGCAGCTTTCTATAACTTCCTGGTCTTAGCCTGTAGCCTTAAGATTTCTGTGTGATCTCCCATCCAAGTAACAATTGGCTTTGCTTCCAAGATCAGACAGTTAACCAACTCCTGTAATCTGCTGAGACTTTATCTCTCTTTATGTCTGTACTTCGTGATCTACCAATTGACACCTGCTCAAAACAAATCTGTATTGTCAAATTTGTATGACAACAGCTGCATGAGCTTCTGGACCTGGGCCTCTGGAGCTCCTTGCTGCACCATCTGAGTTCCAAATCTTCCACAGCTCTAACTTTTTGTGCCTGTTTGTGTCACATTCTACAATGAGGTCATTAAAATCAAGCCAATTTTTCCGAAGTAGCCTTCCCTTTTTTCAGAAGGGGTTGGAGCAAGGCTGTCAAACTCAACTTCATCGAGGGCCGCATCAGCATTGTGGTTACTGGGGGAGTGGGGGGAGACATGGCTGGGGGGGGCGTGGCCAGGTCAATTTTGCTCAGGTTGGGGTGGCCATCTCCTCCCTCCCTCCCTTCCGTATTAACAGAAACTTAAACTTCTTGGACAGGAGCTGCACAGCCTTAAGAGCAGAGTGGCAGGTAGATATTTGCGATGAGGGAGGGAGAAAAACAGGCAAGAAAGGCGGCTGGGGAGGGGTCGTCCTCTGTGAGGAATGAGGAAAGGCACTCTCCCCTGGAGCAGACCAGCAAATGTCCCTTGCCCACTTTGGACACGCAGCTCAGTGGGATCCAGGAGATGGGATGCCGCGAGTGGCACAAGAGTCCACCTTACCTATTCGGTGATGCCCAACCCCCAGCTGGTGGGTGAGGCAAAGCTGGTGAGAAGCCGAACCTGGCTGGGTGCACAGGAGGCGGCAAGTGTGCAGGGCCTGACCTCCTAGATGACCATTTTGGCCTGCAGGCTGACCGCCTTCTGAGCACTTCCCTTTCACCCGAGACGCCAGGCCCCGCGCACTTGATGCCCCTGTGCGCCCACGCAGGTTCGGCTTCCCACCAGCTTCACCTCACCAGGCCCGGCCTCTCTGTGCTGTGAGGAGAAGGTGTCACTGCCTGCCGAAACCGGGCAGGCTGGGGCTGGACAGCGTTGCGCAGGTAACGTGGACCCTCACTCCGCTCGCGGTGTCCCCTCCCTTGGAGTCCACGGGTGTGTGAAGTGGGCGAGGGCCATTTGCTGGCCACCTCCAGGCAGTGCCTTGCCTCATTCCTCGCGGGGAGTGACCCCTCCCCAGCTGCGTTTCGTGCCTCTTTTTCGCTGCTACCTGTGCGCCCCTCGCTGTCTCTAGGGCAGCCCTGCGGATCTAAGATTGACTACGTTCTGGCACCTATGGCTGCCATGAAGTTGTAGATTGGCTCCCAGCCGGTTCCTCGCTGTCTCCAGGGCGGCCCCCCATCTAGCCACATCACAGGCCAGATGATGCCTGGGTCAGAGGGATCAGTGACAGTCGGGCGGATATTGCAGAGAAGGAGCCCTGGCACAACAGAGCCCTGATCCCCTCTGGAAGGAAGGCCCATCGTGGCAGAGCGTTGACAGGAGCACCGGCTGTGTGGCTCTTTGGACAGGCATCTGTCTGAGATGGTTGGATTTTGGATTCTGGCCCTGGACAAACGGTGACCTCTTCCACCTCTAGGAATTCTTGATTCTGGGTTCTGGCATCCGGGTTAGGAATTTCTGGCTGGGGATATTCTTCACAGCTTCAGAGAAGGAGAGCAAGAGATCACTTGGTGCTTCTCTGTACACCTACCTACGTTTTTCTTTTCTGAAAACAGGCCCAAACTCTGTCAGGGACCCTATCTGATCCTGGACAACTTCCAGCAACGGAACATCCAGCTAATTCAGTCAATCAGAGAATTTCTTCAAGAAGATGAATCTCAGTTCAACAAATTTAAGACATACTCGGGGCAGTTCAGGCAGGTGAGTAGCCAGGAAAGTAACTTTCCAGTAATTTCATGGCGCAGCTGACGCTTGTGGGGTTTTCCCCAGAATTGTGAATCTGTCTTTAGGTGAACATCTCTTTGTGAGAAAGTATTCGTTATTGTTGGTAGAAGTGAGACTGACATGGTGATTAACCTGCCAGCAGTCTGATTAAACAGCATATCTGGAATATTGTTTTTCAAACCAGTTTAAACCTCGTATCCAATTCTGCGGTTCATGGATTCTTCTGACACAGGTGTGTGCCATCATCTTCTCTCTCTTCAATTCACCTTCTGAAATTTTGTTGGGCTTTCACCTTGGCCAAGTGGGATGCACTAGTCCAGGGGTCAGCAACCTGAAACAGTGAAAGAGCCACTCGGAACCGGTTCCCTCACAAAAGGAAAAACTGGGAACCGCAAAAAATGTGCGCATGCGCAGAACAGTGTTTGACTGAAAAGTGGAGCCAAGGCGAGATATGCACCTACCCTGCATATTTGAATTGATTGGTTGAACTTTTTTAGTCCCACCTCTTTTTTTTTGGACTGCACATGCAGGAGGACTGGGAGCCGCAGGAGACGGCTGAAAGAGCCGCATGTGGCTCCGGAGCCGCGGGTTGCAGACCTGTGCACTAGTCCCTGCAGTTTAGGGGGAGCAGTATAAAAACATGCCTTTGCAGCAGTGCTTCTGCCCATGCGGAGAGGGCTCCGTGGAATCCTTAAGCTAGGTCCTCTCTCTGCAGGGGATATATTGATCCCATACTGCCCTGGTTGAGGCTGCAGAGTCTCTGTCGGTCACTGCTTCTATTTGACCAGGACTGACGGTCTTGCCAGATGGCTCAGTTTGGTGTATCCACCCTGTCTACAGTTGTCATTCAGCACAAATGTTGGTGATTGTCATTGCTATATGTACTACAGTCGCCTTGATAGTATATTTTATATAACTTTATCGTTTTATTAATAATTACAGGTCTCTGCATTTTACTGCTGCCCTTTTTGGTCCAAAGGCTATAATAAAGGTTTGGTTTGAGCCAGAGTGATGGTCATGTCTGATTGTTGATGGAGGGGGATAGTGAGGGTGTTGGACTGAGAATGGAGACAGCCCCACTCTAAGCCATTCTCAGCCACAGAAGCTCACTGGATGACTTTGGGTCATGGCTGAGCAATGAGGAAACAATGGGGAATGTTTTGGATGTTTCTTTGATTCCAGAATGAAAGGGGGATGTAAATCTAATAAAGAAATGTTGGCTACTTGACTCTGAAGTTGGTACAGACCTTTTTTGTTTTTTAATCAAGTTCAGCACAAAGATAATCCAGGTTCTGGGGCTAATTCAGAAAAGTTTGTTGTCTAGGTCAGATTGTCTTAATAAAATGAAGAGGATGTTGACTCTCCTGCCTTGTTTCCAGGATAGTCTAAATTAGCAAATTTAGAGGTACTGAGGCAAACTCTTGTGAACTTTAAAGCAATTGCTGGCCCAAGGACCCTTCATTTGTGCTTCTCTCTCAGTCTTGCCTCATTCCCTACAGTGGGAAGGAAGCCCTTGCAAATCACGTGACCTTTGCTGATAGCAGAAGGGACGGCTTCCTTGCTCACACTTTTCTCCCTTTTGCCTTCCCTTCCAAGATCAGCGAAAGGCCTGACTGCTTTGAAAAAGCCAGCCTGGTGCCCTTTTCCGGGGGAGCGTTGGGGACCGGCGTGACTGTTCTATTTTGATGCTCCTCTTTTTCTTTTCCATTCCTGTCTTCCCTTTGAAAATTGGGGTTTCAGAGCTCTCTCTAAGAAGGCCCGATACAATGGCATAAATGTGCACAAACCGATGGATTATGTGCCATCCCGTCAGTGTCGGCTGTTATTAAGTACATGGATGGATGTTTTCCATGGCAGTCTGTCTCTGAGGTGGTCCTAAACAGAGCCCCTCCCCCACACTCCTGGTCATCCCCTCCCCTTTCTTCCCCTTTCCCCAGCATGGTAGACTTCTCACGTAATTGACTTGGGAGGCCGGTGTGTGGTGTAGTTGGTTCACATGGGTGGTGGGATGGAGGGTTTGTTGTCACTGTGTGTTGGGGGGAGGCTCAGCTAATCTCAATGTACACATGTTGTACTTTGACAATAAAAGGTTTATTATTTATTTTATTTATTTATTATTATAATGCCTCTGAGGTAGAATAATTTGAGCCTGCTCGTTTGTGCCTCAGATGAGAACGCTGAATAGTTTGTTCAGTGGTCCATTTGTTTATTTTCATGGCTGCCGCAGGAGTTTTCTCCAAGCCCAAAGTTTGAATATACCAGTATTCTTTCTATCCAGCTTCTTCAGAGTCCAGCACAAACTCATGTCAGGTCTCAAAATAGAGCTGTGCCTTTTAATTCAACCAAAAGTCTCCGTGATTAGAGGTGTGTTTAGAGATTTGCTGAAAAACAGTATCCTCTGGTATTAACAGGTGTGGCCACGGTCCCTTGGGGGTGCTCAGCCACGTGTAAGATTGAGTGAAACAGTTAGCTAATTGACCAGTCTGCCCCCAAATCCTTGGGGGCTTGGCAGCATCCTCAGAAACGGGGCGAGCCTCCAGAGCCCTTGTCGTATTTGTTGCTCTTTGTACTCTTTCTAGGGTCTCAGCATCTTTCTTGCATTGTGGTGCCAGAGGTGGACACAGTATTCCAACGGTGGTCTCACCAGTGCAGAATAAAGTGTTACTAACACTTACCACGATCTCGATTCTGTCCCGCTGTTGACGCAGCCCAGGACTGCACTGACGTTTTTGGCAGCTGCAAGACATTGCGGGCTGATGCTTAAGAGGTGGTCCACTAGGGCTCCTAGTTACTGCTGTTGTGCCAGGTACCTGCTATTCTGTACCTGTGCATTTGGCTTTTTTTTTTTTCCTCACCACTGAATTGCATTTAGTTGGATAGGGCCCAGTGTTCAAGTCTGTCAAAATCCCTCTAGATCTTGAACCTGTCTTCTAAAGTGTTGGCGATTCCCCCCAGCCTAGTGTTGTCTACAGAGTTGATGAGTTCTGTTTTCTTGGTTTCTCCTGCTGGAATTGCCAAATCCTTGTGCAAAATGGGAGAAGGATCCGTTACTGGATGACTGCTTTGGCTATGGAGAAAAAACTTTCATGGGATCTCGTTTCTTCACTCTTGCACATAGGGATTGTGTTTGTGATTTAATTTGTGCCACCCACAGGTTAGAGCTTCCAGTTGTCTTAGCTCAAATTCAGGCGAAGCTTTTTCCATTTTTCTGACTGTCCAATTCTCCTTCTTAGGGTCTGATTTCAGCAGAGCAGTACTACAGAAGCTGCCAGGAGCTCTTGGGCGAGAACTTCAGGAGGATCTTCAACGAGCTCTTGGTCCTCCTACCAGACACAGCCAAGCAGCAGGAGCTGCTCTCTGCTTACAAGGACTCGAAGGCCAAAGCTCCCGCCGGCTCCTCTCCTTCCTCCTTGAGCAGGTCCAAGAAGAACCGGAAGGTGGTTTGGCAGACCGAGCCGGCCTCCGACCTCGACTGCTGCGTCTGCCCCACCTGCCAGCAGGTGCTGACCCAGCAGGACCTCGTCTCTCACCAAGCCCTGCACCTGGAGGAGGAGGAGGAGTTCCCTTCCTTGCAGGCCATCAGCCGCATCATCAGCTAGCTCTCCCAGGTGACCAATAAAGTTAGTCTCCCTCTGAAAATCGGCTCTTCTCAGGCAGGTTCTCCACCCAGGGGAGAGGAGCCAGCGGTCCACACCTGGGCCAAAGGGCCTCGGGGGGCCTGAGGAGGAAAAGCCGGGGGGGGGGGGGGTTAAATGGTGACAGAACAAAGGAAGCTGTCGCTGTTGTAGAAGCCTGGAGGCGAGAGTCCGTCTCCTCTGCAGAACAGGACGGAGCAGCAGGGGGACAGAGACTTAGCTGACTGCTGTGGATAAGACTTGAACTCCTGGCTGGCTGACGCTGGGCGGAGGGGAGCTGCTGCTTGCTGAGAAGGGGAAGGTTGGGCTTGGCTGCTGAGGAATGATGGGGGGGCGGCTCACAAAAGGGTTCTGGAAGATGGGGGAGAGTTGAGGGTAGCGACGCGTTTGGGCAAAGACTGCTGTGTGGTCTTCCTCTGTCCTCCTTTCCCTGATCCTTAGCAATGTTTTGCGGAGAGGACTCTGCTGCTTGTCCCAGCAGGGAAGGGTCCTCAGGCAGAGGAACTGCCGGAAAACTCAGAATCGGTTTCTCTCAAGTTGTTTCTAAAGGAAACCTCAGCTCTTTCATTTTGTTCTGTTAGAATTGCATGCGGGGGAAAGGTACCATGCAGCGCTTTCTTTACTTCTCGCTGTAAATGTGGATTTCTGTCCAGTGATGTGAGATCAGTTTTTTCTGTGGTCTTCAGTGGTTGTGGCTCATTAAATGCTGCTCAGCGATGACCACTTCCTGATGCCTCAGGGTCATCCTGGCATGTTCTTGAAAAGGGCTGCTTGCCTGGATCTCTGCCCCGGTGACTTTGGAGGCCCAGGGGGTTGCCTGCTGCTATCCCCGACGTCTGCTCTGCTCCTTCTCCAGATCATCTCCCCAGAAGGAGAGTCGAGTTGCTTCCACAGACGGGGCCTTGAGACTGTAACATTGGTCAGAGGCACCACTAGCTTTTTACAGTATCATTCAAGAGTAGACGTTATAAATATGATTTACGCTTTTCTGTGTCCCCATCCCTCACACACGCAGCCACATATGAGTATTCAAGGCCTAGCACAGGCTCCTTGAAGTTTCATTTTGCGTACGTGTGTGTGTATGTGGCATATAATTGGATTGTGCTACTTCCCACGGCCTCTAAAGGGGAAAACTACAGAAACCATTTGATGTCTTGCAAAGCAAAACTGGATAAAGCTCAATCTAAAGATCTGGCTTTAATTGCTGAAGATTTGGTATTGCAGTCCCTCAATTTTCAAGAGCAAAAATGATCTATTAGTGTTTTTAAAGTCACTATTTGCAGAGCTCATTGCTGTATCAAGTTGGCCATTGAGTTCCAAAACGGTGGGCTGGAATTGTTCATTCTTTTATGTTGGCAATGCTTGTAAGAAGACCCGAAGCCTTAGTCTCAGACAAGGTTTATTTTGTCGTTTAGACACAGTTCAATTTGCTGTTTGTAGGTCTTAAAATTTGTGCTTTTCAGCCAACTTTTTTCAGTTATTTCAACGTTTTTCAGTGTAAGTACAGTAGAATTTGGGGCTCTTTTCAACTTCAGTCAATGCATGGGAGTGCAAGTCAGTTCAAGGAAGTCCTCCCATCCTTAACATGTTCAGGGATGTCCTTTGCCTCCACTGCTCCCATTGGGCCTGTTCCTTCTGGTGGGCACATGACTTTCTCACTTCCTGAATGCCTTGTGATGGGACCTTGGGTGGGCTGCCTAAACCAGCGGTCCTGAGGATTCTGCGGGGCTGCTAGATGCCTTTTGCCCCAAGCTCCTCTTTCCTTGGCGCTCTCCAGTGAAAGTAGCGGCTTGCGTTGCCCAGTTTTACAGGTGAGCATTCCAGCGGCATCGATGGAAGATAGAGGCTGCTGCTGCTCACAGTGGCTCCCCCATTTGGACCCCTGAGAACAAAACCCATCCGGTCTCAGGCTAGGGTAGGACGCCCGTCCCACTCAGTTGCCTGGCATCCTGGAACGCTCTTGCCACGCGTGACTTAAAAGAAGCACTGTTGGCAATGCTATCACGCCTGTCTGAGAGGACGGCTGTCAATAAGCCTGCACCAGCCGTTTGGGTCACCTGGTGGCCTCCCTTCCCGAGGAACATTTTTGACAAATTTCAGGCTCTTCCTTTTAAGCTCTTTATTGGAAAATAAGTTGTAATCGCAACACCAACAGTTAAATTAGCACAATCACAGACTAATCTGTTTTTCAAAATGTATAGCTATAATTATATACATAAAAAATGTAAACATTAAACAAATTCACATGGTCCACTTTTCTGTCACAGTGCATGTTGGATTACTTAAAGTGGCAACTTTTTTCCTGCTGTTCACGGTAAACGGAAGCATCTGCCTTTTTGATCTCCGAATTAACCTTAACAAGAAAGAAGGAGAAGCCAAAATGGTGTTACGGCAATTCCAGGCTTTTCTCTCTCGCACGGGGATCGCTGGTCTCTCCTCCAACCGGGCTCTGCCAATTGTGTTAGATTGCCAGCTCCATGTTTGCGGGGGGGAGGGGGGGGGAGGAGGGAGGGAGGGTTGAGGGGAAGCGGAACCTAATCCAGGCAGGCATCTGTCTGGGGAAAGCTGCCTTCTGCGCTGCATTACAGGGGAAGCCGGGGGGGGGGGGTTGTGCTTGTGCTTGTGCAAGATTAGGCCAAAGTGCTGTGCCGTGAAAAGGGAACCGAACGGAGGATTAACCTGTTTCTGCTTCTGCGGCATTGACAATGGGAAACCTTGGCAAGATCAGTCTTGAAATGCCAACTTGCTTTTTGCTGGGTGTGCTGAGAATGTGGCCTGGGAGACCACCAGCCGTCCAAAAGCAGAGGGCTCAAATTCAGATGTATTGGTCTTGGGAGTTCCAAGTCCCTGCCTGGAAACCCAAAGGAACCCCCCCCTCCTCCTCCTGAAATGGTGATGGTTTCTATTGGGTCCCTGCAGCGCTCTCTGGGACAATGAGGCAGAGCTGAAAAAAGCAGCCCAAAGGAAGAAGGGCCGATCGCAGGGGCCTACCAAAGGGGCGGGGTTTTTTTGGGGGGGGGGGGGGGGGGGGGGGGGGGCTGCTTTAGTAGTGTATAAATGTAGGCATGGGATTTTGTCTTGCAGAATAGTGGAATGAAAGAAAAAGGGAATGAATTCACAAAAGTGAGGGATAAGTAGCGCTGGCTGCAGATATATATATCCCTGGGGTGGCTGGAGGGGGAGGAGCAAAGAAAGGGGGCGGGCGCTGCTGCTGCTCTTATCACCTCCAGGATCTGCCGATGGGGGCCTGGCTGGAGCCGAGCGCTGCAAGGTGGAGGCTTTGCGTCTGGCTTTGCTTCCCAAACAACGTTGCCTTCTAATGGTCTTGTGGGTCGTCCTGCTTAGGCAGCCCTTGTGTGGTGTGTGGCTGCTGCAGCTGTGGGGGCGGACCTGGCCCCTCTCCTGACTTGGAATGAAATGCTAGCGTTTCTCACACCTTTGGCAGGTGGGCCCGGGCGGGTGGGTGAGGGATGCCAGTCCCGTCTGAGCGTTTGGAAACCCCGTGGCTTCTTCCCAAGAGCAAATCGGGTGCTCTGGACAATTTCAGCAGGGATGATGAAGGCTGTGTGTTCTCTGACATTCTTCCCTGGAGCGCTCTCATTTTTAGCACATTATTTGGGAAAGTGATAACTGCCCCATAAAAAAGACTTTTAGAACTGGGACAAGCCTAACATCTGGTTACGTGCGGAGGGGGGGGGATAGGGAATTGTTCCTGATAGGGCCCCTGGTGAGAAAAGACTGCCTTGTTGCCGCAGCTAAGGAAAGAATTGCCACCGTGTTTTAGTCCATTCCATTTTCAGTGTCAGCATGACACAGCTTTGCCCACACCGCCAATCCACCTCTCCCCTTAAGCTCGGGAGGCTGAAAGGAAGGAAATACATGCGCAGGTAGCACGTGCATACATTCCGAACGGTAATTATACTAGCACATTAACAGTGACCAAGAAGGTTCTACCACTCCGACAGAACATAATCTCCCATTTGTTTGCTTGCCCTCACGGTTAGCACAAGGATACTTTCAAATGGGTTTCTTTATAATTAGGAAAAAATACACTACTCAACAGACATTTATTTCACATATACAATCAAGAGAAACATTTAAATATTTGAGAGTTCTTCTGAATCTGCATGGTTTCTTCCTAAAATGCTGAAACACAAGTTTTGTGGGCTGCTATTGTGCCAGTGTTCTCTCTAAGGAAATACTGTATTGCTTCAGTTCTACCCTGTTTTAAAAACATCTTCAATCTTGCACTGCTTTTGAACTGCCAAAGCTGACTTGATCACCTTACAGAATCAAATCTGGTGTGTTTTAAGGCTGAAATAAGACCACGGCCATTTTAACAGTCTGCAAAAATTTAATGTATTGGTTATTTCTATTTGTATTCTGCCTTTCCCACTCCAAGATATCTGAGGCAGCTAAAATATATATTATCCCATTTTCATGTTTATTTGCACTTGGAAAAGTCCTAATAAATTTAGATCTTTATAAGAATACTGAGACACCTGTGTCTGCAGAAGGATCCTGAGACCACATTCCCCTATTGCAGCTGAAATTATTTAAAATAATTTTTCCTATTAAAACACTGTTTCCATTCTCTTTGTTTTATATCAACTTTCTGGTCCTTTATGGGGGAATTATATATGAATACTTTTGCTTTTGAAACGTAAGGGTCTCACTGTCCCTAAGAAATGGGTTACTTTATTTGCAAAGGAAAGAGGGAATTTCCTCAATATTACAATGCTTATTGGGCCAACATGGATCTTTAAAGGTAGGTAGTCTTAACATGAGACATGGCTATTTTAAAGGGGAGGCAGGGATAACATTTTTTTGGTCTCATTCATGTTGAAAAAAAGTATGCCAAATGTCAGTATTCTTGATCAATCTTTGGGGCCACCCAGGGCCTAGAATCAAGTCTCCACTTTTGTACTTGGGTATCCCCCCCTTCTGATTTCTCAACAAGAATGATGATTCTTCAAAGAAGAAGAGATCATAGAAGCCACCAAATCTTGAGATGACACCTAAGTTGGCCAAATGCTACATTTCTTACTGTTGAAGCACTTTTATTGGTTTGATTTCTGGAATGGAACAAGGTTTAGCTTTTTAAGTGAAGTGCACAATTTAAACAACAAAGTGTCCTGGAATACCAGAAACGTGTGCAGCATATATACACATTTATTGTCCAAAGTATAGCACTTATATGCACCCAACTATACATCAGAGAAAATAACATGGCTATCTGGTATTTTAATTTGGCACATCCCTTTTTTACTTTTCTAAGTTCTTTCTAGGAGGAAAGAAAATTGAAAAGGAAAGAGAAGACAGACTTCTAGGAATGCCTGGGAGAATTATTTTTTGGATTACCTTGGGAGTACTTGATGAAGTACCAGCTGGCCAGGAAAGATGGGCACTCTGGCTGGTCCCTTGAGTATTCATGACACCTACAAACAAGGAACAGGGCTTGGATCACGCAGTGGTGGCTGCCATTTGATCTTTTCGGGAACCCCTCCAGCACCCCTGTGTCTTGAAGCATAAATGCCACTGTAGTCAGGGAAATGGGAATTACAGCTTTTCTAGAGTTTCCTGCTTAGAGGGAACACTGTTGCCCTTCTTTTCCTTTTTAATATAAAAATATCCCTGGACAGATAAGACAAGAACCACTGTACAGAGTTCACTGCACCATTAGCTAAGAGTAAGTTTAACCCAGCACATAATTCGCCACATGTTTAAAAGAAAGAAAATGAAAGTACTTTTGAATACACTTGCAACCAATCTATTGACGATACTTGCACCTTGTGGGGTGCCAGCCCATTTTTTTGGGTCTGGTTCCGGTTTGCTCTGAAACCTCATGGGGTGGGGGTGGGGAATCACCTGCCCTTTCAGTAAGCTGGCACCTGGTAACCTTTGGGACTGGTGTTTAGGGTCTCAGAGAATGGTGGGCTCTGATAGGCTTCTGTGCTTTCGATGCCACCGCTGGTGGGAGGGTGTCCCGGATATCCTGCCATGGGATCGGGGCCGAACTGATCTGTGGCAAAGAGAGACATGTCGGTCCCCATCCGGTATCTTTGGAGGGCTTTTACAGTCAGGGCAACCTGTAACGGCAAAGAAAAGTTCCTTAGGACTTAGGTTCCCTCTTAGACCAGCATTCTTCAATATCTTCATCAATGACTTAAATGAGGGAAGAGAAGGGGAACGAATCAGATTTGCAGATAACACTAAGCTGGCAGGTTTTGCGTCATAGGGAGACTTCCGGTTTTGCATCATAACTCTGCACCCCATGGCTGATTTTGTCCTGCCAGGAGACCCTAAATGGGTCTAAAGTTGCCCCAGAAAGCTGAAAAGAAGGAGGGGCCCCCGTGGATCACGGAAAGATTGCAGTCAATCTGTTTGATCCTGGGGAAGCCCTCCAAGCTGACAGGAGAAAGGCTAGCTGCACTTCAGTAACGAGCCCCAGGTACCGGCATCTAAAGTCCAAAAGCTCTAACTAGAACAGGGGTAGGCAACCTTGGCTCTTTTATGACTCGTGGACTTCAACTCCCAGAATTCCTGAGCCAGCCTGGATCAAAAGCCTCTTTTCTTTCTGATACTCTTGTACTTTCCAAATATACAAGCAATCTCCTATTTCAAAAGTGTTAAAGCTTTTGTTCTTATATCTTCTTGGGCATCTCTTGAGAATGCTTTTATTGAAAAGGGGCCCCTTCTTTTGCTGCCCAAGTATCCCAGTTTCTAAAATGACTGTGCAAATGGCATTGGGGAGGGGGCAGCCTGTCCTCCCTCGCCTTAGAAGGGGTCCGTTCTTTGGTGCCTTCTTTGTAATTTTTTTCCCATACTTGACACAATATAGAACAGCTCAGAGTCTGTTGGAGCTGGCAGCTGTAAACCAATTTAAAGAATAATTGTATATTCTTTCCATTAGCTGCTGGAGAATATATTACAGATCTTTTTTTTTAAAAAAAAAAAAAAGTTCAGGATCTCATCATTGTCTCCAGATTGTAAAAGAAAGGTTCAAAAGAATTCAAAACTCTTTGCTTGTTAATGCCAACACCTACAGAGTGGCAGGACATTTTAAAAAAGAAATTGGAGGAAGGAGGCTTAGATATAAGGGCAAAGTTTCACCTCCAGCAAAAAAAAAAATGGAGCAAAGATGCAGCATCTGTATTCATTTTCTATTGTTAGTCTGCATTTTGCTATGAGTTGAGAAAAAAGCTAATGAATCCATTTGGGACACACTCAATTTCATTTTTATGAGGGTTGAATTCCGTTTTTCCTCTTTTTTGAATAAATGTGGGCTGGAAACTGTATCTGATGAGGAAAGATTGCCAGAGAGGACAATGTGACCATCTTCAGGGATTACAGAAAAGAAGATCAAGATACCAGAACACAGAATAATGGATTTCAGTTATAGCAGAGTCATCTGAATGCTGAAAAAAATCCTAATATTGAGAACAGGTCAAAAGTTGTCAATCACCAAAGGAGGCGGTGACCCTCCTCTGCCTGGGGATATTCCAGTGGCAGATGGAAGCCCACTGGTGTGAGATGCTTTAATTGGGACCCCTAAACTCTGTAAGAAGTGATTTGGTGAGAGGGCGGGACTGATCCACCATCACCCAGCCAGTTTCCACAGGTAAGGAAGGATTAAAACACACTTTTCTAGTCTAAGCTTTGTTTCATTTACTGAAGAAATGCAAACTAGATTTTTCCTCATTTGTAGAGAGAAAAACATGTATTAACACTTTTCCCTTTTACAGTTTTTCCACTGATTTCCTAGAACTGCTTTTAACCCCTTCTGTTGCATGTTATCCAAAGGACACAGGAAATAATGAATTCAGCATCAGCTTCTCAAGAGATAATGTCAGAAAGTTTCTATAATTTAGTTGATTTTAACAGATGCTTTTAATGTTTTTTTTTACAAAACTTTATTAAGTAAACTCTAAACTAGGGCGTCTGATTATTTGACTTCCTTGGGAGAAATTATCTTATAATTATTAGCATGAGGTAACTGTCAAATTTTTATCTATATCTTAAAGGAACTTATCCCAAGCCCCACCAGGTCTTGTCCACCAGAATTCAGACATCCCAGAAAGTCCCCAAGATAGCAGGCAGGCTTGTGCAATCAGATCCCCACACACACTTTTTTCCCCCTATACATCATATGGCACAAGTATGTATACCATCTTGACTTTTTGATACACATGCACCAACACACATACAGATGCCTTTCTTGTCAGGGCACAAAGAGTAGAAACATTAACACTTAAGGCGGAGATGCATGCTTATTTTGACTATTTCCTTGCTACTGGATTTCTTTATTAATAATGTTCTAGTTTATTTGAGAGTCATACCCTTGAATTAGAGCCTGCAAGGCTACTAGCTCTGGGCAGGGGAAGCCCGGAACTTGTTTTTCTTACCCAGGAGATGATGGAGAAGAATGAGAAGGCAATGGCTGCTCGTGCAGCATCTCCTCCTTGTGATGCCCCTTTGATGGCAGGTGTCTGCTGCCACTGGTTGGCCAGAAAGCAGAACGCCACAAACCAGAGAAAGGACCAGAAGCCTGTCAAGCAGAAATAACAGTCAGCTCCCTTGTTGGTTGGATAGATTTCAAGGTAGACCAAGGAACTTGTGGAGGTGGTGGCAGAACCACTCAGAGTAGCCTTTGCAAACTCCAGGAGGGCTGCTGGAATCCCGGAAAATCAGAGGGGACCAATTATTATCCCCAACAAGGGGAACAAGGAAGACTTGTAAAACTGTGGAGCTGTCACCTTCATTTCAGAGCGAGGGCCTCGGGCGGGTTATTAAACCAGAGGTTTGTGTGCACTTGGACAGCAGGCTCCAGTTAACAGGACTAAGCAAGGTTTGTGGCCATCAAATTATGCCAGGCTAACCTTATCTCTTTGGGCAGAATTTATAACTCGAAAGGTCAGAGGGTGCCTTTAGGCACAGCATAACTGGAACTTTGTCAAAACTCCTCTGAATCTCTCCTAAAATTCTCTTGATAAAACATGGGCTAAATTAAAATACTAAAATACTGCTTGAGAGCAGTTTCAAGGCCTGTGCTGCATCTCTCGGTCCTGGGCCCTGTCTGCTTCAGTTGCGTATCAGCGACCTAGATGAGAGATTGGAGGGGATGCTTGTAACGTCTGCTCTGTTGAGAAGAGTGACTAGAGCACAAGCTGAGAAGAGAAGGGCCAAGAAGACTTTACTGCAGCCAACATCTCTTAGTAAAAGAACCTTTCCCTTCGACCAAATGGAGTCAAGGGTCTTTCTTTCCTAAGGATCAGATTTGGGCGGCTCTGACATTAGAGGAGCTCTCAAAAGAGGTCTGGCAGAACCTTTCCATTACCTTATTAAAAATAAAGGGGCAAAGTGTGTGCAGGAAGGCCTGCAGCTCCCACCCTTCCCTTCAATCCCAAGGGAAAATTCAAAGGGAAAATCCCCCCTCCACATCGTCATCCATGAATGCAGCCAAGGGAAATGTAAAAGCCAAACACCTTCCAAATACGTTGGGAAGATGGGAGGAAAAAGAACATCTAAAAAGTTGTAAAACAGATTTTAAGACAATTTTATTGCCTGAGCTGCCTGTTTTTGCTTTTCTTTGGTTGGCTTTCCATAGGAATTGAGCACAATTAAACATTGTCCTTCTTCCCACATCTGAAATTGGTCAAACGCTTTGTAAGACATGCTTGTGCCAGCCCATGCTTGTCCATGGGCAGTTGTGGCACAAAGCCATGCTCACTGGATCCACTAGTTCAGGCTGATGATGTGTGCTTTAGCCTGTTTGGGGAACGAGGCTGTGATCCAAAGCCATTATATTGTTTGTTTATTTTGGCACCACATGCTATGTGGATACAAGAATGTTTAGTGAACCTGGGTTGACTATGTGGTGTGAACCAGCCTGTGTTAACTCAAGCCCTTTGCCCCCTCCCATCAGACATACCGGAAAAGCCAAGGTCCAAGAGGACAATGAGCTTCCTGTCCTTCACGCTGCTGATCTGCTGGAAGTAGACATCCATCACCAGGAAGAAGCTGCAGGCCAAGAAGGCCAGCAGCCCAATTGCGATGCCATAGTTGCAGGCTCCCTCATTGCTGTTGAAGATGCAGCGCAGCACGGGGGACTTATCTGTGTTCACGTAACCCTCATTGATGATGGAGCCAAACACCACAATGGAGAACACCTGCAATTGGGAGGGGGAGGCAGGTGAAGGAAAGAGGAACAATGTGCAGTTGAAACCTCAGCTCTTTCCAACAGGGTTCGTATTATACCGTGTTCCATTTCTGGACCATCCTCAAAACATATGTCAGAGAAAACATGCTAAAACACACCAAGGGAGGATCAAGAACGCCTATATTTGTGTATCTGGAGAAGGTCTTCATCCTCTGATTATTGTATAAAACATACATCGCAAGGGGAAAAATGTTTGGGAAAGGAAGAGGAAAAACAAGTACAAGCTCATCCCTTCAAAACTTGACCACACGAAACTTGACCATCCCTTCAAAACTTGACCATCCCTTCAAAACTTGACCACACGCATGCCTCTGTGATGGGGGCCAGCAGAGTCAGTTTCAAAGATCATTTTAAAGAACCACGGATGGGTTTCTAGCATATTTGGCAGAAGCAATCAAAGCAGCCCAGAGGAGCTACAGTAAGTCCCCGGGGCCAGATGACCAGAGGAACTGCTGGGCTTTTTGACCAGAAGAGATGGGCAGGGCTTGGAAGCTGCTTGGGAAAAAACCCTGGAAGGCTGGAAAAAGGCAGGACTGATTATTGTCACTCCATCACTGGAGATTTCAAAGAAAAGACTAGACAATCATCATTCTCAGATGCTATAGGTTCTCCTGTTTGAGGAGGGGGGCTAGATTAGAAGAACTCCAAGGTCCCTTCCAGGTCTATTCTATTCTGTTCTGTTCTGTTCTGTTCTAATTCTGTTGTTGTTAGCTGTGAAGTCGTAGACGACCCATCACGACCCCATGGCCCACATTCCTCCAGGCCTTCCTGTCCTCTACCATCTTCTGGAGTCCATTTAGGCTCACGCCTGCTGCTTCAGTGACTCCATCCAGCCACCTCATTCTCTGTCGTCCCCTTCTTCTCTTGCCCTCAATCTTTCTATTCTATTCTTATTCCATTCCATTCCAAGATTCTATTCCATTCCAAGATTCTATTCCATTCCAAGATTCTATTCTATTCTATTCTATTCTATACTTTTCTATTTCTATTTCTATTTCTATTTCCTTCCCTTCCATTCCACTCCACTCCACTCTCCATTCCATTCTAATCTTATTTCGTTCCGTTCAATTGCAAGATTCTATTCTATTCTATTCTATTCTATTCTATTCTATTCTATTCTATTCTATTCTATTCTAGTTCTGTTCCATTCCATTCTATCCCATTCCATTCCATTCCATTCCAATTCTGCTCTATTCTATTCTGCTCTATTCTATTCTATTCTATTCCATTCTATTCTTGTTCCATTCCATTCTATTCTATTCTGTTCTGTTCTGTTCCATTCCATTCCAAGATTCTATTCTATTCTATTCTATTCTATTCTATTCTATTCTTGTTCTGTTCCTGTTCTGTTCATGTTCTGTTCCGTTCCATTCCATTCTATTCCATTCCATTTCATTCCATATTCTGTTCTATTCTATTCCATTTCATTCCATTCCATATTCTATTGTATACCATTCCATTCCATATTCTATTCTATTCTATTCTATTCTGTTCTGTTCTGTTCTATTCTATACTATTCTATTCTTGTTTTGTTCCATTCCATTCCATTCTATTCTATTCCATTCCATATTCTATTCTATTCTA